>SJXQ01001606.1:406887-469813 GCA_006408695.1 Aepyceros melampus | reverse complement strand
CGGGATCCAGCTGTCGCGCCAGTGCCGGCGAGTGCCGCGGCTGTCCCACCGCGCGCCCCGATTCCGCCCGGGCCTCGGCGGGGAGATGAACGCGCAGCTGGACGGCCTGTCGGTGGGCTCGTCCTCCACCGGCTCGCTGGGCTCGGCGGCCGGGGCGGGCGGCGGCGGGGGCTCGGGGCTGCGACTGCTGTCTGCCAACGTGCGCCAGCTGCACCAGGCGCTGACCGCGCTGCTGAGCGAGGCGGAGCGGGAGCAGTTCACGCACTGCCTGAACGCCTACCACGCGCGCCGCAACGTCTTCGACCTGGTGCGCACCCTGCGCGTGCTGCTGGACAGCCCGGTCAAGCGGCGCCTGCTGCCGATGCTTCGGCTGGTCATCCCGCGCTCCGACCAGCTGCTCTTCGACCAGTACACGGCGGAGGGCCTCTACCTGCCCGCCACCACCCCCTACAGGCAACCCGTCTGGGGCGGCCCCGACGGCGCGGGGCCCGGGGAGGTGCGCCTGGTAAGCCTGCGGCGCGCCAAGGCCCACGAGGGCTTGGGCTTCAGCATCCGCGGGGGCTCGGAGCATGGCGTGGGCATCTATGTGTCGCTGGTGGAGCCGGGCTCTTTGGCCGAGAAGGAGGGGCTGAGAGTCGGGGACCAGATTCTGCGTGTCAACGACAAATCCCTGGCCCGAGTGACCCACGCTGAAGCCGTCAAGGTAGGGCTCTGATTTGGGGTTGACTTCGGGGCAGAGTGGCGAAACACCTCATATTAGTAGTAACTCCATGCTGTGTGTCCTTAGCCAAATCGCTTGATCTTTCTGGGCCCCGCTTTTCTTAAAAGTATTTCCTTAAAACATGAACATCTAGGTTTTTTTGAGCAAATAGATACCAGGCACTTGGGACATAGTGATGGGGAAAAGACATGGACCCTGCCTTCATGGGGGCATAAAGGCTAGTGTGCGGGAAACAGGCAGTATCAAACGCTCCTGCAAAGGTATGATTCCCACAAAGTGGGAAAAGGCTTCTTATGAGCATAGAAGAGGGACTGTGTCTGCTTGGCATATGGTTAGTAATCAGTGGGCGAGCTCCCCTTCTGCTGTTGTTATTCTCATTATTCTGGAGGCTTTTGCTCCTGAAAGTTTTGTTAACTCCAGAGTGGTCCAAGGAGGCTGTGCTGGTGACCCACAGAGGTCTGGCCTGACCTTGCTGTTTATGGACCAGGCTGTGTATCCTGGGACAGGTCCCTCAGAACCTCTGGTTCTCCATTTGGACCATAAGTGTCTCTAACCTTGATGGGAAGAGGGTGTTTGCCTGAGTGTCAAGAATAAATCTCCCACCCCCTTGAGAGTAGTTGTGCTTTTTGTATCTGTTAATTGAGAAAAATAACCTCATGACAACTAACTCTTAGGAATTTAACATGCTCTTCAAAGGAATGTATGCGTTTGCTAATCTCATGCCCAGGGCTTTTGAAAATCAGTTGAAGTAAGAGATGGGACAGTGTTTGGTTTATGTGTGGATTCAGAGATGCTTTGCAGGTGCATGCTCTGAGCATGTGTGCGCACGCGTGCACACACACACACACACACACACACACACACACACACCACCTCTGTGTCAAGAAGTGAAGAGTTTTGGGGAAAAAGAACAGTGACACAGTTTGCTTCTGCAAGGAAAATGCTTCCCAGGGGACTGAGCAGGCTTCTGACCCAGCTTCTCACCACCCATCCCTCACCCCAGCCTCTGGTCCCCTCCATGCAGGTGTTTGGGCTCCAGTGGAGGGACCGCAGGCTGCTGGAAAACACTCAGGCAGCAGAGGTCCCTGCGCTGTTTCCCGAGTCTGTTAGTGACCTGTGACCAGGTGCCTCTAGAACTCATTTCCTGACTGTTCACCTGGGGCACAACCATCCTCTGACCTTGGCTTCCCTCTGCTTCCGACCTGTCTGCCCCTCAGGGAGGCCCCTGACGATTTTAGAAACTTCCCTGCTGCTCCCAGAAAAAAAGCTGACGAGTTCACACTGCTTGTGGGTGCGGAGGATAAAGCTCCCTCTGTGTTTCCAGCAAACATCCTCCTGTCTCCTCCTCACCCCTCAACAGTTCATCTCTTCCCATTATTTGACGTTCCACGTATTAAAAAAAAAAGAAATAGCCCATTAGCCTCTGATCCTGAAAGGTCTGGAGTTCCCAGATGACAGATTTTTACTTGAAAGATATTTGATCCAAATGGTCATTTATAAACGTGGATTCAATTTTAGTGGCAATTTAAAAGGACTCGGGTAGCTTAAACGTCAGGAGGTGATAGACTTGGGAAAGGCCTCAGGAAACCTGGGCATTAGAAACACCAAGCGTCCCTTCAGTTCCCACCCCAGACTCAGCCACGCCTCTGAGGCTGGAGACGCTCCAGAGTTTCCGTTCTGCCCTCCCCATCTGTCCATGGCACCCTGCGTCTTCTCCCCCAACCTCCCTCCACCACACCAAGGTGCTGCTGCCCCAGGCCACCAGGCCTTCGGTAGTGTGCTTATTCCTGTTGCCTCCGGAGTCAGACCTAAACTCACTGGGCATAGCTTTTGAAGCTCCAGAACTCTCCTTGCCGGAGGGAGGGGTTGATCGGAGCAGAACCGCCCTTGGACAGGTGGGAGCCAGTGGGAGCCAGGCAGTTCCTTGTCCCTGTCACTTTTCCTGCCCAGGCTGGGGGAGCACCATCCTCTCTCGGGTGACCTGCTTCCTCCCGGCCAACGCCAGACGTGTAACCTGCCTGGAACACGCCCCTTTGGACCCTTCAGAAGCAACAGGCAAATGAGCAGCTCTGTGTCACCTTAACTCCAGGGACGAGAGGGGGATGGACTTTCCATGGGTGGAATTTAAAACGGAGGAGGCGGAACCTCATCTCAGAGGCCTCGGGAGCCCTAGGCATGCAGGATGGGCGGGGGTTTCAGGGACAGTTTAGAACACGTGCAGCTATTGACATTTTTCCACAAAATTCAGGGTGCCGAGTCCCCTTAACTGAAAGTCCAAAGAGGCCCCAGTTTCTCCATTAGGTACAAACTGCCCTTAACCAGGATTTCTGCACTGCCAGCCCCTCTTAAAAGCTATGATGTAGGGATTTTTAACTTCGGGTTTTATTCAAATGGCATCAGTGTTTCTGCTTCTGTCCTTTTCCTGTTCCAGGATACCACGTTGCCTTTAGTAGGAGACATGTTTTCCTTTTTCCTCTTCAATTGTATTCATTTATTTTTTGCTTCCTCCCACAGTTTTATTGAAGTGTAACTAACTGGCGAGTAAAAACTGTATATATTTAAGGTGTGTTGCTGCATGCTAAGTTGCTTCAGTCATGCCCGACTCTTTGCGACCCTATGGACTGTAGCCTGCCCGGCTTCTCTGTCCATGGGATTCTCCAGGCAAGAATACTGGAGTGGGTTATTTACGGTATACAATGGAATATGGAATATTTGATCACCTTTATATCGCAAAATGATGACCACAATTAAGCTGGTTCACATATCCATCACTTTACATGTTATTTTATTTCTGTGGTAAGAACACTTATGATGTAAACACCTGGAAAATTTTAAGAATACAATTTAGAATTATTAATAAATATGGCCACCTTGCTGTGCATTAGATCCCCAGAAACTACTCATAACTGGAAGATTCTACCAATATCTCCCCTTTTCCACCAACCCTAGGCCCTGGTAACCACCATCCTCCTCTCTGCTTTTGTGAGCTCAACGTTTTTATATTCCATTTATAATTGAAATCATACAATATTTTTCTGTGTCTGGCTTATTTTACTTAGTACAATGCCCTCCAGGTTCAACTGTGTTGTCACAAATGGCGAGATTTCCTTTTTTAGTGGCTGAATAACATTCCATTGGATGTAAGTATATGTCACCTTTACCTTCTCTGTTCACTGGCAATAGACCCTTGCTGTTGAGGCAATATGGCTTCAATCTTAAAATCTTTATTTTTCTTCTGCAGGTAGAAAGGGGGAAAGATCCTCTGAGCTTCTCAAAGGAGAGATTGCACATGCGCTAGCGCACACACATGCGTGTGTGTGTGTGTGTGTGTGTGTGTGTGTCAAAAGAAAATTAAATTTTAGAAATCGGTTACTTAATAGTTTATGAATGAGAGAGGGTCACCTCTTCTCAGTGAACAGAGGAGATTGAATATACAAAGGTTCTTCCACTTCTCTGTCTGACAAATCAAGTATCTATCGTTACAGCAAATTTAGGGAGGACTTTATCCTCTGTCTGCTGAAGCTCCCAGCCCTCTCTTGAAGCCTATTTGCTAAATCAGCAGTGACAGGCGCAGATAAGGCAAGCCATTTACTATTTCCAATTATGTTGAAACGTTGGATTTTTGAAAAGTCTGTCTTGAACGAACAGGAGCCAAGCCAATACTAACAAAAAAGACCTTTCAAAGATTTTCAGCCAAAAATGCTCGATAAATTGGCCAAGAAGTCCCCAGACCAAGGATGCTGTATTGGACTCTGCTGCACATTTGCTGTGTGACCTTGGGCCAGTCAGGGACCCTCTCTGGGTCCTGGGTGGATGAGCCAGGGACTGCCCAAGGTCCCTTCCAGCTCAGACAATCTGTGATTTGCTTCATATGTACTACCCAGAAGGCATTTATATGTCTAAATCGGTGGGGGTTTCTGTATTCTTTTGAAATTGCTTTTGTTTAAGGCAGAGTAAAGGAAGTTGGTTAAGGATTGGGAGACAAGAATCTTGGCACTCTTGGGTAGCCTGCTACGAAATCAACAAATTGGTGGGTTACACACTGTGCTGATAGGAACGCTCCCCTCAGCCCAGGAACACTAGCCCTTGTGACATTCCAGGATACGTGAGAAAGCGACAGCAGGATTGTGGCACACACAGCACCACGCTGAGAGTATTCAAAATCAAGTTCACTCACCCGCTTGGCTTGCTTTCTGAGTCCCTGATGCATTGGGTAGTAGGAAGGGAGGGCTATCTGTGTGTTACTGGGATGTGTGTATGAATGCCTGTGTTTCATCTTGATAAAAATTAAACAGCTTCATTACAGTCTCTGAATTTCCACCCCCCACCACTGCTGGGTACATCCAAGGAGCATATTAGAATTTGAAATGTTCCAGAAGTTTAAAGCAGGGCTGGCCCTTTCATTTAATTAGAGTTATCACACCCTCTCTTCCTTTGCATAATAACCCAGGGAGAATCTGCCCATAATAATATGTTATTGTATTTGGTCCGGCACATTCTAAACGACACATTTGTCATTTTCACATTGTACACGGTTAGCTGAAGCCATGACAAATTATTACCGCTTCCAACTTGGTGTCTGAAACACAGCTCCTCCTTCCCTGTCTCATTCCTGTCTTTCAGTTTGGAAAACCCTGCCTAATGTGTTCATGGGGACACGCAGACATTCCTTTGGCCCTGTATTCATTCTTGGGTCCTCTGAGTCCTGCCAGCCATGACATGTTGAAAGCTCACTATTAATAAAACCTTTATTGAATAGATGTTGGCTTGCTGGATCCAGAGTGTGATGCAATATCTTGAGAGAGTCCATTTCTTTAATTTAACCTTGTGTATTTATTTGGCTCAAGTAGATCCTGAAGGTTTTAGAAAATGATGGTGCTTTCAACTGGTTATTTACTGTTCAAATCAAAGAAACATTTCGCAAGGTAGAAGAGAACACCTTTTTTTTTTCAGAATTGTTATTTTTATAGTAGGCGATTCCTGCCTCCTGACTTAAGCTGGACAGAAAAGAGATATAGGAATCACTCCAGCGCTAGCTTCTTGTTTCTCTGTCACCCCACCCCCTCCCGACCAGCGGCAATGTTTATTACCTGCCACAGATTTATCATGTGAATGGAACTGCAAAGATAAGTATGATCTTTTAACCCTCGACCAACTGGATTCTGTCCGTGTCGTTGCCTCCCACCTCCGCCTGCCTCCAGCCGCACGGCACACAGCCTGTATGCACCTGTCAAGCGCACGCAGCCCCTCGCCTGCCTGTCTGCTCCTGCTCACCGCACACATGCTTCTCTGAGTCGTAATCCCCGCACCGTCCTTCAGAGGGCTTTGCACTGAAGCAGTCATCCATGGGGATTAGGCTCCAACTGGCTTTCCTGCAAGGTTCTTTGATGACCTGGAAGGACAGCGTCTGGCTCCACTGTTTAGGGACTCCAGACCAGAGGCTCTGCTGGGAAGAATGGCATTTCATGGCTAGAGGTAGCTGGAGGCTGCAATACAGATCTTTCAAAGCCAGTTCTTTTTCTTTCTGTTTCTTTAAAAAAACTCCAAGCAAGAATCTGATGTTAACTAGAGTTCACGAGGACTTCTTGCGCCCCCCAGGGTGGGGGTCACCTTTTGAAGATTCCTGGGCTGCAGACGTTGCCATTTTACTTTTCCAGCAGGCGGATGGAAAGGGTGCAAAGAGCAGGAAACAGACTCTGCACTCCGCTCCCGTGCACTCCTGGCGGCACTGCAGGAGGCAGCCCCGAGGGGCCGGTGCACTCATATTTTAACCTTGCATCACTCACAGTGGGGTTTTAGAAAACGGAACACTGTTGGGAAGAGAAGAGGCTTAGTGTGCACCTCTACTGTTTGCTTCATGCTTTCTCCCTCCCAGGGGAGGCAGGGGAGGGGCTGGTACTCAAGGAGGTAAAATTGACTAGCCTGGAGTCACCAGTGGGATCAGGACTTCAGTGGCCCTTTTGCCTTACCTCCCTACCCTGGAACTCATCCCTAGGGTTAAACAGCCATCCGCATAGAAGGCAGTGCCAGCCCCCTGCTGGAAGGCAGGCAAAAGGCACATTTTGTGCCTGACATTCAGGGGTCTTTAAAAGGCTTCATTCGACCAAGTGGGGAGCCTGACGCTCACACATCCAGAGAAAGCAGCATGTGCTTCAGGCACAGTCTTTCGTCTACAGCTGCTCTGAACAGCGCTTACTGCACCCAGGCCACTGGCTGGTACTTGGAAATCAGAGATGAATGTATACAGCCTGTGCCCTCAGGGAGTCATGAGGGAGACTTGGAACTACTCATGAACACAGGACACCAAGTGTTTTAAGAGCTGTGATACTGGCCTGCCTCTGCCTTCCTGCCACCCTCTCCAAAGGCATCTCCCACTCCCACACTCCCCCGCATCCATCCTCATAACCTGCTTTAATTTCCTTTGGCACACTTGCACTACTAGAAGGACATTTTAACTGTTTATCATCTGCCTTCCCCACTGTGAGTAAGCTCTGTGAGAAATTTGATCTGCATTGCTCACTCACATACCCCAATACCTCCACAGTGACTGGCACACAGTAGGTGTTTTAATACATAAATAAATATTTGGCGAATGAATGGAATGCTCTTACTACTAATGCCATGCTGGAGAGTTCAGGACGCCTTGGTTCTTGAGTATAATAGCTTAAGAAAGTCTAGGGGTTGCAGTGTAGTGGGTGCTGAATAGAAAACTCAAGGAAAGCCATCGAGTCTAGTGTGTCGTGTGCCAGGAAGTCAGCTGTGTGGCTGCGGGCAGGTGATGTGAGTCTGAACCTCAGCTTTGCAACTGTGAAATGGGCATAGCTACCGCAAAAGGGTTGGACACATCTTAGCCACTAAACAACAGCAATCTCCCACCTGCCTCCTTCCCAGGGCTGTAGGGATCAAATGACTGAACAAGTGTGAAAACATTGATAAGTAGGAAACTGTTTCAATGAAAAGTCTTTAAAAAAGTGTAGTCTGACTTGGTGGGCAATAGCTTTTCCCATCCTCTACCTGCTCCCCCAAGTCTACCCTATGAGATCCCTTCGGTTATTTCATGTGTCACTTTGCTCTTAATTTTAAAATCACATTCCCAGAAGTGGGTTATTTCCACAGCCTGACAGTGTGAGCTTCCAAAATAGAACCATTTATGCATTCTGAAACAATCAATGAACCAATTTCGGGTGCGATATATCTTCTGGTTTTTTTTTGTTGTTGTTATTAAAAAAAAAAAAGAAACACCGTTCTGGCAGGTTTCAAGAAACCTCAGCATTTTAGGTGAAGGGCAAGTTTCTCTTAATCACATGTGTGTTTCAAAGCTGCTTTATCTGAGAATGCATAATTTCTTTTTTTTTTTCCCTTCTTCTTTTCCAGTCCCAGCCCCTTTGCCTCCTTTCCCCTTTGAGAATTTGTCTTCCTGCTGCTAAATTGGCTGTGGCTTTGCTTCAGCTGGCACCAGTTTCATAGTTATTTTTTCTCTCTACCTGAGTTTTCATAATATCAGCATCCTCTCAACTTTGAATGCAAAGCAAATACATCAGCCTCCCATAAACAGGTCCCAAGATGTCCTCTTTATAGGACTTTAAAGATGCAGGCTACAGGGAAGAAGAGAGTACAGTGACATCAAAGGTTGTTTTCAAACTCCCAGGAGTTGGGACCTTAGAAGAGGTGATTCACAAATTAACAAGCCCCCATTGTTTAGTTGCTAATTCATGTCTGACTTTTTTGTGACCCAATAGACTGTACCCCCACCAGGCTCCTCTGTCCATGGAATTCTCCAAGCAAGTATACTGGAGTGAGCTGCCATTTCCTTCTCCAGGAGAGCTTCTCGGGCCAGGGATCGAACCCACATCTGCTGCATTTGCGGACAGATTCTTTACCACTGAGCCAGCTGGGAAGCCCAGCAAGCCCCCTAGGCAATTCTTAACCACTCTGAAGTTTGGAAAGCCTGTCTTCTTTTGGATTCCATCCCTCCTCCCCTCCCCACCCCCACTTATCCACATAAAGATTCGATCAAAGACGTGGATCCACCCTGTCCCCATCTTTAACTATTTCAGAGCACAGTCCCAGATGCTCAAGGTCAGCTGATAAATTGGAAAATCAAGGGAAAGGAGGTCTGTACCTAAGAGGCAGCTTTTGGAGATGGACCTGGGTTCGTATGAGAGTGTACTTGGCTGTGACCTTGGGCAGCTAACTCCCTTTGCCTCTCTGTGACTCAGACTCCCCCACCGGTGAGCTCGGCTCACTGTCCTCATGAACAGGTTACTGACGCTGCTGCACATCAAAAGTTTGAGAAATAAGGCCATGGAGGTCCCACTGCAAGAAGTGAAATGAAAAATGTTATTGACTGAATTTGCTTGGCTTTTACAGTTTTTTGTTGTGCCTGTTTTTTTTTTTTTTTAAAAAGCAAAAATATATTTGGCAGAAAATATTGGGAACTTGAGGCTTTCATGTTCCATTGTAACTGTTTGAATTGCGGGTCATTTCCTAAATGTAATCAATATTCCCACATAGACAGAGTTTCTTTAAAAGTGTAATTGCTCCTATCTGGATGTCAGCATCTGCGTTTTCATTTTGCAGCAGTCATCAGGCCCAGGGGTTGAGTGGAATTGTACGTCTCGACTTCCCTTAAAAATGTGGGGAGGCAAGATAGATGCATGGCCCAGAGACCAGTGTGTGACAGCCGCCCTGGTCAGCTGCGTCCCTAACCTCGTTCCCCAGCATCCTTCCCTGATGGGCTCCCCAGGGTCCCTGCGGAGGAGGTAGAGAAGATAGAGCTGTTTGCAGAACCCATTCAAGCAGTTAATACAGGTGAAAGTGGTAATTTGACAACATGGGCATCCACTCTTAAAAGAAAAAAAAAAGCCCACTGCAGTTTATTTGAACCACTTCTGAAATGATGTTCTAGGCTTCACTAAGAGGTTTCTGATTAATAAGAGAATCCAGCTATCAGAAACTTTGCTCGGAAGTCCCTGGGGATGGGTTTTCCTTCTTCCGTTTCTGTCCTCCCCGCCCCAGATAGAGGGTGTGGGGTCCTTTGGTGTGTCTGGACCCAGCATCATCTTTATCCTTTTCTTCTCTCTTCTGCCTCCTTCCTCTTTCTTCTTGGGTTCCCCAGCCCTCTCCCAGATTTTTTCCCCAACTCTCCTGAACTCTCTCCCCCTTCCAAGAATTCCTCCAAATCCTGAGATTTTTTAAGTCAACAGGGCACGTCAGAATGTTCAAGTCACCCACAATTCCTTCCTCTTTCCCTCCAAATGTCTGTCTCTCCACCCATCTTCTACCTGTGTCATCTCTGAACAGGATCTCTTCCTCCCTTTAGTGTATTTATTTTTACTTATTTTTTCAGCTCTTCTGTAGTATTAAGAGCAACTTTTATTTGCCTTGGAAGCTCTGGCTTATCTCTGACTCTCTGATGGCACCTCTCCGCTCTTGTTCAGTCGCTCAGTCATGTCCGACTCTTTGTGACCCCATGGACTGCAGCACACCAGGCTTCCCTTCCTTCACCGTCTCCAGGATCCTGCTCAAACTCATGTCCACCAAGTCGGTGATGCCATCCAACCATCTCATCCTGTCATCTCCTTCTCCTCCTGCCCTCAATCTTTCCCAGCCTCAGGGTCTTTTCCAATGAGTTGGCTCTTCGCATCACGTGGCTTCAGCATCAGTCCTTCCAATGAATATTCAGGCTTGATTTCCTTTAGGATGGACTGATTTGCTCTCCTTGCAGTCTCAGGAGTCTTCTCCAATACCACAGTTCGAAAGCTTCTCCACATCCCTGTTGGGGATTGCGCCCGCTCGTGGCAAGTTAGCCTCTCCCGGCCTGACCTCTCTCCAGCAGGTCTCAAGCCACTCCCCCCGACCCCTATCACCACTGCCAAATGGCAGAGGCCTCCCTGCTGTCTGCCTGTCTGTCTCCATCTTGCTCATCTACTCGCCAGTCCATTCCGCATCCTGGAGGCAGAGTGAAATTTAGAAACTTGGGTCTGATGCCACTGTGCTCTGCCTAGCGCCTCACAGTGGAGCTGGGAACCTGTGGGGCAGAGGCCGAGCTCCTGACCCTGACGTTCGGGCTGCTCATGATCCGATCCTTTTTTACCCACAGACAGTCCTTTTCCCCAGCTGTGCCAGAGCGTAGTTCACACTTGGTCAGACAAGCAGCAAGGCTCCGCTTCTCTCCATCCATGGTCCTATGGCCCCTGTGCCTCCCCCAGCAGACCTGCTGCCCGCAGGCAGCTACTCCATCTATGGGAAACCTTCTCTTCTCCCCTCTGCTTCCTCCAGGGAGTGGCCTTCTTTTCTCTCATAGTTACACAGAGTATGTATTTCCTAGTGTTGCTCTGTGAACAATAATAACCTTTGTATATATAAAATTCATTGACCATCACCACAGCCTTATTAATAGGTACCACGTTTTTTACTTCCTTTTGCAAAACTGCTAAGAATTTGTCACTTGCCTGTTGTCACCAAGATGGGAAGTGGCAGAGCCAGGATTTAAAGCCAGGTTTTGTTGACTTGAGGGACGTGACCATCACCCCAGCACCAGAGAGAGGGAGCATCCTACTGTGCTTGAATCTGGGCTCTGGAGTCAGACATTCTGGGTTCCAAGCTCAACTCTGCCACTTTGGACCTGTAGGGTCTTGAACAAACTTCTTAACCTTTCTGATTTTCAAACTCCTCTTCCATAAAATTGTGATGGAAGGAGTAGTCAAATGGCAGGCAAGTTACTAAGCTTCTGTGTTCCTTCTCTGTTCAATTTCCTCCATATTGATGGCCTTACAGGTAATGTATTGAAGCATGGCGCATATCTATTCATTCGAACACTGATTGATTACCCACTGTGTTGGGGTCTGTTTTCCTGCCAAATGATGTTCTACTTGGTATAAAATATGTAACACAAGATGCTTACAAGCTTGTAATACTGAGCACGCTAATACATATGGCCACATGGAGGGTCTTCTGTGTGGCTCCAGGAACTGCCGGGGCTTCGCATACTGACTTTTCACACAGCCCCCAGGGAGAGGAAACAGCATCTGGAATAGGAAGTGATTGGCCACCTGCATACAGGTGGGGGTTGACAGGCCTAAGATTTGAACCCCGGTCTTTCTGCCTCCAAAGCATTGCTCACAGCCACTGCCCTCGACTGCCTCTATTAATAACTGAGAAGCAAGGCGCATGAGCCATGATGCTGGTCAGAGCTGGGTCAGTAAATGTTCGTCTTTTCCCCAGTTTTTTCCACTTAGCAAGAAAAGCCACAAGGAGCCAGACAACTCAAGCCGTGGCCGCCCCTCCCCTTCCCAGGAAGTCTCTATGCGTGTCATTTACTAGGCGGCAGGTACGGAGGTGGCACGTCCACGCTGCTGCTTCTCCTTGTCCCCTCTCTTTTCCCTCTCACTATACCCTGGCCTTTGTCAGGATTTTATTTTGTGCGTTGTCTGTGGAAATTCCTTAAATAGATAGCTGTGACCTCAACTCCACCCCCATTAGGATAAACCCGTAACTTATGAGATCATCTCACTGACGGGTGGGGGCTTGAATCTGTCTTGTGTCTGCCCTCTGGGCAGAATGAGGACAGAGTCTGCCGGGCCTTGGGTAGGAGACTGGTGGCTGTCAGCCCCATCGCAGACTGGGCGCATCAAAGGCCATTTTCTTTAGCTCATAGGAAACGTGAGGAGCAGGGGAGTCTGTGAGCTTTTAAAATACCAATGTGTATGTGTGTGCACAAGTGTGTGTGTTTTAATGACCTGAGAGATAGGTTCCATTTAGAAAACTTAGAAACCCAGAAAAACGCAAAGGAAGAAACCCCAAATCTTGGTAATCCCCCCTTAAACCACCTCTGTGAACAACTAATTCCTGTCTCTCCAGTCCCCTGTGTGTCTGTGCCTGTAAATTTGCCCTGGGAACCTCCTAGAAAACTGCCATTCTGAACATAGTCATGAAGCCTGCCTCTTTCACCAGACAATGTATCACAACTGTTTTTCTCCCCACCTTGATAAATATTTCTTCAAAATGATTTTTAATGCTTGCATAATATATCACAACAAAGAGATACATGATTTATTTAACCAATTTCTTCTTGTTGGACTGTTTTTTTTAAAGCATTATCTTTATTTCTGCTTTAAACCTTCTTGTACATTAATACTGAAGCACATCTCTAATAATTCTTTGGACTGTCTTTCTAGAGGTGGCATTGGCTCCAGGAATAGGCAGATTTTTCAGGCTTGGTAACTGTTGCCAAAGTGCTCTTGGGAAAGAGTTTGTTTTTTTTTTACAGTCCCTGCTCCAACATTAGCAGTGTATGAGATGCCTCATTTTTCCCCAGCCTTGCCAACACTGGATATCATAATTCCTTTTCCATTTTTGCCAATCTGATAGCCAAAATGTATCCTACTCTAATTTATATAATTTAAATAGTGAAGTTGAACCCCTTTGCATATTTAGTGTTTGAATAGCTGTATATACATATATAGGGGTTTCCAAAGTGGTTCAGTGGTAAAGAATCTGCCTGCCAATGCAGGAGATGTGGGTTCCATCCTTGGGTTGGGAAGATCCCCTTGAGAAGGAAACACAACCCACTCCAGTATTCTTGCCTGAAAAATTCTGTGGACAGAGGAGCCTGGTGGGCTACAGTCTGTGGAGTTACAAAGAGTCAGATGCGACTGAGCCACTGAACACGCACTCATGTGCATATAAAATATATCTTATATTAAATACATGTATACATAGATAATTGCTGTTTGTTTAGTTGCTAAGTCTTGTTGGACTCTTTGTGACCCCATGGACTGTAGTCGGCCGGGCTCCTCTGTCTGTGGGATTTCCCAGGCAAGAATATTGGAGTAGTTTGCCATTTCCTCCTCCAGGGGACTATTCCAGGCCCAGTGATTGAACCTGCATTTCCTGCACTGGCAGGAGGATTCTTTACCACTCCCCATCTGTGTTTCCACTTGTACACTGAGAAAATGATATTGACAGAAACTGATTTTCCTGATGGATGGGTGTGCTGTGGACATTGATTCTGGACAGCAAACAGTCCATTGCAAACCCGTCAAGGTGCATCTCATGATTATGTCTGTGACTCCTAGAATCTTGTGAGTTCTTCCTTAAAGGAAAAAAAGAAAAGAATAAAGAGACAAAATTTAAGAGAACATTTGTAAAGCAATTTACTTAAATTATAAGAGACTAAAAGCCAGGCTTAGTGGATAATTGAAGAATTGCATTAGAAAGGAATCAATATCTTTCTGGAATCGGCTCTGTCCTCATCTTGTGAGATGTTTTGCAAAGGGAGGGTTGCTCTGTCGCTATCTTCTGGTAAGTTTCTCATGGCATTATCCCCAAGGACAGCACTTTTTTCCCTCTCTTTGATCCTCCGTGTTTTTCCTTTTTGCCCAGCCTTGGCTCACTCAGACATTTAGGAGCAAAGATGCTGGAGAGCAGGGGCTTTGAAATGTCAGGTGCCCGTCCCAGCCTTTGGGATCCTGGCACTCTCAGCACTGGAGCAAAGATTCGCTTCTGTATCTTCGCGCTGGAGCCTTTGGAGAAGGTCAAACTTATAAAGAAAAGAGAAGGAGGGGAATGCAGTTGATTTTGGAAATCTACTTAGGTTCCAAGGCAAATCTAAACATCATTAAGAAAACTGCAAAGGGGGGAAGAAGATGTCAACTAGTGATCACTTCTCTACCACCTCCCCTGGCCTGTATCTCTATGCAGTCACATTTTCCCAATGGTTTAATTACCTTCCTCCTTCCGTGTTTGCTTCCTACGTATGTTGTCATGGTGCCTCCTGACCTTTATGTGGAGCTGCGTTTCTGGGAGGTAGTTTGGTTGGGCTCACACAGCTGCTCTGCAGTTCAGTTGATTTTCCCTGGGTGCAGCAGCTCAAGGTGGTGAAGTGGCTCAAAGAGCCAGAATGGATGGGCCATGTCAGGGCTTGTCTTGGTCTCTATCTAGCCCCCAACGGGCATGCAGATATCAGGTACATGACAATGAAGCTGCCCTCCTTGGAGACAGAGTGAATTCTTACCACACTGATTGATGCCACCCGATTGATGTCAACATTCCACAAGAATTTAGACTGACGATGTTTGGACTTCTGTTTATAAATGACGTTCATTCTTAGACCAAAGTCAGCAGCAGCAAAGGATTTCTGAGAAGTGGAGGGAGATGGAGAGGTAGGATGAGAAAGCCCAGTTACTGCCCAAGCGTCTGTGAAAAGTATCTCTGCTTCCAACTGCTTGTGGAGGAGATCTAATCGTTGAGATGGCCTTTAGCATTCATTCATCCGCTTGGCAGTTGTTTTATTGAGCACCTCCTCTGTGATTGGTGTGATTGAACATCCTCTTTATTTATTTTAAACTTTTTGTTTTGTATTGGAGTATAGCCAGTTAACAACATTGTGATAGTTTCAAGTGGACAGCGAAGGGACTCAGCCACACATATACACGTATCCATTCTCCTCCAAACTCCCTGTTTATTTATTTTTAAAAATCGAGGTAATCTATTATCTTCATGAAAGAATGATAGAAGGTGAATTTCCAGGATTGAGATTGGGTATGCAAGAAGTAGAAGTGAGCAAAGAAATGGTTAACACCTTCTTTTAACTCTTTGTATCCCGTTGTGTGCGTGTGTGCACTCGGTCATGTCTGACTCTTTGAGACTCCATGGACTGCAGTCCACCAGGCTCCTCTGTCCAGGGGATTTTCCAGGCAAGAATACTGGAGTGGGTTCCATTCCCTTCTCCAGGGGATATTCCTGACCCAGGGATCGAAACTGCATCTCCTACATTTGGCAGGAGGGTTCTTTACCACTGAGCCACATGGGAAGCCATGTATCCCATTTACTTATTTGTTAATATATTTGTAATTAATATTACGTCCTATTTCAAAAATAACTGAGTGAATTAACCTAAAAAAATATCGTAAAAGAGGCAGAGAGATCAGAAACAATATTGGAAAGGGTGTTGTGTGTGTGTATGTTAACACACATAGGCATGTGCAAGGTGTTGCCTTTATAGGACTGATATTACATATTCAAATGGAATTCTGAACTTCCTAGGAACCAAGGCAAAAAGAGAAATTAATACATTCTTTCAGATTCTATAGAAAACTCACTGGTCCCTCAGCAGAGGTAAAAACTCATTGGCACTCAATTTCAAGAGGAAGGAGGTCAATTTCAAGAGGAAAGCAATTTTAGTTGCATTTTTCACTGTCTCTCATTTTACGTGGGATCACCCACAGTCTCCTATATTTACTGATACATCTGGCCACTGATACATTTGGTCACATCTATGACCAAACCAGAATCTCCTGTCTTCTCTGTTATGAAAGATGTTGGTAAAATAATCACTTATGTGTAAGTTGAGTATGTTGGGGTAGGGCTTCCCCAGTGGCTCAGCATAAAGAATCTGCCTGCAGTGCAGGAGACGCAGGAGACTCGGGTTCAATCCCCGGGTCGGGAAGATCCCCTGGAGGAGGGCATGGCGACCCACTCCAGTATTCCTGCCCGCAGAATCCCATGGACAGAAGAGTCTGGTGGGCTATAGTCCACAGGGTCGCAAAGAGTCAGACAAGACTGAAGCGACGGAGCACGCATGCACGTTGAGATATGAACATTCAGGGACAGGGAGCAGCACATGTGATAGCTTGGCGCTTTCGATACTGTAAAAAGGCCAGGTGGCAGGGCAGGGGAGGAGGCCGGCTGGGCAGCAGGGTTGACTGTGCAGGCTGGAGAGGCACTGTGAAGGTTTGGGGCAGGGCAGGGACAGGGCCCACTTCATTTTAAAAGGATGTCCAGATTGCCCTGCAGAGACTAATTTTGGAGGCTGGGAGAGGAGGCTGGAAAGCTGTTGCAGTTAGTGGTCCCTGTAAGAGGTGATAATTAACACAGATAAAATGTGGTGCAGAGGAAGGAGTTCTGAAGACAGAGTGTTAATTAGGGCTTTACTTTCTTGTGACATTAAAATATGCCACAGAGAGAGAGAGTCCACTCGCCAGTTTCCACCCTCCCTCTAAGTGGGGCTGAGCAGGGAGGGTCTTTCCAGTGTCTGTGGCTGCACCTGGGACCAGCTCAGGGTTCAAGAGGCCAAGGTGTCTCATATACTGGCAGCCTCTAAGTCCAAGCCCCCTTTTCAGGCCCTCTCCTTGTCCATCTTGTGTGGCTTTGACATACGGTTGGCCTTGTATTACCTGAAATTACTTTAAATATATATATATATTTATCTGGCTGTGCTGGGTCTCAATTGCAGCAAGCAGAATCTTTTACTTGTGGAATGTGGGTCTACTTCCCTGACCAGGGATCGAACCTGGGTCCCCTGCAACTGGGAGTCCGTAGTCTTAACCACTGGACCACCAGGGAAGTCCCCGTCCGAACCCTCTTGAACTACTGGTAAAAGATACATGAGTTTGAAGAATCCAGGATTCAAGTTCAAGCCTTGCCTCTCTTCCTCTTTCTGACCTTGCCTAAGACACTTGACCACCCAGACAGTCTTTCTTCGTAGGGGCAGTGAGAGGAATAAAACGCATAGCCATCACTGTAATTTTGCTGTGATCAATAATGTTGACCATCGTTTACTGGACACTTGCTATGTCCCGTGCCCAGTGCAAGAAGCCTCGTGTCCATTATCTCGTCTGTCCTCCTTTTGTCCACTCAACGCCGTGATGGAGGCATGAATAACCCCACTTAACAAGTGAGAGGGCTTCCCTGGTGGCTCAGCAGTGAAAGAATTTGCCTGCAATGCCAGAGATGCGTGCAGGAGATGTGTGTTCGAACCCTGGGTCAGGAAGGTGCCCTGGAGAAGGAAATGACAACCCACTCTAGTATTCTTGCCTGGAAAATCCCATGGACAGGGGAGCCCAGCTAGTACGTGGGGTCACAAAAGAGCTGGACACGACTTAGTTTTCTAAACAGCAACAGCAAACAGGTGAGAACGGTGCAGCCTGGAGGGCTTAAGGCACTTGCCTGGAGCCCCGTAGCCAGGACATCGTGGTCCTCTGTCTGGGAATAGTTCTCTAGTTAGCACATCTATTACTTTAAAACTCTTGAGGGGTCTTCCCCCAAGCCACCTTTTAATTTTGGTGTTTTGCAATACAATACTTCATCTCTAGAAGAAATTGGAAGATAGAGCAAAGATTTGCATACACTAGGAGATTTCTGGATCCTGTGGAAGAAGGCATGTAAGAGGCTGGATCCCTGCACCAGAGTGAACTCTGCTTCGGGAAAAAATCACTGGAAAGCCCTCACTCAGTCCCATCCGCAGGGCCTGTAGATGAGGGGAATTCATGCCTTTTACAGACTCAGGTGTCGTAGTGCTGCCCCCTGCAGGTAGTTAGAGGAACTACACAGAGAATGACAGGTTTGCATATGAAAAGAGTCTCTGGGATTCCACTTTTCTTTGGTGTAGAAAATTGGACGCAAGTATAAATATGTTATCGCAGCATTGTTCGTGCTGGCAAAAACTGAGAAGCAACGTAAATTTCCAGCAATAGGGGAGCTGGAATTCAGTGGTGGTGCATCTCAGCCAGGGAATGCCGTGTATTATGGGAAAAGATGATCTTTTTAAGGAAAGATCCTCAAAATACGTTTTTTTAGCTGAAAAGAAAAGATGTCAATGAAATGTTAAGCATGAGTCAACCTATGCAGACCTCAGACAACAATAGTTTTGTATGTGAACGTCCATGTCTTTGAAAATATACAGAACAAACCAAGGACAGACACCAGAATGTAGCCATGGTTGCCATGGATGGCGGGTTGCGACTTCTACTCTGGGTTCTCCATAGTAATAACAACACCTAACTTGCTAAAGCTGAAAGTCCAGTACTTTGGCCACCTCATGGGAGGAGTTGACTCATTGGAAAAGACTCTGATGCTGGGAGGGATTGGGGGCAGGAGGAGAAGGGGACGACCGAGGATGAGATGGCTGGATGGCATCACGGACTCGATGGACGTGAGTCTGAGTGGACTCCCGGAGTTGCTGATGGACAGGGAGGCCTGGCGTGCTGCAGTTCATGGGGTCGCAAAGAGTCGGACACGACTGCGCGACTGAACTGAACTGAACTGAACCCTTCTGTACCTCTTACCTATCTTCCAGACACTAAACACTTTATGCATGTTAACGAGTTTAATCCTCACCACTGCCCTGTGAGATAATACTGCTATTATCCCATCTCATGCCTGGGAAACTGGGACACAGGCTGGCTAAGTAACTTGCCTGGGGTTGCCATCGGTGAATAGCAGAGCCAGGAACAGAATCCTTGAAGTCTTGCTTCAGAGCTGTAGCTCTAAACCACTACCCCTTCTGCTTCTCTGAATTCCACGTGCGTCTGTGACGTGTATGCTCACATGAGTGTGAACAGGCATGGGATGGTGATCAAGGGCACCTGGGCCCCAGGCCAATGCACTGCTCTTTCTGTGGCCTCTTTTAACAAATTCCCGGGGCTGCCTAGCATCTTGAAAGCCCAACGGATATCTTGAATGAATGAGCAAATGAATGAAATGAATGAATGGGTAATGAGTGGAGGAGAAGGAGCAGGGAGCAGGGATAAAGAAAACAATAGTCAGTGTGCCTCAAGGAGCTTCTCTTGCAGTCTTAGAGGCAGAATGTATGACGGTGATACAGAAGCTATAGTATAGATGGCAACAAAAACATACAAGTGTGCCGGCTGCTCTCGGAAAAGGGAAGTCAGTCATTGTCTAAGAAGGCTTCCTGAGGTGGTGAGAAAGGGGCTGAATGTCAGAGTCAGGGCTGACATGGGGAATTATCGATCAAAAGAGAGGACGTTTCTGAAGAGGAGGAAAGTTGGGAGGGAGAGGCTAGAGTTGCTCAGGTGCTTGTGTCTACGCAGATGAGAGTTTCAGAGGTTTCTAGGGCTTCTGTGTAGAGAAGGAGCTGGCAGGCCCAGGAAGGGAATTCATATGCCTTTAGTACCTACTCTGTGCCACGTACTATATTGTTCCTCAGTTGCTCAGTACTGTCCCACTCTTTGCAACCCAGTGGACTATAGCCTGCCAGGCTCCTCTGTCCAGGGGATTTCTCAGGCAAAAATACTGGAGTGGGTTGCCATTTCCTCCTCCAGGGGATCTTCCTGACCCCGGATGGAACCTTGTCTCCTGCATTGCCAGGGGGATTCTTCACTGCTGTGCCCCTGTGTGTACTGTGCCGGTAGTTTATGCTATCTTGATAATCCTTAAAACAGTGGCATTTTGAATGCAGGTACAGGTACAGAGAGGTTAAGTCATTTGCTCTGTGTCACACAGTAAGTCAACAGCAGAGCCAGGATGGGAGCCCGGAGACTCTGAGCCCAAAACGCAGCTACGCAAGGTGGAATCAGGAAGAGCAGGCCAGCACGATCCTTCCCTCTCTTCCCCGTCACTAACCTGGGTCTCAGACCAGCCCTCCCTCCTGAGTTTCTGTTCTGAGTGATCTGTTCCCCAGAAGAGAAGACCTTGCCCTCAGATAAGCCGGATGACTCACTATTATGTGTCCTCACTCAAGACTTTTCTGGAATGCTTCTTTCATACCTGCCTCTCCAGACAGTAGTCTAATGGTCTTGTGACCTTGTGCGTGCACTTTAGTGCATGTTTTTAAACACGGGAACATGTGTGCACCTGCGGTGTTAACACAACCCCTCCCCACCCCTAGTCCCTTCATACTGTAACTATCTCCAGTCTGTTTCTCAGTCTTCTGCAGAGCAGAGAATTCTGTCGCCTGGTCTGTGATTTTGGGGTGTTGAGTCAGCTCTGAAGAGCTGAGTGAGGCAGATTTGCCTCCTGAGAGCATTAATCCAACTAGTCAGTGATTAAGTTTGAAGACATCCCCATATAATTTACATCCCCGCAATCATAGCATGCTGCCTGGTGATAGGTAATATCTCAGCTGTGCCATCTGCCTGGGCAGATCGAGATTCCTCTGTGATGTGACCTGGTGGCATGCTGGCAAACCCCCTGGTGGAGTTTCACCAGTAGACATGTGATAGCAAGCAGGGGAGCAGGGGGCTCTGATGACGGCTCTCGCTTGCAGGGGACTCTCCCCAGATCTCATGGGATTTGTTTAGCCTTAGCTCATTGAATTCTTAGGTACGAGGCACTGTGCTAATAGGCTTCTTCTACCTAGAGAGTGGGGAAAGGAGATCTTCATTTTCCAGGAGGGAAGCAGATGAACAGAGAGGGTTGGTCACTTGCGTGAAGTGGCACAGCTTATAAGCATTTGATTCAGGAGACTGGCTCATTCTGCAGGCTGCTGCAGCACAAGGGGTGTGGTTGCCAGTCGCCAGCAGGCACTGGTACACTGCTTTTAGGCAGCTTTTGGATGTTGTCTGCCACACATAGGCAGCTGCCCGTGAAGAACAGACACATGGTTGCAGTCCCATTGGAGGCTGTCTCCCCACCTGTCGGGTCCCTTTGAAGGTCCCTCTGCTGCTGTGATAGTGCCGAGTTGGGGTGCATATCCTGCCACACCTGAGATGCTCCATCTGCCCTTCGGGTGTTTTCTTAAACACTTTTGGTCCCTCCCAACTGATGTGGAACCTCAGAGCCCCGAGGTTCAAGATCTGGTTCAAGGACCTGGTAGCAACCTTATTTCTCCTAAATATAGCAATGAACCAGAGGACATTCAAATTTAACTTGGGGCAGGGCCTTAGCAATCAGGGATTCCCTTCTGCTCATTGCTGCTGCTGTCACTTCGGTTGTGCCTGACTCTTTGCGACCGCATGGACTGTAGCCCGCCCGGCCGCTCTGCCCATGGGCTTCTCCAGTAAGAATACTGGAGTGGGTTGCCATGCCCTCCTCCAGGGTTCTTCCTTACCCAGGGATGGAATCCGCGTCTCTTATGTCTCCTGCATTGGCAGGTGATTTCTTTACCACTAGCACCATCTAGGAACCTGCTCATTGCCACTTGGCAAACCCGAGGCCAGCAAGAGGAGGGCATAGCCCTCAACCACCCAGCAGAACACAATGGAGATATGCCTGAGTGTCTGTTTCACAGCCAGAGTGCTTTCTAGTCTGCCTTGCTGTATAAGGCTGCTTGCTACTGAGGCTTGCCTATGACAGAAGCCACCAGTTCTGTGAAATGAACGGCCTGGGCACCTGACCGGGAACGAGAACCACATTATCCTCCAGATGGCCTGAGCCTCAGGGATCAAGGTGGCAACGGTGAGTGAGTGAGGCAGGCAGGTGGAAGGGCTTTCAGGGCGAGAAAGCGCCAGCCAGCTCTCTTTAGGAATTAATCCTTCCATTCAGTCAGTTCATTTGCTCAATTGTGTCCCAACCCTTTGCGACCCCATGGACTGCCAGGCTTCCCTGTCCTTCACCAGCTCCCGGAGTTTGCTCAGACTCATGTCCATCAAATCAGTGATGCCATCCAACCATCTCATCCTCTGTTGTCCCCTTCGCCTCCTGCCAGGGACACCTTTTAAAAATAAGCAAATGGTTGTTTTTAAAAAAAAAAAGAGAGAGAGAGAGAGAGATAAGACAGCCAGGAAAAAGCAGAAACTGCACTCCTAGACCTTCCCCTCCTCCCCACCCTCCCTGCATGACACACAGTTCAGTCAAAGCGCCATGGATGGAGCCCTCCTCACTGCATGCCAAGGGCCCCGGCACCAGGACCGTGTTCCCAGAGCCTGTTTCGGTGTGGAAAATGCTGTCTCAGGAATCCTGTTTTTCTGCAGTTTTGCCAGAAAAATAAGGCAGCAGTGGATGATGATATTCAAGCTTTCCAAGACCCAGTGAAAGCCCACATTTACCCCCTGCCCCTAAAGAGCCAGTATCAGAGGTTCTGAATGGTCCAGGCTGGAGTGGCCTTCAGATTTTCTGGTCCCACAGGCTGGTGATGGGGAGACCGAGGTGTACAGGGGAAGCCGCTTGCCCAGGGCTGGTTTCCTGTGTCTGGGCTGTTCCTTCTGTGTCCCTTCCCATCTCGGGTTGCCAGGGTCCCCTTCTGCAGTGCACTGGGGGCCGGCAGTGCATGGGAGACTCGGTGACTTGCCAGGCCCTCTCCGGCGCCAGCCTTCCCTCTTGTTCTCATCAAAGGCATTAACCTCCTCTCCATTCTCAAGGTTGCTGCTTGCCTATTTATAGAACTGACCAGGAAAACGCCACTATTGCCAGTGATACAGAATACAAATTGTGCACTGTGCGTTGATTTTCATTCTCTCAGACACTTTCTCTTTTTTTTTCCAACTCCTTGGATAATGCTTTTCTACACCTGGTTTGCCTTCTCAATGCGGAGTCACTACTAGGAGAGGGGAGTGGGCTCCGCCACATGCTGACCCCCCCACTGTGTGCAGAAGCCCACCTTCTATGCGTTCTATTTTACCCGCAGGATTCTGAGAGGTGGGCATTGTCCAAGGCCCCCCCCACCGCCCCACCCACCAACGTGTGCTGCTTTGAGAGCAGAAGCAGCCGGCCTCAGTGACCCTGGACTCACAGGTGACAGAGGCGACTTAAATCCAGTTCTGCCCAAATCCACAAGGTCGCGTTCTTTCCACTTGCCTTCCCCTGTCCCAAATTCCAGCTCTGCCTTCCAGATCCGACGAGGAAGGTGGCTGCACGGTGATGCCTGTGCATGCTATGGTTCCTTCCGAGGCCAAAGTCTGCTTTCTCATGCAGTCAGGGCAAGCAGGTTTTTCTGAGGACCTACTCTGGGCCTGGGCTTCACTAGTGGCTCTGCAGATAAAGAATCCACCTGCAACACAGGTGTTACAGGAGATGCGAGTTCAATCCCTGGATCAGGAAGATCCCTTGGAGGAGGACATGGCAACCCACTCCAGTATTCTTGCCGGGAGAATCCCATGGACAGGGAGCCTGGGGGGCTACAGTTCACAGAGTCACAAAGAGTCAGACACGGCTGAAGCAGCTTCATGGGCAGGCACACACTCTGAGCCCAGCAAAGCCTTGTCTCTCTTCAGGCTGCAGGTGCCCAGGTGCCCTGAAGATACGCTCAAATTGCTCTCTCCAGGCCCGGCACACAGTAGGCTCTTGGCCAGCCCTTGTGGAATGAGTGAGGGCTCAGACTCACCGTCTGCCCAGGGAGTAAGCGGAGAAGAGACAAGCAGCATCAGAGCTGCAGCAGCGCCTTCATGGAGGAGGGCGCCAGGGGCGGGGCAGAGGGGTCAGGAAGACCCCTCAAAGGCCACGGTGGCTTCCACGGATGCTGTGCGCTAAATTCCAGCAAAAGCTTGTTGCTCTCAGGCTTCCTCCATCCTGCATCTTAAACTTCACAGAGATTTTATTTTCCCAATTGTTCTGTCAGGGGAGTCCCAGGGAATGGGAAAAGAACACTGTAAATCTTTCTTTGCTCATCTTCTCAGAAATCTTTTTTACAAGCAGAGTTTTGGAGAGCTGCCATCTGCTCGTTATCCCTCTGCCCGGGGACTGGCATTCAACTGTGGGATCGAGGGGCCCTCCCAGCCCGACCTTCCTCCTCTGGAAGAGGTTCAGGTGTCAGAGTGTCCAGGCCTGTGGTCCAGTGTCCTTGTCCGGAAACTCTACCCAAGCAGGGCTCTCCACTGTCTCTGAAAGCCCCGCCCTTGACCCCTTTAGTCCATGGAGAGAACTGGGGGTCAGTCCTACACGGTGCTCTGCAGGTTCAGAGAGTTAAGTGCCGCCCCCTCCTTTTATGCATATTGCTATTTTCTGATATTGAAAGCACTACACCTTCTTTCTGGAACATTTGGAAAATATAGAAAAACAGGAAGAACAAAATAATAACCACCCATAATCCTGCCCCCCAGAGAGAAGGACTGCTGGCATCTTGGCACATTACCCCTCAGTTTCAATTTTTTCCCCCTGTAATTTTTCTCTTAACATAACTGAGATCACACGTGAGACAGGATTTATATCCTCTGACCCCACTTAACATTAAAATCTATCACATTAAAATGCTTTGTAATGATTGTAGATGTGATTTTAATGGCAGCATGAACTTGCCCATGTGTAGGTACTATCATTGATACAAAATCCCAGGTGCTGGGGTGTGTTTGCTTGTTAATCCCAGTGCTGAATGACCACCTCCCAGAATAAAGGGCTTCATGTCAGTTCAGGTGCATCATGGGAAAGCAGTATGGCTGCTCCCAGGGGCAGAGTTTGGGTTCACCTCTCCCTGTGGTCCTTCCATCCCCGGCCTAGAAAGTGTCAAGTCAAGGTGGCATCTACACTCAACATTAGCTGCTGTGGGAAAGGAATCCCTTACTAGCTGTGTGGGCAGGTCATTTCTCCTCCTTTACTTCAACTGAGTCATGGAATCCCTTCTCACCAAGATTGGATTCCATAAGGATTTCAGGAGATAAAGCACGTCAGGTACACAGCAGAATGTCTCATACATACAGGCCTCTTATCAGTGTTAAGCTACCATCATTGCTGTTGTTCAATCAGTAGGTCATGTGTGACTCTTTGCAACTCCATGGACTGCAGCACGCCAGGCTTCCCCTGTCCTTCACTATCTCCTGGAGCTTGCTCAAACTCATGTCCATTGCGTCGATGATGCCATCCAACTATCTCATCCTCTATTTCCCCTTCTCTTCTTGCCCTCAATCTTTCCCAGCATCAGGGTCTTTTCCAATGAGTCAACTGTTCACACCCGGTGGCCAAAGTATTGCAGCTTCAGCTTTAGCATCAGTCGTAATGAACATTCAGGGTTGATTTCCTTTACGGTTGACTGGTTTGATCTCCTTGCAGTCCAAGGGACTCTCAAGAGTCTTCTTCAACACCACAGTTTGAAAGCATCAATTCTTTGGCGCTCAGCCTTCTTTATGGTTCAGCTCTTAAATCCATACATGACTACAGGAAAAACCATAACTCTGACTATATGCACCTTTGTTAGCAAAGTGATGTCTGTGCTTTTGAAACTTTGTCATAGCTTTTCTTCCAAGGAGCAAGTGTCTTTTAATTTTATGGCTGCAATTACCATCCGCAGTGATTTTGGAGCCCAAGAAAATAAAATCTGCCACTGTTTCCATTTTTCCCCCTTCTATTTGCCATAAAGTCGTGGCCATTATTATCAGTACTTTTATCTCTTAACTCTATTGGAGTCGTCGAGGTCTTCCCCAGTTTCCGTAAGAGCTCGCGGGCTCAGCATATGGTTGTGCTAGTGGCTAAGATTTGTTACAGCGAAAGGGTACACAGCACAGTGAGCGTGGAGAACGGCACACAGGGCTGAACGGCAGGAAGCCAGGCACGCGCTCCCGAGCCCTCTCCCTGTGCAGTCAAGCAGGGTGGGCTTGATTCTGCCGGCACTGAGTCGCAACAACACGTGTGAAATGTCTTCCAGGGACGCTCTTTAGAGATTCACACCAGGGGGCTTTGATGTGGGGGCTGGTCATGTAGGAACCTCTGCCTGTTCCCACATTCCAGACCACTACGTTGTTTGCACAAATAGTCCCGGCATGGTAAGCCTCCCATACCAAGTAAGAAATGGTGGGAACATTCATATTCCGTGCTCCCGGAGGTCAGCCCAGCAGGCCTTTGTAAGGACGCATTTGTGGGCCTGTTCCATTAACTCTTCAGCAAAGATTTGCTGAGAGGTCCTATTTCCTGTGTTTGGACCACTTCAAGGTGAGGGGTGGGGTGTGGTGGGACAGATGTCCTCATTTCCATAGGACAAAACTGAGGGCTGGGAAAGGGAAGGGATGTAGGGGCAGGCTGCCTCCTCCGTGTGCAGGGTCCTAAGAGGAAGCAAGTTCTGGACAATCTCTCACCATCCCCTCTCCTGCTAACAGGTGTCTCTCTCTCTCTAGGCTCTCAAGGGCTCCAAGAAGCTGGTGCTGTCGGTGTACTCAGCGGGGCGTATCCCTGGTGGCTACGTCACCAACCACATCTACACCTGGGTGGACCCCCAGGGCCGCAGCACCTCCCCACCTTCAGGCCTGCCCAGCCCCACGGCAGCGCCCTGCGGCAGCATGAGGGTGACCGGAGGAGCACCCTGCACCTCCTGCAAGGCGGGGATGAGAAAAAGGTGAGCCTCCTGGCCTTGGCCTCGCAGGGCCTCCTGGAGATGGAGGGCTGGTGGGAATCGAGGTAGGGGAGCTGGCCACTGAGATGCCATTCTCCCTGCCAAACCCAGAACAAGGAAACGTCTTAGAGCCTGGAAGAAAGGCCTTGGTTTTGTAGGGGCTCTGGTCTTCATCTCCCTCAAGTCCCTTGTTGTTATTGTTCAGTTGCTCAGTCGTGTCCAACTCTGTGACTCCATGGACTGCATCAGGCCAGGTTTCCCCTGTCCTTCACCATCTCCTGAAGTTAGCTCAAACTCATGTCCATTGAGTCAGTGATGCCATCCCACCATCTCATCCTCTGTGGTCCCCTTCTCCTCCTGCCCTCAATCTTTCCCAGCATCAGGGTCTTTTCTAATGAGTCAGCTCTTTGCATCAAGTGGCCAAAGTATTGGAGTTTCAGCTTCAGCATCAGTCCTTCCAATGTATATTCAGGGTTGATTTCCTTTAGGGTTGACTGGTTTGATCTCCTTGCAGTCCAAGGGACTCTCAAGAGTCCTGCACCACAGTTGGAAAGCATCAGTTCTCCATGGCAGAGTAGAGGGGACCCTCTAGGCTTGGGGGGCCACTCCGTTCTCCCTCTGCCGTCTTCTGTGATATTGCCCCCTACGGTTGAAGCCTAGTCTTCAAGTAGCCCCGAGAGCGGACAGAAGAGGACGCTGGAAGTGGAAGAGAGGACACTCAGATGATTTACACTAGCGATGGTTTAACTCCTCGGTGCCCCAGATCCAGGTGCGTGGCCACATGCAGCTGCCAGGACTCCAAGCCTCATGGGGCACCTTTTGCAGTGTGGGTCTCGGGTTGTAAGAAATGGAAACTGGTCCTGGTCACCTTCCACAAAGTCAGAATTGATCGGCAGTGTGTGGGCAGGCCCAGAACTGAAGCTGAGGAACTCAGGATGCACCCCCAGGAAGAAAGGGGTCCCCACTGTTTCCGCTCTCTGCATCTTTTCGCTCAAGATTCGGGAGGTGCCTTTGATTGACAGAAACACCAGTACTTGGCTGGTGGGGGATGGGTTGTAGCCCAAAGCACCATGGGATGCTGTAACCCGAAGAAAAGGGCAAAGGCCTCAATGCCCCCTACAGAACCTTCCTTTCCCAAGACCATGATTCTTTTTTTTAATAAAATTGAGAAAGATCTGAGAGATGGTCCCCCCTGATTTTTAAGGTTAACTTGGGGTGTTGTTTGCTTTGCACCATTTCGTTGCTCCTGGGACCAAGAAAGTCCTTCCTGTAAGCAGCTCTCTGATGTTTTAAGGCCTTGACACAGCTTGGGCCTCTGAGCCAAGCGCCTTCCCTCCGGAGACTCTTTCTTAGCTCTCCTTTCCTGTCGATAAGACCATAACATTTATTTAATGTGTTTTGTGTTCTTTGCTCAAATATCAGTATGCTGGATCCAGCAGAGGTGGCGGAGGTTTCTGCCGGCAGAGAGGCAGCGGGGTAGCCAGTTACTGTGCACCACCAGCGCCTGCCTGGGCTTCTTCAAGGGGGCCAGGGCCGGTTGGCCGCAGAAAGGAGCTCGTGCCCGCCTCCCCGCCAGGCGCTATTGTTCTCTGGCCATCTCGAGAAAGCGGCACAGCCTGTGGCATTGAGTCATTTTCAAGGCCAGCCTTCCAGGGCTGGGCAGAGAACTTGTTGTATCTTTTTCTGAAGGCTTCCCTCTGGAGGGCATGATCTTAGGGTAGTAATTATGATCAGGGAAGAGCTCGCCATGTGCTGGCTTGTGCTTACAGCATCTTCCTGAATCCTTGTGGTTGCTCTGTGGGGTAGGTGTCGTTAGCAAGATTTTGGAGATGCAAAATCCAAGACTCAGGTGCTGCGGCAACTAGGATCCGTTGAGTGAGTCAGCCCATGCTTAGTGAGCACCTGTGGTATACCTGGTGCTGTCATGGGAGGTGGGAATGGAGAAATGGACAGGAGACAAGAGCCCTGCTCTGGGGAAGCTACTGGTGAGTTTGGAGCTCATAGGAGGAATGAGATGATAGTCCGGAAATGGGCATATGTGAACAAGATAATTAAGATGGTGAGGCTTGATGGGAGGAAATAAAATCAGGAAGGGTGATGGAGAGTGATGGGGAGGGAGCCCCTGCTTCAGATGAGGTGGGCTGGGAGGGTCTCTCTGAGGAGGTGACTTCAGAGCTGAGACCGAGAGGAAGATGGAGCTGCTGTGTATCATTCTGAGCACTGGAAATGCCAGTCTAGCCGACTGGACAGCATGTGCAAAGGCCCTGAGGTGGGAATAAATGTGGCGTCTTCAAGGCTTAGAGAAAAGGACCCTGGCACTGGAATTGACTGGGTGGGAAGGTTGGGAGGATGTGAGGTGCCCTGTGGGTGTCTTGGAATAACTTATATAGGAATGTGGAAAGCAGAGGGGCTTCCCAGGTGGCGCTAGTGGCCAGTGCAGGAGATACAAGTGTCGTGGGTTTGATCCCTGTGTCAGGAAGATCCCCTGGAGGAGGAAATGGCAACCTACTCCAGTATTCTTATCGGGAAAAGAGGAGCCTGGCAGACTGTAGTCCATAGGGTTGCAAAGAGTCGAACACAACTGAGGTGACCGAGCGTGCACGAACGCGCGTGTGCAGAAGGCAGGAGCTGAGACAGTCAGGCTCCAGGGGAACACAGATAGTTCGGGAGGCAGGAATGCCCTGACTCACACCAAAGAAGCTTCTCCATTGTCCCGTTTTTCCTCCTGCTGGTACAGTGTGGAGCCCCTGTCTTCCCACTGAGGACGGGCAGAGGGGAAATGTCTCCGGAGCCCTCACTTTTGGCTCCTTGGCCCGATTCTCTTCTCTCCAGCGGCCTGGTCTCATCCAGTATTCCAAATAGCCACCCCAGACTCTGGACTTCCCATGCCATCTTCAAGAAGCCTAACCTCAATCTGAGTGGGGACACACCTTCTAGGCAAGTGAGTTCTCAGGGCAACAGTGATGTAAAAATCACCGGTAGTGCAGTATCCTTGAAAGCTGCTCAACTGTCCACTGAAGCTAGTTCTGCTTTTGCAGCCCTTGCTAGTAAGGATCTTCAGTACACTGGAGTGTGAGAACCACCCCAGGGGCTGCAGGAAAGAACAGAAGGGAAGAACACAGGTAACTCCTGCGAGAGTCAGGCCGTCTGTTCTCAAGTCACGGTCACATGCTCAGAGGTGAATTCATTCCAGCTTCCCATTCTGTGCTGATCCCTAGTCTCTATAGTACAGATGTAGTCTCTGTATAAAAAAACCTAGGACAGATCTGTTGTGGGGGTTAGACGGGATCACGTCAGCATGACAGACAGGAAGAGTAAAACACTGGATCCAGACTGTCTGGCTTCAAATCCTGACCCCACCACTTGCCAGCTGTGTGACCGTGGAGAAGTTACATAACCTCTCTGAGCCTTAACCTCGTCTTCTATACAATGGAGACAATGGTAGGGCCTCCTCTCTCCACCACTGGTTCTGTGCTTTGGTCCACTCACAGTGCCTGAATCAGGGCCTGGCACAGTGTACATGCTTCCGTTCAGTTCAGTTCAGTTCAGTTGTTCAATTATATTCAACTCTTTGCGACCCCATGAACCGGAGCACGCCAGGCCTCCCTGTCCATCACCAACTCCCAGATTCCACCCAAACCCATGACCATCGAGTCAGTGATGCCATCCAACCATCTCATCCTCTGTTGCCCCCTTCTCCTTCTGCCCTCAATCTTTCCCAGCATCAAGGTCTTTTCAAATGAGTCAGCTCTTTGCATCAGGTGGCCAAAGTATTGGAGTTTCAGCTTCAACATCAGTCTTTCCAATGAACACACAGGACTGATCTCCTTTAGGATGGACTGGTTGGATCTCCTTGCAGTCCAAGGGACTCTCAAGAGTCTTCTCCAACACCACAGTTCAAAAGCATCAATTCTTTGGCGCCCAGATTTCTTCACAGTCCAACTCTCCCATCCATACATGACCACTGGAAAAACCATAGCCTTGACTAGTCAGAAGTATTGATTGCTGAGTGACTGTTTTAAAATGCAGGACTCAGATGTCCCCTACTGCCCACCCCTGACCAGGGTCACTGAGCCATGGCCCCAATCTGGGCTAAGCAGGAAGATCCTCTGAAGCAGCAGCAGCTGTTCCCTCCCCCAAGCTCATGCCTTCAGCAACTGCAGAGACAAGGTGGGATGCGCCCCTTTGGTTCAGGCTGGGAACCAGCTGGGTACAGAAGGTGAGGAGGGTTTGGAACTGGGTCTGAAATCTGTATAAGGAAATCCTACAGTGCTCCTCCCGTGTTTCTCCTTTACCATCACACTCACGGTGCTCTGACACCAGATGTGTGCAGGTTTTTTCCACCAAGTAATTTTCTGGAACACCAGCTGGGTGTCTTATAACTTAATTCTGACACGCTCTTCCTGGAGACAGTGTCCAGTCGCACAGGTTAAAGACTCAGTGGGATGGAACAGCGCCCCCAGCCCCACTCCAGATGCCAGTTGCAAGTTTAGTCTGTCCCCTGTGCTTCTGACCAATTGGCATAACTCAGAGTCTTCCATGACCCTGTCTCAGCTTTGATTAATTTGCTAAAATAACTCATGGAACTCAGGTAGGTAGTTTACTCACTGTTTATCAGTTTATCATAAAGGACATGATAAAGATGAACATCCAGATGGAAGGGATGCAGAGGGCAGGGTATGTGGGAGCTTCCACGCCCCTTCCAGATGTACCACACTCCCCATACCTGCGCCTGTTCATTGAGCCAGGAGCTCTCTGAACCCCACACAACTGGGATTTTTATGGAGCCTTCATCATATAGGCATGACCAGTTATTAACTCCATTTCCAGTGCTTCTTCCATCTCTGGAGAGTGGGGAAGGTAGAGTTTCCAGCAGGTAATTGAAGCAGATGGGGGTGTTGTTGAAAATTCCAAACTTCTGATCATGGCTGGGTCTTTCTGGTGACCAGATGCCTTCCAGGCACCCAGTCAGAGTCGCCTTATGAGAACAAAAGATGCTCCTAGGGGTCTTATCACTTAGAAATCTACAAGTTTCCGGAGCTTATTGCCAGGAAGGAGGACAAAGACAAAAAATATATATTTCTTAGTATAAATCACAGTATCACCCCTGGTTTCAGAACTCCCTGACTGTGTGACCTTGGGTGAGTCACCTGACCTTGGGTGAGTCACTTAAGCTTCCCTAGCCGTGATTTGGGGGTGATCACAGGAGCCATATGGGGCTGTTTCAAGAATCAGCGAATCATGTGCACAGAGGATGGTGCCTGGGACAGTAATTCATGGCAGCAACAGCCATCATTTATCTATCACTGCCTACATGCTAGGTATACCTTTCATATCTTTTTTTGCCCCCAAATATTTATGGACGTCTTCTCCCGGGGCTGTTTACATTGCTTCCTAGGGGTTCTAAGTGGGGGGCGGGAAGAAGGATGGCAGGCTGTGTGGCTCTCATTTCACTGATGGGGAAACTGAAGATCAGAAAAGCAATGGGCCTTGCCCCAGAGTTGCCCAGGAGTAAAGGGCAGAACCAGGATGTGAACTCAGTCCTCTGGGAGGCAATGCGGCGAGCTGGTTAAACGGCTGGGCTCTGCCAGCTGCCAGCTCTTTGATCTTGGCCAGGCCATTTCACCTCTCCAGCCTCAGTTTCCTTATCTGGAAACGGGATGATAGGAGAAACCGCAGAAGAGGAAAGAGAGAGGTAAGGCACGTGAAGTGTTGAGTAGGGATTTAGGAAAGACGCAGTATATTCAGGAACCAATTGGTTAAATGAGCTACTGTTTTTATATTCTTATTATTGGCCTGCATGGTCTTCTTTTCCCTGTGCCAGGCTGCCTCTTGCATATTGAGTGCCTCTTCCCTTAGAGGAGTTCTATTTCCTGCCAAGCGCGGGTGGGGCTGCCAGCAGGTGATTGAAGCAGACACCCTGCTGTGGGCAGGTCTGTTATTACAGTCCTGTGATGAAGACTCCGTCTTGTTCCCATGTAAAGGATTTATGGGGAAGTGACTGGCAAGCCGTGGGGTTTGTTTTCATCTTTAGTATTCAAAGGGGGAACCAGCCATCCATGTGTCCCTGGATTCCTTTCTGCTCTCTTCCCCCACAATCTTCATGGTCAGTTTGGACTTGAGTCTGTCTGCTCCAGGACCTCCCCTCAACCAGTAGGGGACTGGCTCTGTGACCCTGGGCAAGTTCCTTTCCCCGTGATTTCCAGAGTGGGGAACTGAAGAATGAAGTGAGGTAACAGATGTAAGGGACACCTGATGGGTGCAGAGCCCCTGATAAAAGTCAGGTGAATGACTTTTCGGAAAGAGATGGCCAGTTGAAGGGCTGCCCTAACTGACTCCATGACATTCGCCCTCCCCGATGCCTGCTGCGACCTCCGTCTCCTGTGAGCGGTCACACTGTGCTCTCTTTGGGTCCCTTACACGCCACTGGGTCTTAACTTGTTTCGGGGTGTTTTCTGTCTTTTTGGGGGGTAGGTTTTCAGCTGTTCTGCTTCTCCGGTGGCTCAGACAGTAAAGAATCTGCCTGCAATGTGGGAGACCTGGGTTCAATCCCTGGGTCAGGAAGATCCCCTAGAGAAGGGAATAGCAACCCCCTCCAGTATTCCTGCCTGGAGCATCCCATGGACAGCAGAGCCTGGCAGGCTACAGTCCATGGGGTTGCAGAGGCAGATATGACTGAGCAACTAGCACTTTCAACTGTTTGGCCACTTCTTTTTGTAAGTGGCCAAGCACACCAGTCTCCCTCTTGGATACTGAGGCTTCTGCGCCAGCCTCTTGCCAAACCCCCCTCAGCCTCCCCCACCACCTCCAGCGCTTCCTGCTCCAGCCACCATGCCTCCCTTCTCCGGTTCTCCATGAAGGATGTCACTTCTCCAGGAAGCTCCCCTGCCATCCAACCCCCCATCTCCAGGGAGGGCTATTGCTCCTTCTCTGCACCCACATGGCCCCCAGGTCGCCCCATCCGGCTCTGATCTGGTCTCTCTGCCCCTCAGGACCTGGCGCCCTTGGGGGCAGACCTGTGTTCGGGTCATCTCCACATCCCTGTCCTGGCACTGGGTCTGTACTCGGTGGGACTCCCCGTGTTTGTGAAATGAAGGAGGTGCTGAAGCAACACTGCTGTGGCCTGGGAGGATGGGTGGCAGAGCAGGGTACCCCCAGGGAGGCAGGAGACCAGGCCCCTGGGAGGCAGGGGACCCTGGGGGTTGCCTGCCAGGGGGTGGGCCCCTGATCCTGGACTCAGCCTGGATCTTCAGATCAGAGGACAGGAGGTGGGGGAGCTGGGTAGAGGCCTTGAGCCTGACAGGCACTCCTTGACTAAAGGGTGTGCCAGTGAAGTCAAGGGCGGCCAGTGGAGTCCGAGAGAGTCCGTGGCCCCCGTGGTGTGCGGGAAACATGAAAACCTGGGGTGTCGGTACCGGGGGTCCCTAGAGGTCACTTCCTCAGGGCCTTCCCTTTACTTCACTTTGCCTGTGACCCAGGAAGGGAGAGGGACTTCCCCACATCCCTCCGTGAGTCGGGGGCAGAGCTGGGGCAGAAACCAGAACGTTCCAGGGCACCTTGCAAGCCCGAGTAGGTGTGCCCTTCAGAGTCCGGGAGGGGGCTCTGCAGGCCGCCGCCCCCGCCCCCAAAGTTCCCGGTGCCCTCCAGGCCCTCCGACGCTGTCTCCTCTCCCCCCGCAGGTGAACCTGGTGCTGGGGGACGGCCGGTCCCTGGGCCTCACCATCCGCGGGGGAGCGGAGTACGGCCTGGGCATTTATGTCACCGGCGTGGACCCGGGCTCCGAAGCAGAGAGCAGCGGGCTCAAGGTGAGAGACCCCTGACTCTAGGGAGAGGGGTGGGGCGCCGCGCTGCAGGCCTGGGAGAGAGGGAGGGAAGGTTCCTATGTGTGGAACTCTGGGCCACTGATTGCTATGGGATGTCCAGCAGAGCAGTCAGCACCCCGCCTCAAGGAGCTGTCCCACCCGGGAGCCCTCCCCTGGCTCCACGACTCTCCTTCACAGCTCACAGCTCACAACACCTCACCCCTCCTGCTCCCAGGCCCCGAGTTCTCCTAGTGATCCTCCCACAGGGCACCCTCCCACATGCTGAGGGCAGCGGCCAGCCTGAGCTCTTCGAGGCTGCTGTTTTGCAAACACTGGTGATGGCCCTGACTTCAGGGTTTATTGTGGCACCTGGAGAGGGAAGAGGAGAGGCAGCTGTGGGCTGGGATGGGGTTGCATCGGGCAGCTTCAGGGCTGGCATTCAATCCAGGGCAACCAACAGTTAGCTCTCATCTTGAAGAGGGCCAGCTGCGTGCCCGGCATTTGTCCTTGATGTCACACATACCATCTCCCTGAACCATATCCTGCCCTGTGGGGTGGGATGTTCTTACCCACGTTGTCCAGTTGGGGAAACTGAGGCTGTAGAGGTTAAACAGACTTGTCCAAGGTCATGCAGCTGATGGCGTGCAGAGCAGGATTTGAGCCCAGCAGCCCTAGCTCCAAAGCCCATGGGCTTAACTGCTACACTGTATCCCCGACTGGGGAGGGCCAGGAACTGACCCCGGGCTTTGCGGGGGTGAGGTGGAGACTGTGTTACACTGGACCCCAGACACAGATCCCTTAGATAAGCAGCTGCATGCTTTGTGGCTAAATCCTGTGGCCAGGGGATTTGAGCCAAGTCTGGTGGATGAGATGCTGTGTGTGAAGGGGCTGTGCTGCGTGGCTTTCTGGCTGAAGGAGCCATGTGGTTTGACCATGTGTGACCCGATGGGCAACTAGCCACGTGTGAGGCTGGGGAAGAAGGCAGGAGATGAGACTGTGTCTTCCTGACAAAGGGCCTGAGTGCTCCACTGACCCGGGGAAGCTGGTTCTCCATGTGGATGAGAAGAAGGGTCACGGCGGGTCAGAGTGGGGGTCAGGAGACTGCCCGCACCCACTCCGCCTTGATGTGGCTCAGGGGGATTTTCTTAGGAAATAACACGATGAGACCAGCTCCGCGTCTGGAGTCCAGATCCTGGCGTTGCTGCTTTTGTTGTCGTAGCCTGTGACCTTGGAGAATCCCTCCACCTCAGCTTCCCTTCCCCTTCCCAGATAATGGTAATATACAGCATCTCTTTCTCAGAAAAAAATGAGGAAACACTCGATGGCATTAATGATAAAGGTTAAAATTATTGTGTGTCTGTATTGGACTGAATGTGTTCCTCCCAAATTCACACCTTGAAACTCTAACTCCCAAAGTGATGATACCAGAAGGTGAGGTCTTTGGAAGGTGATTAGGTTATAAAGGTGTAGCCCCATGAATGGATTTAGAGTAGCATTGACATATACATGCTGCTGCTGCTGCTAAGTCGCTTCAGTCGTGTCCGACTCTGTGCGACCACATAGACGGCAGCCCACCAGGCTCCCCCGTCCCTGGGAGTCTCCAGGCAAGAACACTGGAGTGGGTTGCCATTTCCTTCTCCAATGCATGAAAGTGAAAAGTGAAAGTGAAGTCACTCAGTCATGTCTGATTCTTAGTGACCCCATGGACTGCAGCCCACCAGGCTCCTCTGTCCATGGGATTTTCCAGGCAAGAGCACTGGAGTGGGGTGCCATTGCCTTCTCCCATATATATGCTGCCATACCTAAAAAGCAGAGACACTACTTTGCCAACAAAGGTCCATCTCATCAAAGCTATGGTTTTTCAAGTAGTCATGTATGGATGTGAGAGTTGGACCGTAAAGAAAGCTGAGCACCAAAGAATTAATGCTTTTGAACTGTGATGTTGGAGAAGACTAAACTGAACTAATGTGTAAAACAGATAGCTAGTGGGAAGCTGCTGTATAGCACAGGAAACAGCTTGGTGCTTTGTGATGACATAGAGGGATGGGATGGAGAAGGCAATGGCAACCCACTCCAGTACTCTTGCCTGGAGAATCCCATGGATGGAGGAGCCTGGTAGGCTACAGTCCATGGGGTCGCTAAGAGTCAGACATGACTAAGCGACTTCACTTTCACTTTTCACTTTTATGCATTGGAGAATGAAGTGGCAACCCACTCCAGTATTCTTGCCTGGAGACTCCCAGGGACAGAGGAGCCTGGTGGGCTACCGTCTATGGGGTCGCACAGAGTCGGCCATGACTTAGCAGCAGCAGCAGAGGGATGGGAAGCAGGTAGGTGGAGGAGTTTCAAGAGGGATATATGTATGCGCGACTGAACTGAACTGATATGTATACATATAGGTGATTCATGTTGTTGTTGTGCAACAAAACTAACACAACAGTAACAAAGCGATTATTTGTTGCTATTGTTCAGTGGCTAAGTCGAGTCTGACTTTTTGTGACCCCATGAACTGCAGCACACCAGGCTTCCCTGTCCTTCACTATCTCCCGGAGTTTGCTCAAATTCATGTCCATTGAGTCAGTAATGCCCGCCAACCATCTCATCCTCTGTCACCTCCTGCTCCTCCTGCCCTCAGTCTTTCCCAGCATCAGGGTCTTTTCCAGTGAGTCAGCTCTTCACATCAGGTGGCCAAAGGATTGGAGCTTCAGCTTCAGCATCAGTCCTTCCAATGAATATTCAGGACTGGTTTCCTTTAGGACGGACTGGTTTGATCTCTTTGCAGTCCAATGGACTCTCAAGAGTCTTCTCTAGCACCACAATTCGAAAGCATCAATTCTTCAGCACTCAGCCTTCTTTATGGTCCAACTCTCACATCCATACATGACTACCATAGCTTTGACTAAACAGGCCTTTGTCAGCGAAGTGATGGCTCTGCTTTTGAATATGCCGCCTAGGTTTGTCATAGCTTTGCCTCCAAGGAACAAGCATCTTTTAGTTTCGTGGTTGCAGTCACCAGCTCTGGGCCTTGGTTTCCCAGCTTGGGCCGTGAGCAGTTTTGGGCAGGCAGATCTCTGGAACTGTCTCTGGCTGGGGAGCACCAGTGGGTGCCCAGGCGCAGGACCATGGTCTATTCTCCTTCACCTGTAGGCTCTGTACCCACAGAGAGATGCCAAAGTAGGTGGCCTGCTGGCAGATCCCTTGGCAGGCAGGCAGGAAGCAGGCATTAATGCAGGAAGTGGGGATTCCCCCTCCTTCGCTTCCTTCCACGTGATCAGCGCATATATCCTGAGGACTCCTGCATGCCAGACACTGTCCTTGCCCTGTGGCTTCTGAGCTGAGCAAGACAGACACAGTCCCTCCCTCTGAAAGCTTATTTTCTAGTGGGAAGACAAGGGGGAGGGGGAATAAATTTCACAACTGTGTATTTAATTGCAATAAATACCAAGATATGATAAATACCAGTCTGGCAAAGCACATGGAACTCAGTGTCTGGGGGTAGATATCCAGGAAGACTTCCTGGAGAAAGAAGCATTTCAGTGGAAATTTGAAAGGAAAAAGATGAATTATGTGAAGGAGAAAGGAGAATTTGGGGCAGAAAGGACACCTAACGCTGAGTCCCTGAAGCAGAAAGAAGTGTTCTAGGATGCAAAGGAAGACTGGTGTTGGCTGAATGCAGAAAGCCAGGCGGGGAGAAGGTGCCAGACCATGCTGAGGAGGCAAATAGCCACATCACACAGGTCATATAATGCACACAAGACTCTGCAGCCGTAAAAAGATGATGCTCAAGATCTTCAGTTATTACTATGGAAGGATGTCCGCAGTGTGTTATTCGATGGAAAACAGGCTGCCAAACCACGTGTCTATATGATCTCATGCATATTGTATATGTATGCAAAAACATATCCAGAGAACCATCTACAGCAGCACACACCAAGAAGTCAGTAGTGGTTATCCTGAGGTGATAAGATTAGGGATGATTTTCATTTTATTCTTTATATCCTTATACAGTGTCTGAATGGAGCAAATGCTACTTTTATAATCATGGAAGCAGCAACAAGAAAATGATTTCCATTTGGAAACAAGGCAGAAGAAAAATATTCTGTAGAAGTTTTTCAGTTACTTTAGTGTGCTTCTCAGTTGCAGGCAATCAGAAGCTTTATTTGCTCCTAAAATGCCTCCCTTCAGTAAAGGCCCTTCCATCTTCCATCCCCACTGTAGTAAAACATTTTATCAGTATATTCCCTGCCACTATTGGACTTTCCCCTCCCAGGGCCCTCACATATGCTAACACCTGCCTACACTCACTTGGGCATCTAGGACTGATTAATTCTGTTTTATTGCCAGTGCACTTTCCATGTAATTAAGCATATTGAAATGGAAAAAGGGGCTTGGCTGTGTGGGTGGTGGAGCCAAGAACAAACTTTATTTGTAAATAGGGCTCCTTGCCACCGTGCAGAGCTTTCCTGGGGCAATAGCACACCTGGGGCGATAGTGCCTGGCTTCCAGCCGCTCCCTTTGCTCCTGAGGGGCCCTGTGAGTCCGGCGAACACTGCTGGGAGGAGAGCTCAGAGGAGGAGGCCCTGTGCTTGCCAGCCTCCACCCGGGGGTGGCCGCCTGGAACTTGGAACTGTCCCACCCTCCCGGCAGGGGTGACTCCTGTCTCGGCATTTACCTTTAGGGCTCTCTTACGCCTTTACACCTGCCCCCAGCAAACCCCATCAGAGAAGGGGCCACAAACCCTTGTTTGTTCCTTTAAGGACAGCCAGAGTTGACTGGCATTTAATAATAATAAAGCCATTTATTAACCAGTTATTATGAACCAGGCATTGTGCTAAACACTTTAGATACACGCTTATTTAATCCTCCCGGTAGCCCTTTGGTGGGCATTAACAGATGGCATTTAATAAGTGGACACATCACAGATGTGTCACTGAGGCTCAGAGAGGCATAGTACCTTGATGGTCTCACACAGGGATCCAGCCCTAGCCCTTCAGGCCCTCTAAAAGCCACGGACTTTGTTCCACCACTTCCCTAAGGCCCTGTATTGGTCAAATATCAAAAGAATGCAGAAAGAGGAAACAGGCCATTTAGTCTTCTTATGAATCACTGAGCTTCTGAAGCCCAGGGTGCTTGTCCCTTATCCTGCCAGGCTCCATGGCCTTCACCCTTGAGGTCATCCCAGGGTGGAAGACCCATTTGGTTTCTGCCAAAAGGAGCCAGGCTTCCATCCTGGCTGGGGTTTTGGGGGTGCAGAAACTCTGTTCTCAAGAACGCTGCCCTCTTGGGGTCACCACTGTGCTGCTTGTGGCCTTGGGGCTGGCCACGGGGCATCTGCTGCTGATTGGGTGTCTCGGTGGCGATGGGGATGAACCACTATTTGCGGATCTGTCCTGTGTGCTGTGGTCAGCTGGCTTGGGCTGACCTCTCTGTGGACTGGCTTTTACCAGGGTCTGTTCTGCTGACTGGTCCTCTCCGGACTGAACCTGGGATGGCATCCTTCATGGAGCGCTGACCCAGGAGCTGGTGATCTCCACGTGTCGGCTCTGACCCTCACTGCAGCTCTGTGAGATAGGAACTTATAATCCTATCATAATTTGGGCTTATTTATAATGGCTTCCCAGGTGGCTCATGGGTAAAGAACTCACCTGCCAATGCAGGAGACGTAGGAGACTCGGGTTCGATCCCAGGGTCTGGAAGATCCCCTGAAAGAGGAAATGGCAGCCCATTCCAGTGTTCTTGCTTGGAAAATTCCACAGACAGAGGAGGCTGGCAGGCTACAGTCCATGGGGTCACACAGAGTCAGCCGTGACGGAACGACTGAGCGCATAGACGGTAATGACTGTCTCTCCTCTGAGGTCCCAGCAGCGTGGAGCAGAGACTGCGTGTTCTTACACATTGTCCTGGCACACGGCGGAGGTCTTGAAGAAAGGAGAGAGTGGCTACAGCCGGGGCAGGCCCCAAGCCAGGTCTTTTTGGCTCCAAAACTCCAATCCTGGCCGCTGTCTCATGTGCATCCTGGCCTGAACACAGCGCAGAGCTGGACTTCTGTCGAGGAGTGACTCCTGCTAAGAGGCGTTAGTGGTTTTTATAACTGCCTGGGATGGAGCTGAGCAGTCAGACCCTTTCCTTTACAGACACGTGCCTTCATGATGAAAAAGCTGAACAGCGCCATGGCCCACAGTGAGGTTTGCTCATCAAAGGTACCGATGGACCTTCAGAACCACCTTCAGCTCTTCCCTGATGGAGGGTAGGTGGTGGCAGGAACCCATCTATATGCATAGATCTCAGCCTCCAAGCTTCCCATTTCCCACCTGGGGAGGCTGAAGACCAGAGGGAGGGAAAGGCCTGGCTGAGGCTCATGGAGAAGGAGATTCAGGTGTCTGAATGCCCAGCACAGAGCCCTGGACAGAGCCTCTTCATCATCGGCAGCTTAACTTTGTCTGCTGACTCTGTCTCCATGAGTCCCTGAAATAGTCCTGCTGGGAGAGAATGAGCCTGGCATATTCTCCAAGGATGCTGTCTGTGTATTCTCAGTGCGGAAAAAGGGTGTGGCTGCTACATAATACTTGTTTAGTAAAGATATTTTAAAAGTATTTTTATTTGTGATTATGACTGATTTTATAGCAGTTCTAATGAAGATGACAAAAATTACCTCTTAATATTTCCAACAATAAGAAAAAACCTTAGATAATAAGGGTGCGTTACAAGCAACTCTCTGTCTGTAAATTTTACAACTTAGATGAATGAACCAATTTCTTGAAAGATATAAATCACTAACACTCAAGAAAGAAAAATAGATAACCTGCAAATTCTATATGTGTGTCAAAGAAACGGAATTTGTAGTTAAAAACCATCCAAAAAAGGAAAACTCAAGCCCAGATGCTTTCACTAATGATCTCTTGCGAATAGTTAAGGAAGAACTATTACACAATCTCTCTCTGAAAATAAAAAGTGAGGGAATACTTCCCAACTCATTTTATGAAACCAGTATAATATAACAGCAAGAACAAACACATTTCAGGAAAAGAAAATTACAGATCACTATTCTTCATGAACTTAGATGTGAAAACCCTCAGCGAAATTTAACAACCCCAACAATCTATTAAAAATATATATACCATGACCAAATGAGTTTTATCCAAGGAACGCAAGGCTAGTTCGACATTTGAAAAGTAGTGTTACTGAGAAAAACCATATAATCAGAAAAGGCATTTAACAATATTTAGTATCCACCATGCCCGTGGAGGAGGGCATGGCAACCCACTCCAGTATTCTTGCCTGGAGAATCCCCATGGCAGAGGAGCCTGGCGGGCTACGGTCCATGAGATCACAAAGAGTCGGACACAACTGAGTGACTAAGCACAGCACAATATCCATTTATGATTTTTTAAAACTCTAAGTAAATTAGGAGTCAAAGGGACTTCCTTAACCTGTTGAAGAGCATCTCACAAAGCAATAGACAACATATTTAATGGTGAAAACTGTACAGCTTCTTCTAAGATTGAAATAAGGCAAAAATATCTTCCCTCACCACTCCTATTCAGTATCATACTAGAAGCTGTACTCAGTGTAATAAGTCTATAGAAAGAAAGAAAAGGCATACGTATCTGAAAAGAAGAAATAAAACTCCATTTACGGAGACTGCTCGTCTGCATAGAAAATTCCAAAGAATCTACAAAACAACTCCGAGAAATAACGAGTTTCACAAGATGGAGGGACACAAAGTTAGCATACACAGTTCAGTTCAGTTCAGTCGCTCAGTCGTGTCCAACTCTTTGTGACCCCATGAATCGCAGCATGCCAGCCCTTCCTGTCCATCACCAACTCCTGGAGTTCACTCAGACTCATGTCCATTGAGTCGGTGATGCCATCCAGCCATTTTATCCTCTCTTGTCCCCTTCTCCTCCTGCCCTCAATCCCTCCCAGCATCAGAGTCTTTTCCAATGAGTCAACTCTTCACATGAGGTGGCCAAAGTATTAGAGTTTCAGCTTCAACATCAGTCTTTCCAGTGAACACCCAGGACTGATCTCCTTTAGGAAGGACTGGTTGGATCTCCTTGCAGTCCAAGGGACTCTCAAGAGTCTTCTCCAACACCACAGTTCAAAAGCATCAATTCTTTGGTGCTCAGCCTTCTTCACAGTCCAACTCTCACATCCATACATGACCCCAGGAAAAACCATAGCCTTGACTATACAGACCTTTGTTGGCAAAGTAATGTCTCTGCTTTTCAATATGCTGTCTAGGTTGGTCATAACTTTCCTTCCAAGGAGTAAGCGTCTTTTGATTTCATGGCTGCAGTCACCATCTGCAGTGATTTTGGACCCCAAAAAATAAAGTCTGACACTGTTTCCTCAAGTCACCTGCATTTCAATATGCTAGCAATGAACAACTGAAATTCAGTATCACTTTAAAAAAACACCATTTAGGGTAGAAATAAATAATAAAACGTGTACAGTTATCTGTATGCGAAAATTCCGAAAAAGACCTAAATAAATGGGTATATACTGTGTTCATGGATACAAAGACTCAGTATTATTACGATGCCAGGTCTCCCTAGTTTGCTCTTGACTCAACGCAACCCCAACTCCAATCCCAGCAGGAATGTTTATAGATATTTACACACTGACTGTAAATTTTTTACTGGAAAGGCAAAGAAACTAGAGGTGCTGAAATAATCCTGAAGCTGAAGAGCAGTTAGAGCATTAGTCTGATGTCAAGACGTACTATGAAACTACAATAAGCAAGAAGGTGCAGTGCTTGTGAAAGGATGGCCGTGTAGACCGGTGGACCGGAGCAGAGCGGTCAGAAATACACCCACCTCTGCATACTGAACCGATGACTGGCAACAGTGAAAAGGTGATTCAGTGGAGAAAGGAAGGACGGTTCTTTCAACATGGTGGTGGAACAGTTGGGCATTTACACGCCAACAAATGAGCCTCCACCTCAACCTCACACCTTCTATGAAAATGAACTCAAAATACATCATAGCCCTAAAGGTAAAATACACACTGCACTGCTGCTACAGGAACATACAGGAGAAAATCTGTGGGGCCTCGCATTAGGCAAAGAGTTTTTAGGTGAGACACCAAAAGCATGGCCCATAAAAGAAAAAAAATTGACAAAATGGGCTTTATGAAAGTTAAAAACGCTCTGCAAAAGACACACTCTTAAGAGAATGAAAAGACACACCACGGACTTGGAGAAGTCAGTATTTTCTAATTACATTCCTGACAAAGGACTTGTATTGAGAATGTATGAAGAACTCTCAAAATGGGCAGAAGACCTGGGAAATGGTTTTGTATGGAAAACTGGTTGCATGTAGTCATAGACATATGAATCTGTGCACTTGTCAAAACCCATAGAACTGTACACAGAGTGATGTTGCTATATATAAAAATTTTAAAAACTCAACCTGGTTGTTGGAGGATAGATGGAGTGCAGACTGAGACAAATGAAAACAAAGGAATCTAACTGTATTACAAACGATTCTGTAGCCACACTGAAAGGGGGTGGAGAAGGAGGAAACTGACCGAAGTGATTTTGAGAAACATCATTTCAATTGATACTATAAGGCAAAGACAAGAAGAATTGCCCTCAGACACTGTATTCCGGTTGGCAGATTTCTTTGCCTCAAAGGGGAATGGATTAGGAATTCTGAAACTACTTCATTTGTACAGGTTGAAAAAATAAGTACATTTCAGATAATGAAAGCCAGGTTGTTACTTTCAAAGCAAGTCACAAGGAAGGAAAGGGTTGCAAATAGAATAAACCCCGTGGTGCTGAACTCATTGGAGATGTCAACATGGACTCTTTCACAAAAAAGAAAAAAACCTGTGTATGTGTATACAGAGATAAATAGATGCAGAAATCAATACAGCTGTGTACGTATGCATGAGTTAGGACATGTACATATAATTCCTTACTCGATCCATTGATGGGGGTTGTACCCAATAAAAATGGGTACAGCTAGTACTGAGATCTTAGTTTCTAAATACTATTCTCCAAATGAAAGGAACCAGGGCTCTTTGTAGGAATCATTGATTCCAGGTCTAGGGCAGAGGACCCTGGGGTATCTTTTAGGACCAGAAAAATAAAGATGTACTACCCAATCAATCAATCAGTCAGCCTACCATATGTGTACAGAGTCAGCCTGAAAGAGGAGAAGTAAATATCCAGAGATCCATACTGACGTAATTACATAAAGAACAGGATCAATCAATCAATGGGGAGAAGTGACAGCTCCTGCTTAAAGAAACATTGCCATGGAAAAGCATAGCAGGAACAAAGGAAGAGAAAATCACAGTTAGAGCATTATATTACATTGCTGTAGGCAAGGTGAACCAAAGGATGCTAAGCAGCAGAAACAGGATGCTTTGCACGATTTCAAAGTACCTCTATCAATATATTTTGTAATAATAAAGGGGGAAATTGTTAAGTTCACAGTGGAGAATCCTGGCAGATATCAAGTTAGCCAAGTGTAATAAGTATTAAGAAAAAAATCTTAACTTGTTCTAATTGTGACACTTGCTGGTTGTGAAGAAGTCCGATCATACGCAGGCAGACTCGGGTTTGCAGTGACCATCCTTCCTCCCCTGCCCCTGCCAGCCCAGGATGTGACAACTGTCAGCAGCTGGCATGTCCTTCCAGACCCCTTTCTCCCTGACCTGTTGTGCACACAGTGACTTGGGGGCCCTTGTTCATTCTGTTCCTTTGTTGATCCAACCATCGGCTTTTTAGAAAAGTGATTCCTTTCTCAGTTCAAAACCTTTCCTCTCTGATTAGTAGATTTGGACTAAGTTGTTGCCACTTCAGAGTGTCATAGAAGGCCCTTCTCAAAAGTCGAAGTACAAAATGTAGCAAAAAAAAAAAAAGTGTCTTAGCCATCTCTTGATCATTTTTCACTACTGCGATTTAGTATCTATAGTGTTCTGCTGCCGGCTAGAGAGAGACAAAACCAAGGAGAAATGACAGAATGTCTCCTGAGCGTGTCCATTTTCTCACCTTGAGCGGAGTTTGGAGAGAGACTTGCTGGCTGAGTGGCAGGGAGGGTGGGCAGCCGTGTCCCTCCCCAGGCACCCCAGGGCCCTCGGAGTCTTTCTTGTGGTTAGAGCGCTGTGGGCATTCAGGAGCGCATCAGGTACTGGTGATCTGGGGGCCAGAAAGAGGTGTGTGCGATGCGGAGCCTGGATCTGTGTCCCCTGTGTGCTCTGCGTGGAACTCGTGTTGAATGGGGAGGGTGGGAGTGGGCTACAGAGCGCAGTGAAGACTCCTGGTGCCCCAGGTGATGAGCTGGCTGAGCATCGGTGACAGAAAAGGTGACAGCGTGCGTCCACTGAGTGAGCATTCCAGGCTGGCACCCTGCTAAGTGTTTTTTTTAGGTTCCACCTTAATGAATCCCTAAACAATCCTTGACAGAGATGCTGTACCATTAATTGAAGATGAGCAAACTGAGGCTCAGAGAGGTCATCACTTGCTCAAGATCGTACAGCAAGGAAGTGGTGAAACTGGGTGGGGATTGCTCTAAGGCCTCCCCGTCAGCCACAAGATTCTAAACCCCTGAGCTTCTGTGATGGAAAAAAACGGGCAGCCTGACGATCCTTGGCAGCCGGGCCCTCAGTCTTCCCTGCTTCTGCTCGGGTTCTCTACCGTCAGCACAGTTGTGACACCTGCTGGGGGTTTCTGCACACTCTGCTTTTGAATGTGGAGCCTGGAGGGTTCTCCTGGCATTTCAGAATATGTTAAAGTAAAAGTGTGGTGGAAATAGCAGAAGGTATGGCAGTGTGAGGGTAGTCATGATACTGACAGGGGAAAACAACAATAGAAGGAAATAAGTTAGGGCAGAGGAGTCGTCTGCTATTTCCGATTGACAGTAATACTCATAGGAATCATGAGCATCCGGGGAGTGCTCCCTCTGTATCAACCAGGGTGCTCAGTGAGGGCTGCTCCTGCTCTGAGTCGTTTCATTCTCCCAGCAACCCTGTGAGGAGGGAGCAGAATCATCCTCACTTTAGAGATGGGCACCCAAGACCCAGAGAGATTAAGCAATATGCCCGAAGTCACACAGCTGGGTAGGTGGAGGAGCTGGGGTTGAAAACTCAGGTGGCTCTGGAGCTCAGTCACAGAAATCCAGTTCTCATCGCTTCCTCCCCTCACAACTCCCCCTCTGGCCAGCTCTGTGGCTCTTACAAGACTTAGAAGTTCATCCCCTTGCAAAACGTTTCTCACAACTGGGCATCTTGAGCTTACTGCCCCCTGGAGGTGAGTCATTAGTGTGTTTAGTTGCTCTGTTGTATCTGACTCTTTGTGACCCCATGGACTGCTGTCTGCCAGGCTCCTCTGTCCATTGGGTTTTCCAGGCAAGAATACTTGAGTGGGTTGCCATGCCTTCCTCCAGGGGATCTTCGCAACCCAGGGACTGAACCTAGGTCTCCTGCCTTGCAGGCAGATTCTTTACCAACTGAGCCTGCAGGGAAGCCCCACAACTTTGGGTTATTTCTCTGTATATGTGCTGTGTGTGCTCATGTCCACACACTCCCAGTGATATTCCTGAAATCTCATAATCGCAACAGCACAAAAGCCCTGGTAGTCACTGACCACTCCCAGCCCAGTCCTGGCTGGGAGCCGGGGCGGAGGGAGTGGGGGGAGGGAGGCGGCGAGAATCATCTCGTTCTACCCTCATCTCAGCCCCACGCAGAGGTATTGATTGTCGTCATCCCCATTTGATGGATGAAGAGACTAAGGCTCAGTGAGTTTAAACAGCTTGCCCCAAAGTGTGTGCTTAGCTGGCAGAGAGTTGGCGGTTCAAATGCAGGGCTCTCCAAGGTCACATGTTCACCTCAGCTGCCAACTGGATGAATGTCTCCGATTGGTAACGTGGTTTTTAAAATTGTATGTTGAGAAAGGCTTTGTCCATATTTCTGTGCCTCCGCGTTCAGTGCTTTTTCCACTCCCAAGGGCAGCAGATAATCTCCAGTGTGTATGCCAGCGCCACTAATTTAGTGTGGTTGCAAAAGCGCTTGTGCTTGTGTGTTAGCAACTGGGCTGAGCCAGAGAGAGGACTTAGCGAAGGCTCTCGCAGTAGCATCTGCTGTGGGCGGAAGGGGGCCCTGGGGCCCAGATGATTGGACATGTGCCACCTCCATGTGAGGGCACTGGCCCAGCTCAACTTCTATGATTTAAATAAGAATTTATGACTAAAGCTGTACTCTGGCAAGAAAGTATTATTTGGAGAAAGCTAATAATGATGTCTACTGCTTCTCATACCCACTGTGCCAGGCACTGTGAGTCATTGGCAGGCAGGGTCACATGGTGGTTAAATGCACACATTTTGGAGTCAAAATTACCAGCTGTATTTCCCTGGATTCAGTTTCCCTATCTGTAAAACTGGGAAAATAGTACCTTCAGGAACTTGTAAAGATGTAGCCAGAGAATCTCTATGGAAGCACTCAATACAGATAAAGTTATTCACAATGCGCTGGCTTTTTAAAAAAGTCTGTCTGGTTTCAGTATAAGACTGTCTAATGTAAATAGCATTGATTCTGTTTGTGGATGAGAAAATGAGAATCAGAAAGTGGGAGGATTTGCCCAAGGTCATATGTCCAGAAGGGGCTGGCCAAGGTCACGGACCTGGCTCTCAGACCTGATGCCCATCCATGGCGTTTCCACTGTGGGGCCTGTCTCCCGGGTGAAGGGTCAATCTGGTGTTGCCCCTCCAGGATGGAATAAGCTCAGGCAGTTCCTTCAGCTCCTAGCTGACCTGCCAGTCCTGGCCTTGCATGGAGCCTGCTTGCAAGGAATCATGGCAGAACAGCCCCTGGTTGCTGGAGGTCTTGACAGTGCCCCGCTCTTTCAGCAAAAGGTGGGATCTCACTTTCATGTCACTGCTGAGCTCTGCCTTAGAAGACTGGCTGTGGCTCCTTTCCAGAGCCCCTCGCTGGAGCAGGGCCTTCTGTGTCCCTGCGGGCTGCCCCTCACTGGCGTGGAGCGGCCACCTCTCTCCCTGCCCAGGAGTCCATGCCATGAACTTCCCAACTGGCATCTTGCTTCCCTTCCAAGGATTGTGGGAGAGGAGCTGTGCTTTCCATAGATTCCAGGTTCTCTAAAAAGAATTTTTTAAAAATAATGATACCTGTACTGCCACCACCTGTGCCCTGGGTCCTATATTGTCAGGACACAGTGAGCTAGTGCTAGAAAGTCCAGTGCCCGGCACAGGAAAAGCCCTCCCCAAATGATGGCTCTGGTCGTGTGAGTGACCGTCAGTGTCCACACCAGTGTGTATGCTGGTGGGCGAGACTGGTCCCTGACGGCATCTGAACCTCTCCGGTGGCTGATGAACCTGCCCTGATGATGGACACCTTTCCGAGGAACCAGAAGATGGTTTCTTTCCTGAGAATCCCAGCACAGACTGGGCCCGGTTTAAGCGTCTCCCTACCCCACCTCTACTTGCCCCAACCCCTGCCGGCTGGACCACATTCTCAGTCCTTCCAGAGTTGTTCTCTTAGCCGAGTGTGTGAACTGGCCTCTGAGTGGAGGTTCAGTAAATTGCAAGCGTTCAAGTTGCTTAGTCCTACTGCCTGACTTTTAAAAGGGGCCCCTGCCAGGTAGTAATTGCTGCCAGGCAGGCTACTGCCAAAAAGAGTAACAGTTTCTCCAGGGAGGCCACTTGGAGCAGGAGCCCAGCTGTCATTTACCCCGGGTCACAGGAAAAGGTGATAGCATTCATTCAGGCTCCCACGGCCCTGTGAGCCACGCTGTCCACAGGAGGGAGACGGTCAGCAAGGGCTGGCTTTCCTTCTCGTGCTTCATCCCAAGTGGCCAAGGGAAGAAGAGCCGGAGACGCTGGGTGGCCACTAACCAGCACGAAGGGGTCAGCAGTTGCCCTCTGGCTCCACCTGTGGCCAAGTGAGGATGCGCGCTGAGGATGTGTGGGCTTCCCTGGTGACTCGGTGGTGAAGGATCTGCTTGCCAGTGCAGGAGACGCAGGTTCGCTCCCTGGGCCGGGCAGAGCCCCTGGAGAAGGAAATGGCAACCCACTCCAGGGTTCTTGCCTGGGAAATCCCATGGACAGAGGAGCCTGGCGGGCTACAGTCCATGGGGTCACAAAGAGTCAGACATCATGACTTAGCAGCTAAACGACAATCCAGGATGTGCATGGGTTGCTGGATCGAAGGTCAGTCTATTCTCCCATTTTGCAGGGGAAACAGTGATCAATGAGCATTTCAGCAGCATTTCCCTGCTGTAGGATAGGGCACACACTTTGACAGAGGTCAGTAAACATGGCTGGGCAGTGCTTCCGGCACTTGACCGTGCATATGAATGGTCAGGGACCTTGTCAAGTGCAGATAACGATTCCGCAAGTGCTATTAATACCATTATTATGGCTGCATAATAACTCCCAAACCGAGATGTATGCGATAGGCCCGGATTCTGCTCTGCCTTGCTATGGGTCCACTAAGTCAAGAAGTGGACCTGGCAAAGCAGGGCGGCTTGTCTCGGCTCCATGACCCTTCAGGCTGCAGCTGGAGCCGCTGGAAGGCTCGTTTCATCTCGTGCCTGGAGGCTGACATTGGCTGCTGGCTGGGGCCATCTTCTCACAGAGCCAGCTCAGGCTTCTTCTAAGAAGGTGGCTTAAAAGGGGATTCTGAAGTCATGGGTCCCAGAGAGAGGCAGGTAGAGCTGTATTCTTTTTTATGACCCAGTCTCAGAAGGAATGGGGGACAACAGAGGATGAGATGGCTGGATGGCATCACTGACTCAATGGACATGAGTTTGAGCAAACTCCAGGAGATAATGATGGACAGGGAAGCCTGGTGTGCTGTAGTCCCTGGGGGTCACAAAGAGCCAGACACAACTTAGCGATTGAACGACAGAAGGCAGGTTCAAGGGAGGGCGAATAACTTACTTCCTGTTTTCATTTCCTGGGGCTGTGGTAGCGAATGATTGTCATAACTTTAGTGTCTTCATCAGTGATAACTGAAAGTCGCTCAGTCGTGCCCGACTCTCTGTGGCCTCGTGGACTATACAGTCCTTGGAATTCTCCAGGCCAGAATACTGGAGTGGGTAGCTTTTTCCTTCTCCAGGGGATCTTCCCAACCCAGGGTTCAAACCCAAGTCTCCCGCATTGCGGGCAGATTCTTTTCCAGCCGAGCCACAGGGAAGACCAAGAATACTGGAGTGGGTAGCCTATCCCTTCTCCAGCAGATCTTCCTGACCCAGGAACCGAATCGGGGTCTCCTGCATTGCAGGCAGATTCTTTACCAACTGAACTATGAGGGAACCCCCGATCATTTAGCGGCTTAAAACAACTCAAATCAAGGTGTCAACAGGGTCATGCTTCTTCTGAGGGCTCTAGGGGGAAATCTCTTTGCCTGTGCCACCTCCTGGCGTCCCTAGCATTCCCTGGCTTGTGGCAGCATTGCTCCAGTGTCTCCTTCCATCCTCACTGGGTCTTATTCCTGGCATGTCTCCATCTCTCTTCTCTTCTGTGGATACCAGTGATCGGATTTAAGCTTTGTAATAAGGGTTTTTGTCCTTGGTCCCAGATTTGAGGCTCAGAGAGGTTAAATGACTTGGCCAAGGTCACGCAGCCAGGAAGTAGTGGAGCCAGGACTTGAATCCAGACAGGGCTGGTTCAGAATCCTTGCGTAACCACTGTACCACCCTGCCTGGGCTAGGACCTCTGAAGGGAGCCAGCAGCCCAGGGGAGGAGGGTCAGTGTGGCTGCAGAGCGGAAGTCGCTCCCTAAGCTGGGCCTTCACTAGAGATTTGCTACCCATGTGCGTGTGTGCCTGACCAGGAAGCAGGCACCAAAAGACATGTGCTTTTGGCCCTTGTATAGTCTGGCTGGGGTGTTGGCTGAGGGCAATTATACCGCGCATAGCAGTGAAGGAACAGAACTTCAGGGCGGGCTGAGCAGAAGCCAGAACACAGAGGCTTGGGTTGGGCGGCACAGGTCTGAAGAGGAGAACCTGGGGGCTGATCAAGAGGAGAGGCAGGGCAAGAGGGCCTGGGGTGGGGAAGGATGCCCTGGCTTTTCCCAGACTGCACTGATGGCTGACTGACCTAGAGGAACACACAGCCCTTGGACTGATTGCATTAACTCCAGAATCAAGGAGCTGTTTACTGTCACGGCAGACAGAGGGGGGGCCAAAGCTTTCAGAGGATGGGAGTCCAGCGGCCTGGGTGGGACTGTGCACTAGAGCTGTTAACTCACACCATTTGGGGGACTTTGTTTCTTTTTATTTTTTCCAGCTATTAAAGTAATAGATTCAATCCATAATATACACTCAAAAGGACTCGGACATCCTACCTTCCAAAGACAACCTTTGTTAACATCCTTTTTTTTTACATATAATTCATGTATCATAAAATTTGCCCTTTTAAAGTGTACAAATCATTGGCCCATTTTTTGATTGGGTCATTTATTTTTCTGGAGTTGAGCTGCATAAGCTGCTTGTATATTTTTGAGATTAGTTGTTTGTCAGTTGTTTCATTTGTTATTATTTTCTCCCAAGAAGACATACGAATGGCTAACAAACACATGAAAGATGTTCAACATCACTCATTATCAGAGAAATGCAAATCAAAACCACCATGAGGTACCATTTCACACCAGTCAGAATGGCTGCGATCCAAAAGTCAACAGGCAATAAATGCTGGAGAGGGTGTGGAGAAAAGGGAACCCTCTTACACTGTTGGTGGGAATGCAAATTAGTACAGCCACTATGGAGAAGAGTGTGGAGATTCCTTAAAAAATTGCAAATAGAACTGCCTTATGATCCAGCGATCCCACTGCTGGGCATATACACCGAGGAAACCAGAATTGAAAGAGACACGTGTACCCCAATGTTCATTGCGGCACTGTTTATAATAGCCAGGACATGGAAGCAACCTAGATGTCCATCAGCAGATGAATGGATAAGAAAGCTGTGGTACATATACACAATGGAGTATTACTCAGCTATTAAAAAGAATACATTTTAATCAGTTCTAATTAGGTGGATGACGCTGGAGCCGATTATACAGAGTGAAATAAGCCAGAAAGAAAAACACCAATACAGTATACTTACACATATATATGGAATTTAGAATGATGGTAATGATAAACCTGTACACAAGACAGCAAAAGAGACACAGATGTATAGAACGGCCTTTTGGACTCTGTGGGAGAGGGAGAGGGTGGGATGGGTTGGCAGAGTGGCAGTGTAACATGTATGATGTCATAAGTGAAACGAATCGCCAGTCTAGGTTTGATGCAGGATGCAGGATGCTTGAGACTGATGCACGGGGATAATCCAGAGAGAGGGTGTGGGGCGGGAGGGGGGAGGTGGGGGTCAGGATTGGGAGTTCATGTATACTCGTGGCTGATTCATGTCAATGTATAGCAAAACGAATACAGTATTGTAAAGCAAAACAAACTAAAAAATAAAAATTAATTTAAAAAAATAAAGTGTACAAATCAGTGAAGTATAGTCATAAGATTGCACAACTGTCATCACCATCTAATTTCAAAACATGTCTTCACACTCCCCGTACCTGCCACATTCCTGTACCCTTTAAACAGCCACTCCTCATTTCTGTCCCTATAGATTTGCCTGTTTGGGGCACCTCGTATCAGTGAATCGTAGAATATGAGGCCTTGGTGTCTGGCTCCTTTTGCTTGGCACAATGTTGTAGCATGTAGCGGTAAACTCCTTTTTATAGTAAAATATTCTGCTGTGTGGCTATACCATATTTTGTTTCTCCACTTGTGAGTTGATAGACATGTGGGTCGTCTCCATCTGTTAGCACCTTGATGTAGCTTCTTTCATCCCTTCCTCTGTACACTTTTACACGGTTGACATTATACAATATATACTATTTTGCATTCCACATTTTCACTTGTGTTTTTCCACATAATTAAAAACTTCTCATAAGTGCAGTTTGTAATAGCTGCATGATAATACTCCATCTTCTGGCTGAATTATAATTTACCTAACCATTCCCTTGAAGTCAGGCATTTAGTTGTTTCCAGTTGAAATAATGTTTTAAAAGGAGCATCAGTTGAGAAAAACTTCTGAGGATCCCTCCAGAAGAGCTTAAATCATCTTTCAGCCCATCAGTGCCAGCAAGCTGCTGAGCTCAGTGGGGGACAGGAATGACTTATCCCAAACTACTAAGAGACAAGGATTGGACTGGCTGGTATAAAAAAGATTCTTCTCCAGGGTGACACAGCAGATCTGCCAAGGGCCCAGGCCTGTTCTTCCCCAAGCCGCAAATGTCGAGGGAGATGTTAGCATTATATCATGTCTCCCAGCAAATTTTTACATTTCTTTTTAGAATACTTTTTCTTTAGCCTCAACAATATAGTCTTCACATGCAATCCAGAAGGCACAAGAAATTCCTAAAGAGCTTGAAATTAAATTTGCTTGGAATTCACCACACAGAGGCAGTTCCTGTGAACATTTTGGCATATTCCTTCCCAGTCTCTTTAACACACTGGAAGACACATGAGATAGGCAATTTTAAGATATCGTTTAAAAACTTGAATTTGAAAGTAAAGCATGTCCACTGTAGAAAATGCTGGAAGATCCACACTAAGGGAAAAACTCAAGTGACAGCTGTGGTGTCTGTCCTCCCCGAGTGTTATGCTTACAGGTAGCACACTGTGGTTCTTTCTGGACAGCCGTGACTGCCGCCAGGTTTGGGGCCACCTGTGTGGTAGGCAAAGGTCCATCTAGTCAAGGCTATGGTTTCTCCAGTGGTCATGTATGGATGTGAGAGTTGGACTATAAAGAAGGCTGAGCACCGAAGAACTGATGCTTTTGAACTGTGGTGTTGGAGAAGACTCTTGAGAGTCCCTTGGACTGCAAGGAGATCCAATCAACCAATCCTAAAGGAAATCAGTTCTGAATATTCATTGGAAGGACTGATGCTGAAGCTGAAGCTCCAGTACTTTGGGTACCTGATGTAAAGAGCCAACTCATTAGAAAAGACCCTGATGCTGAGAAAGATGGAAGGCAGGAGGAGATGTGGGTGACAGAGGAAGAGATGGTTGGATGGTTTGACCAACATGAGTTTGAGCAAGCTCCAGGAGATGGTGAAGGACAGGGAAGCCTGGCGTGCTACAGTCCATGGGGTCACAAAGAGTCAGACACGACTGAGCGACTGAACAACACATGGTAGGCAGGATAGTGAGTTCCAAAGAGTCTACAACCTAATCCCCAGGACCTGTCAATATGTTAGGTTCCACAACAAGTTCAGTTCAGTCGCGCAGTCGTGTCCAACTCTTTGCAACCCATGAATCGCAGCACGCCAGGCCTCCCTGTCCATCACCAACTCCCGGAGTTCACTCAGACTCACGTCCATTGAGTCTGTGATGCCATCCAGCCATCTCATCCTCGGTCGTCCCTTTCTCCTCCTGCCCCCAATCCCTCCCAGCATCAGGGTCTTTTCCAATGAGTCAACTCTTCGCATAAGGTGCCCAAAGTACTGGAGCTTCAGTTTTAGCATCATTCCTTCCAAAGAAATCCCAGGGTTGATCTCCTTCAGAATGGACTGGTTGGATCTCCTTGCAGTCCAAGGGACTCTCAAGAGTCTTCTCCAACACCACAGTTCAAAAGCATCAATTCTTCGGCGCTCAGCCTTCTTCACAGTCCAACTCTCACATCCATACATGACCACAGGAAAAACCATAGCCTTGACTAGACGGACCTTAGTCGGCAAAGTAATGTCTCTGCTTTTGAATATACTATCTAGGTTGGTCATAACTTTTCTTCCAAGGAGTAAGCGCCTTTTAATTTCATGGCTGCAGTCACCATCTGCAGTGATTTTGGAGCCCAAAAAAACAAAGTCTGACACTGTTTCTACTGTTTCCCCATCTATTTCCCATGAAGTGATGGGGCCAGATGCCATGATCTTCATTTTCTGAATGTTGAGCTTCAAGCCAACTTTTCCACTCTCCTCTTTCACTTTCAACAAGAGGCTTTTTAGCTCCTCCTCACTTTCTGCCATAAGGGTGGTGTCATCTGCATATCTGAGATTATTGATATTTCTCCCAGCAATCTTGATTCCAGCTTGTGTTTCTTCCAGTCCAGCATTTCTCATGATGTACTCTGCATATAAGTTAAATAAGCAGGGTGACAATATACAGCCTTGACATACTCCTTTTCCTATTTGGAACCAGTCTGTTCCACAACAAAGGGGAGTTAAACTTACAGATGGAATTAAGGTTGCTAATCAGCTGACTTTGACATGGGGAGATTTCTAGATTATCCGGGTGGTGGGGGCGCCAGTGTATCACAAGAGGCCCTAAAAGTAGAGAGAGAATCATAAGAGAGAATGAGAAAGATGGCTCTATGAGAAGGATTTGGACCGAAGATACTGGCATCTTGATTGATTTAATTTTACTTTTTGAGTAACAAAAACATCAAAACTTTACCAAAGAAGCATACTCAGAGTATTACTTCTCCCTCATATCCCTTCTGCCCACGCCTGCCCCACCACTCCTTGCAAGACAGCTGAATGAGCTAGTCTCTGACCTATTTCTCTTTCTTTTTGTAAGAGTAAGCAAGGACATGTATACGTGCTTTTGCCTTTCTTATAGAGAAGGTAGTGTGCAATAGATATTCTTTTTCACTGAATTTATAAAATTTTAGTATCCTAGGAATCACTGTAGCAGCCCACTCCAGCTCTCTTGCCTGGAAAATCCCATGGACAGAGGAGCCTGGTAGGCTGCAGTCCATGGGGTCACTAAGAGTCGGACACGACTGAGCGACTTCACTTTCACTTTCACTTTTCACTTTCATGCATTGGAGAAGGAAATGGCAACCCACTCCAGTGGTCTTGCCTGGAGAATCCCTGGGACGGTAGAGCCTGGTGGGCTGCCATCTATGGGGTCGCACAGAGTCGGACACGACTGAAGCGACTTAGCAGCAGCAGCAGGAATCACTATGTGTCAGTGCGCAGAAATCCTTGTCATTTCCTTACACAGCTGTGTAGGACTCCGTTGAGAAATCTGTATGCAGGTCAGGAAGCAACAGTTAGAACTGGACATGGAACAACAGACTGGTTCCAAATAGGAAAAGGAGTATGTCAAGGCTGTATATTGTCACCCTGCTTATTTAACTTATATGCAGAGTACATCATGAGAAATGCTGGACTGGAAGAAACACAAGCTGGAATCAAGATTGCTGGGAGAAATATCAATAATCTCAGATATGCAGATGACACCACCCTTATGGCAGAAAGTGAGGAGGAGCTAAAAAGCCTCTTGTTGAAAGTGAAAGAGGAGAGTGGAAAAGTTGGCTTGAAGCTCAACATTCAGAAAATGAAGATCATGCATCTGGCCCCATCACTTCATGGGAAATAGATGGGGAAACAGTAGAAACAGTGTCAGACTTTGTTTTTTTGGGCTCCCAAATCACTGCAGATGGTGACTGCAGCCATGAAATTAAAAGGCGCTTACTCCTTGGAAGAAAAGTTATGACCAACCTAGATAGTATATTCAAAAGCAGAGACATTACTTTGCCGACTAAGGTCCGTCTAGTCAAGGCTATGGTTTTTCCTGTGGTCATGTATGGATGTGAGAGTTGGACTGTGAAGAAGGCTGAGCGCTGAAGAATTGATGCTTTTGAACTGTGGTGTTGGAGAAGACTCTTGAGAGTCCCTTGGACTGCAAGGAGATCCAACCAGTCCATTCTGAAGGAGATCAACCCTGGGATTTCTTTGGAAGGAATGATGCTAAAACTGAAGCTCCAGTACTTTGGGCACCTTATGCGAAGAGTTGACTCATTGGAAAAGACCCTGATGCTGGGGGGGATTGGGGGCAGGAGGAGAAAGGGACGACCGAGGGTGAGATGGCTGGATGGCATCACAGACTCAATGGACGTAAGTCTGAGTGAACTCCGGGAGTTGGTGATGGACAGGGAGGCCTGGCGTGCTGCGATTCATGGGGTTGCAAAGAGTCGGACACGACTGCGCGACTGAACTGAACTGAGGACTCCGTTTCTGTGGCTCTGCTGTACTTTAATTCACTCGCTGTCCTCTGAGCTCTCAGGCTGCTTCCAGCATCTTCCAGTTGCAAGCAATGATGCAGTGAGTGCCTATGCGTATGTATTTTATCACTTTGGGAAGTGTATCTTCAGGGTAAATTTCTAGAAGCGAGATTTCTGTGTCAATAGGTAAATACATACATAGCTTGCTCAATGCTGCAAAATCGCGTTCACTGTAGAAGTGGACGGAAACGTTGCTCCCTCCTGAGTTCCCAGCAGACGTGTCTAAGCACGACCGGCAGGTGTTGTCCAGTTGTTGATTGTTTCCAATCTGATAGGCAAGAAAGTGTATCTTGATGTAGCTTAACCTCGGTTTTCTTATGAGTGAAACTGAACATCTTTTAGTAGGTTTATGGGCCATTTATCCTTCTGTTGTCAAGATTTGGGATTTTTCCCCTAAACTTAAGAATTCTTTATATATCAGGACTTGCTAGCCCTTTATCAGTGATAAATATTACAGATGTTTTCTCCTTGATTCTCGTTTTCTTTCAACACTGCTTACAGAGTATTTTCCCCCATGTCCAAGTTTTGGATTATCATTTAGTTTGGTTACCAATTCTTATTCTTCCTTCTGTTGAATCTGAGTTCTCCTTAGAAAAACTTTTTTAGATATAGAGCAGTTAGTTTATCCATTTTTTCTCTGAATACTTGTAAATACATTTTTTCTTTTTAAATCTCTGAGCAACATGTTGGCCCTGAGCCGAGTGTCGATCTGATTTATTCCTGTGTGCTGTGTATGATATGAATTAAATCTTATGTCTTTCCAGATGGCTATGTAGTTATCCTAATGCTATGTATTACAAAGCACATCTTCGCCACAGTGATCTGTGAAGGCTGCTCTACCATATACTGCATTTCTGTGTGTCTTTGGACTTATTTCTAGTCTGTTCCCCTGTATGTCCATCTGTTTTCTGATGGGTTGGTCCCCCATTGTTCATAAAAAGGCTTTAGAACAGGATTTAGTGTCTAGTACTTCTCTCTGCAGCAGTTCGATCTTAGGGTTTTCATAACTATTCTTGTAGTTTGATTTTAATTAAAAATTATTATTAAAAAGTTAATAGATTCATTTTAGAGTGATTTTAGGTTAATAAAAAACCAAGCAGAAAATATATAGAGTTCTCATATACCCCCTTCTCCCTTCACCTTTTCCACACACAATTTCCTGTTATTATTAACGTCTTTCATTAGTGTTCATAAATTGCATTTATTGCACTGATGAGCCACATAGTTATTAACTAAAATCCATAGTTTATATTAGGTTTCACCATTGGTTTTGTACATTCTCTGAGTTTGGACAAATGTATAGTGAAATGTTCCCACCATGACAGTATCTGTGGGATATTTCACCCCCAGCATTCTGCCTGCTCATCCCTCCCTCCCTTGCCAAACCCCTGGCAACCACTGATCTTTTTGCTGTCTCCATAGTTTCACCTCCTCCCGAATGTCATGCAGCTGGAATCATATAATATGTAGTCTTTTCAGACTGGCTGCCTCCACTTAGCAATACACATTGAGGGCTCCTCTATGTGCGGTTTTATTTTTCCACATGGACCTTTGTGTCAGCTTATCTAACAAAAGCCGGTTGGTGTTTTTAAGGGGATGATGTTAAATTTTCAAATGAGACAGAATTGACATCTTAATGATGCTGAATCCGTTCCAACAACAGGGCATCTTTTTTTTTTTTCCTATTTGTTGAGTCATTTTGAATGTACAGTTTTCTTCACATATGTGTTGCACGTTTCCTGGTAAGTTTCTTCCTAAATATTTTTTCTCTTCTGTCACCATTTTAAATGGGATTTCATCTCCTGATTGGCCACTCTGTGTGTGAAGGCTGTGTTCTTGAACTTGAGAACTCACTGATTCTTACAGGTCTGTGGAGCAGCCCAAAGCAGATGGGGGAGCTGGCCCAGGCCACCTTTACCCTGATTTACCAGGAAGCCTCCGACTCCTAACATCTCTCCTCTTCCCATCATCCCAGTTTTCACTCTTCCAAAATGAAGGGCTGGATAGACGTGCACTATTTCCCAGAGTGAAACTCCAGCCAAAAGTAAATTGCAGCTTGTGGTTTTACTTATTTGCCTTCCTTGTGATTGAAAAAATTGGACATTCTTTCCCTGCTGCAGTGCACAGAGCTGGGCTGCAGGTACCCAGCCTCCCTACATAGTCTGGCCTTGTCAAACTAGACCTTTACATAAATGGAAAATGTCTCCTGCCCGTCTGCAGAAGCCAGAAGGGGCAAGGCGACTAGCTTGCCTGTTTGTTTATTTGCTTGTCCATTTATTTGATTGTTTATTCACAAGTTCACTGGATGCTGTCAGGCCTTGGAAGGGTGCCTCCCGCGTGCCATGCAAGGGAATGCAGTACTCTGGTCCGGAGCTCAATGCTCACAGCCCAGCATGGTCTCAAACCGCGATGAGGACTGTGGAGCTGCTATTGCAGAAAGTGCTTTTGGGCGGTGCTGATTTCCAATGACTTTGCGTCATCTGAGTTGAAATGTTGCATAGGCAAATATAAGTCTCGGGCTCAGCCTAGCGGTTAGACTGGGTTTAAATCTTGCTCTGGATTCAAATCCTGATGGGTGTCCCTGGGCAAGTGACTTCATTACTCTGAGTTTCATGGCCCTGGTTTAGAACAGGCTATACCCATGCATCGGAGAAGGCAATGGCACCCCACTCTAGTACTCTCGCCTGGAAAATCCCATGGACAGAGGAGCCTGGTGGGCTGCAGTCCATGGGGTCGCTAAGAGTCGGCCACGACTGAGCGACTTCACTTTGACTTTTCACTTTCATGCATTGGAGAAGGAAATGGCAACCCATTCCAGTGTTCTTGCCTGGAGAATCCCAGGGATGGGGGAGCCTGGTGGGCTGCTGTCTCTGGGGTCGCACAGAGTCGGACACGACTGAAGTGACTTAGCAGCAGCAGCAGCAGCAGCATACCCATGCATGCCTCGAGTGGTGCTCTCTAAGTGTAGAGTCAAATCATACGAGGTAGCCGGCCTAAGCAAGGTGCTCAGGGGGTTTTGGTAGCTGTTCTTTCTCCTGAGTTTGACCTTTGTCATTGCTCTGATGTGTTTATTTGGAAGCCAGACTCTTCCTGTGAGAAGGACTCAGGAGTGACTTCTCTGCCCTTGCTCTGACATGGACTCAGAGTGTGACCTTGGGCATGTCCTTTACCCTCTCTGGGCCTCAGTTTTTCCACTGATGACCTGGGGTTAGAGCAGCCCTTCCTTGAGGACTGCTCATGTTCTGAAAGGGAAGCCCAGGTGACGCAGTGGTAAAGAATCCACTGCCAGTGCAGGATATGCAAGGGTTGGAAAATCCCGTGGCAGGCTGCAGACCATGGGGTTGCAAAGAGCTGGACACGACTGAGCACAAGGGTTTTACATTTCATTTCGTGTCCTGAAAATAATAAACAAGGACTGACAATGGATGCACCGAATGAGAAGGAGGAACCACAAGGAGGTGAGGATGCACCATTTGCCAATTCCCTCCGTGGCATCTCTGAGGGAGTTCTGCCTTGTGAGAGCCCTAACCCTAACCCTGAACCAGAGAGGGTGTGTGCTGAGCTCACCCAAACCCAGGTCTTACCCCCACCTTCGTTCCTCCAGGAACCTTCTGAGCATTTACCTTGATCTTTTTTATTAAATACAGACAAGGTTTACTGACTTCTGAACTGTTGGAAAAAACTACTGGTGTCTCATTAAAACTGCATTGCTCATTTGTACCAAAAAAAAAAAAAAGAAAAGAAAACAAGCCCATTAAAGTTTCATACCTGATATGGAAGACCATTAAAGATTCATAATTGCAATAAAACTCTCCAGTGAAATTTGAATTTTCACTGCGGTGATGGTACAATCAGCAGAGTCCTCATTGGAATTTCCAGCCACAAAATCCATTTCAATAAAATCTTGGGGAGGTGGGGAAAAAGGGCCTGAAGTCAGCTTCCTTTCGGGCCCTGGCCCAGCAAGAGTTCCACTGCTGTGCGTGTCCAGAGAGGGAAGATTCTCGCCCACCCAGCTCAGCACAGGGGTCAAGTTGTGGGCAGGTCTCTCCCCCAACTCCCTCTGATGCAGGAGCGTAGCCCCGCTGCCATCCTGCCCTTGGTTCTTTGGGCTCATTTGTTCCCTTCACCAAGCATGAACAGAGCACGGATGGTATGCATGGCAGGATGCCCCGGGCTGAGGATCATATCAGAGGTGGATGGGTAGGCTGGCTTTTCTTCAAGAAGGAGCCAGTACTGGTCAGAGCAGAGGCTTGGCAGGCTGGCAGAATGTCGGCCAAGGGCCAGCTCGTCTCACTTCACTTCCTGACCTCAGTCTCCTCACCTGTAAGATGGGGATATGCGTATGTGCCTCATGGGTGTGGTCAATCCATGTGAGTGCTGAGGTGGAGGGCAGGGCAGGGAGGGGCAGGTGGAAAGGCGGGTGGTGTGGCTTTAAGAGGCTCCGAGGAGGCAGAATCGCAAGACTTGGTTGGTGAGTGACCAAGGGGTCCCTTAAGGGTAAGCATGGTTTTCAAGGATGCAGCTAACATTATTGAGCACTTACTGCCTCCTGGATACTGTGTTCCCTGCTCTGCAGTTGTTCGTTCCATGAATATTCACTGGGCACCTTGCATGGGCCACGTGCTATTTTAGGTGCTGGGGCTGCAGCAGAGAGTGCATGGACTCATTTTTAATCCTCAGACAATGAGGTAGGCACTGGTGCTTAACCTGTTTCCCAGAGAAGGTAACTGAGTCACTGAGAAGGTAGGGAAATCACCCAAGGTCACACAGCTAGGAAGTGGCAGCTGGAATTAGACCCAGAGGACAAGATTCCTGAATCTGTGTTCAATAACCACACAGCAGATGGCATCTCATTTAGACGATGTAACACTCTAGTGAGTGGTGGTCTTATTCTTGTTTTGAGGGAAGAAAGGCTTGGAGATGTAACATTATTTTCCCCAGGTCTCTCAGGGAGTAACAGGGAACCATTTACCAAGGCTGGCTCACTCCCAAGCCTAACTTGAGCACTTTCTTCTGCTCCAAGAACTGCAGACCCAGGGGAAATGAATTCCTGCTTCCTGGTGGTTGGCTGGCCAAGTTCAGGGAAAATCAGTGTCCTGTCCTTGTTAAAGTCCCTTCCCGCTCTCCAAGGAGCATCCTGAACCTGAGCCTGTCACTCGATGGGCTGTGGATGATGGAGGAGTCTTTGCTCTGCCTTAAAATGAAGGGCACTCCCGCGGTCCGCCCTCCACTCCTCCGTCACTGGTGATGAATAGGACGCCCGTGGTGACAAATAAAATAAAGCCTCCTTTATTCGTTTATCCTTCCACGTCCTCCCCATCGGCGCCCGTCTGCAAGCTGAGCAATATTAGACACTCGATCACACTTTCCCTTCTCTAGCGGGCCGTGTCCTGACAGCTCTGGGTGGGTGCTGTTTCTTGGTTAATCAGCCTCAGG
>SJXQ01001606.1:361874-406825 GCA_006408695.1 Aepyceros melampus | reverse complement strand
GAGGAACATTCCAATGACTGAACATATAGAACTCTTAGCTGGGATTTTTGTTGCCTGGGGTGGCAGTGTGGGGTTGGGTGAGGGGGTTGGCTGGAAGGGTGGGCTTTAGGGGAAGCGCTAGGTGAAGACCTTTAAACACTCCACCTGTATTTCACATCGCACAAACCAAAGAAAAGGGGAAGCAAGTGAAAGTAAGCCTGGGAGAATAGGGAGGAGGTGTCTCTGCCATCCCTTCCCCACAAACGTCTCCTGTGTGCCAGACACTGCACGGGGATAAAAGTGCCTTGGGGTTGAGGGAGAATACGAGGGGCTGGGCCCAAATGCTGGCTCACTGTTCACATGTGATGGTGACCTTGAGCCGGCTGACATGTCGACCTGTCCCTGCCGTTTGGAAAGAAAGCGCATGAAAAGCTCTCGAAAGCCTCTCTCATGTCAGGCCCTGTGCCAAGTGGTCCCGCTTGCTTCTCAGTGGCCTGGAGGTTACAAGCAGTCTCGTGTGCCTTGTACAGAGCAAGAGACAGACTTGGAGTGTCCTTGATCTGGGCAGGGCCACACGGCCACTGTGTCCTGGCTGCCTGGCTTCAGGACGACTGGTGTCTTTCAGCTGCACCGCGGGGACAAGACTGCAGAGCCTGCTGGCCTGGGGCTGCTGGGGTCAACAGGGAGACGCTAGATTTATTTGAAAGTGGCTGGTGAACTTTAAATGGCATTTAACATGCAGATGCCTCTTCTGACAGGGCTCGCAGGCCTTGGGAAGCTTTCCAACAAGTAGAAGGAATGAGAGAGAGCTGGACACAGAAATGGGAGTCACTCAGACCAACTCAGATGCCGAGAAGGACTGTCTGGAGACAGCCTCATCTAGAGTTTTGGTTTGGTGACTCAGATGGTAAAGAATCCACCTGCAATGTTGGAGACCTGGGTTCGATCCCTGGGTCTGGAAGATCCCCTGGAAGAGGGCAAGGCACCCCACTCCAGTATTCTGGCCTGGAGAATTCCATGGACTATTCTATGGGGTTGCAAAGAGTAAGACACGACTGAGCGACTTTCACTCACTGAAGAAGAAAGATAGGAGAAGAGAGGAAGAGATGGGAAGGACAGGCTATGTACTCCCGTTAAATCGGGGTTTTCAGAGAGTGACTGGAGTCACTTTTTTCACTTTCATGCATTGGAGAAGGAAATGGCAACCCACTCCAGTGTTCTTGCCTGGAGAATCCCAGGGATGGAGGAGCCTGGTGGGCTGCCGTCTATGGGGTTGCACAGAGTCGGACACGACTGAAGCGACTTAGCAGCAGCGGCGGCAGAGAGTGACTCCTGCTTCACGTCTGTTCCCTGGCGGATCGCACATGATCTCCATGCTGACGCACAGACTGGGTAGGGGTTTATTCAACAGGCATGTGATTAGCACAGCAGACCTTCGATTTGCCGGCTATTAATTCTTAAAAGGAAGCTGGAGTACCTGTCCACTGCTGATTCACAGGACTGAACAAATGACAGGTACCCGGCCCAGGGCAAGGGAAGGTAACAAGTTGGAAACCCGCACTAAATCGGCTCACCCCCCGCCCCCACCAAGAAGCATTGCCTCCAAGGAGACTGATACCCCCAACCCAGCGCTGCCAGTTTTAGCTAATAAAAACACATGCCACCATGTAAATCTGAGTTCCAGTTAAACAACGAATACTTGATTTAGTGTACTTAAGGCCTGTGCAATATCTGGGACATTCCTCACTGTAAAGGGCCAGGTATCTGTGGAATTGAGTTGTTTGCCCCCGGGGCCTAGACCTGTAGGGAGGGGTTTGCTCACAAAGGATGCTCACACTTATCTGGTCTCTCAGATGTTACTTCCTTTAATTAAACTGCTGAGATGAAATAAAGTGTGTGGGAAAGATTAAAATTGATTCCCTTAGCTTAATAAAAGCCAGAGCTATTGAGAGGGATACTTAAGCAAACAGAGCACTTCAGCAGATGAAGAGTACAGCCTGGTTCCAGCTCAGAGCTGTGGGGAAGGGAGGAGCTGGGGGCAGAGGGGAAGAGTACAGCCTGGCTCCAGCTCAGAGCTGTGAGGAAGGGGGAGCTGGGAGCAGAGGGGAGAGGTGCAGCCGCTACTCAGGGAAACAGGAGGACCCGAACAGTGGGCCGGAGGGGGCTGGCATCGCAGTCCACTCTCAGTAAGGCCCTAGTGCCTGCCTGTGAAGGTCCTCTTTACCACAGCTTTGCTTCTCAGCATCAGGGAACACCAGCTGGGAGAGAAGCACAGAGCAAAGAGGCAAAACCCACACCTCCTGTGCATAAGCACTTATTGAGCACTTACTGTGTGCCGAGCCTCAAATCAGACATTGAGTCTTCCCTTAAGCTCTTTACAAAGAGACCAACTGAGGCTACCTAAGCTTCCCAGGCGGCGCTAGTGGTAAAGAACCCACCAGCAGGAGGTGTAAGAGGCACCGGTTCAATACCTGGGTTGGGAAGATCCCCTGGAGTAGGAAATGGCAACCCACTGCAGTATTCTTGCCTGGAGAGTTCCATAGACAGAGGAGCCCGGCAGGCTACAGTCCATGGGGTTGCAGAGTCGGACACGACTGAAGTGACTTAGGACACACAAGTTCTCAGGGATCTTTCGACTGGGGAGCTCAAAGATATGGAAAGAGAGAGAAAATTGTGGATATTGCTGCTGGCGTTGAAAACCAATGCTGATGACCAGTGAGGCTGATGAATATAGAAATTTGGAGGGCAATCCTGGGCTAGGATTCCCTCTTTATGTGTAAGAAAACTAAGCAGCAAAAGTTTAATGAATTTTTGTCCCCTGTTCTTAGTAACAGTGGAAAATGTGCTCCTACATGTAATTTGGAAAGTAATTTCCTGAGAAAAATTTAAGTAAGCCTCTAATAATAAGCTGGTATAACCCAAACTCCTCTCGAACTTGACCTACAGTTTTACTTTTTTTTTTCTGCCTTCATAGGAAGTAATAGATCTTCTGAGGTTTTGCTATAGATTTATTCCCAAGAAGCAGGGCTGAAATACTGTGAAATAAAACCCAAAACAATGAATTTTGAAACCAGGCCACTATTTGAAAGCTTTTTTTTTTTTTCCCTCTCCTAAAGTAACAGAAAAATACCTTAATAAAATGAATGTGTTCTTTTAATTGATTTTTAAAAAAGAAGTTTATTGGGGGATTTGCTTGAATTCATGTGGCATGAAAGTAGCAAAGCCAGAGTGTCTACCCAAGTCTGATGGTCTTTGAAACCTGACCATAGGGTTATGCCGCCTACAGGGTTATCGGGGTCATTCAGGTTTTTAAGCCAGGAGGAATAAACAGTAACCCGGTGCCAGGTCTGGGGCCAGTTTAGAAGTTAATGCACGGAGGAGAATGCCAGCCCAGGACCCCAGGAGTGAGCAGGTGGGGATACAGGTTAGGGAACCGATGGAGGGGGAAGAAGGTGAGACTTCCTGGAGAGAGAGAGAGAGAGAGTGAGTGTGTGTGTGTGTGTGTGTTAGTTGTTAGTCATGTCCGTCTCTTTGCAATCCCATGAACTGTAGCTTGCCAAGATTCTCAGTCCATGAAATTCTCCAGGCAAGAATACTAGAGTGGGTTGCCATTGGGGATCTTCCCATCCCAGGGATCAAACCCAGGTCTCCGATACTGGGGGGGACAAAGGCAGAGTTGATGATGAGGGTGGATTTTCAGAGCTGTATGCTGCAGGCAGGGCTAGGGAGGAAGAGAAGGATGGGGGCTTTGAGCACGCAGGATCTGAAGCCTGACAGCAGCCCAATAGCAGACAGCGTTAGGACCTTGGAGCCTAACTTGGGTTTCCACCCTGCTGTCCTCTTCACTAGCCTCTGTAACCACCAACTATTTCCTTAACCTGTCTGAGTCTCTGTCTTTTCTCTGGTCAGATGCAGAGCAAATGATCCCTACTTGGCAGAATGCAGAGGATATTAAATAGGGAAAGCTATGTAAAGGGACAAACAAGGTACTTGGCATGCAGTCAGCATCTGGTCAGAAGTGGCTCGAAATTTGGGGCTCCAGGCTGGTGTCATGTGTTGGCGCCCCCTGAGCTGCAGCAGAAATGGTCCTGGAGCTAGGATTAGGGGGGACTGGTATCTGACTCTTCATTCATTGGATTAATTTTTGTTGAATTCCCACTGTGTGCTGGGCCTTGGAGACCAGATGTGAGAGGCTGGCGGGACAACCCACTCATCGCACAAGGTGGAGCCCGCTGAGCAGCCTGAGAGCAGGAAGGTCTGTCTGTCTTGGATCCATGTCTCAGCGCAGAGCCTGGCACACAGGAGGCATCGGGAATTGTTGGATGGGGTCATGGAGGTGAAGGGCTTTCTCTGAACACAGCAACACTGGAGCAGAGGGGAGACAGAAAGACTGAATTTATAACCACTTTCTATTCTGGAAACTCCCCGGTTGCAGGTGAGGGGTTAAAGAAAAGACAGGAAACTGGGGACCAGGGTTTATGATTCTTAGGTTCATCACCACATCTTTTCTTCTTTTTTTTTTTTTTTTCCAAATTAGAGTTTGGCTCACCTTTTCCAAGTTCTGCTTTTAAAAATGCTGGAAAACGCCCCTAGGGGTGACCGTGTGCCATCAGCTGACTGGGATGCAGGGAAGAAGGAAGAGGGGCCAGAAATAACTGGTGTTATAGGGCTGCCCCCTCCGGTCACCCATCAATGAATGTAAAAAAGCACCAAACCCTCTGAGTTTGAAAGTGCCCCGGCTGACCCCGCAACAGCTTCCTGGACAGCCCCTTCTGGTCTTGTCACATATTTATGTTTATTGGAAGGCTAGTTTTTTCTTTTATTTTTTCATCCTTTCATTAAAAAATATGTTCTTCCATTACCAAATAAAATCACCTTCTTGTCCTAAAAATCCAAGCAATATATTATTCCTTTATCAGTAGGCTAGTTTTCTCATTTGCTGATTTCTCTTAAGTAAATTAAAATGATGTTTACACTAAGGCAATATAAGAATGCATGCTTAAGGTAACAAACTTAATGATGTCGAAGTGTAGAAGGAAAATTATGGGAACAGTGCTTTCACATCTCATCTTCCCCCCAGTTCCACCTGCATCCAGGCCTCTGAAATGGCTTTTGTTTTCTAGATAAGGAGACCCTCGGGAACTCCACCCCTCAAAGCCCTTGTTCGGTTGAGGGAGTTGGCCCTTTCTAGTGACAGGGTCATGGGCTGAGATCCAGATTGGATGGTTGGTTCTGCCATTGATTTGCTGTATGACCCTCAGGCATTCACATAACCTCTTTGAGTCTCTTGCTGTGTGACCCTCAAGCACCCACATAGCCTGTCTGAGCCTCGGTGACCTCCTTCCTAGGCTACCCAGGGGGGAAATTGCGATCTGGACTCTGAAGCCCCTGGCATGAGTCAGTGTCCTGCAGGCAGCCCAGGTGACCGTGTTGTGCTGTGGGCTTGGCAGGTTGGGGACCAGATTCTGGAGGTGAATGGGCGGAGCTTTCTCAACATCCTGCACGACGAGGCGGTCAGGCTGCTCAAGTCATCCCAGCATCTCATCCTGACCGTGAAGGACGTCGGGAGGCTGCCCCACGCCCGCACCACCGTGGACGAGACCAAGTGGATCGCCAGTTCCCGGATCGGGGGCGCTGCCGCCAACTGCACGGGGTGCGGCCGTGCTGCGCTCACTCTGAGCCCCGGGACCCCAGGGCCATCCCTGAAAGCCAGTAACAGCCCCTCCCACCCCTGCACGGTGCTCTGTGCCCGATCTGTGAGGACTGTCCCAGTTCCCTGAGCCTGGAGTCCCACCCCAAGGTCCCTCCCGTTTGCGGGGCCTGACCATGGGCACATCCCCTTTGCTCTTCTGGCCTCAGTTTTCCTTGGAAAGCTGAACCGCAGCATCCAGTTCTCTCGCTCTTTACTTGCCGTTTAGCAAATCTCGTAACTTCCTTTTGGCCTTTACTTGCTTTGTCTGAAAGGTGGGAATCCTAACTGCGGTGCCCATTCCAGATGTGTGGACGGGGATCCCATGAGTGACTTACTTGAAAGGGCCTTGGGAGTCACAGCGTGAGAGATAGCGGCCAGGTGGCTGCACAGCTGCTAATGACGTGAAGCGTCACCTTTGGATTTCCATTTGAAATCTCAGGCTGACTGGTGGCCCCAAGCCGAACGCACCCAGGGCATCTCTTTCTCCCTTTCTTCATCCCCTCCTTCCTCTCTTCCTTTCACCTTCCCAGTACAGTAATTTAGAAAATTAGTTACCAACATTTAAAAAGACATCGGGTTTCCCATGGGTGGGGGTGGGGGTGGACACCTGGATTTCTGGCTGCTTCTTGAAAATCAGGGATTCTGGATGCTTGAGACCACATTTTTTTTTTTTTTTTCATGGAAACAGACTGAAAGAGGGCTGCACCCTGCAAGCTGTTTCTTGACATCTCCAGGTGCCCCGTCCTCACCCTCCCTGGGCTGGCCTGACCCCCAGACCGCATGGCACTTATTATTTAGTCTCTCCTCTGTGTGTTACCTGACTTGGCCCTGTAGGGCGTGAAACAACTCAGCAGACCACCTTGCCTGGTTTTAGAAGTGCCATCCACATGGTTGGTCAGGAGTCCAAAAACTGCCGATCTGTCCAGGGCCTGATACTCCCTTGAGAGGCCCCGGTGAGCACAGCCCATGGTTCTCCCAAGGTTTCATTGCTCTCGCTGCAAAGCAGCCATCCCCTGGCCCGCGCCTGTTTGAGCTGCTCAGACACGTGCCTGTCTTTCTCTGTAGGTTTCCCGGGGATCTCACAGCAGAAGGGGCCAACAAGGTAAGCTGCTCTCTGTCTGCGGGCATCTCTGGCTTCTTCACTGTGCCCGAGTGGGGAGCTCTGGGCCCAGCAGGGTGGGCAGCCTGCCGACTGCCTGCGTAGCCTCCTTCCCACACTCGTGGGAAGATTCCAGGTCACCAGGCTCCAGGCAGCACCCTGGAGTTAGCGGAGTTAACGGCGCGAACAGCACAAATCAGGTCCCCACCCTGGTGGGGGTTACGCCCAGTGAAGGAGCCACACATCAAGGCAAAGCAAGCCTGCACGCGCATCTCATCATCAGAGGTGTTCAGTGCCTTCCAAGAGAGGTGCCGGGCCTTAGGAGAGAGAACAGCGGATGTTTAGGTGCGGGGAGGGCAGAGGGAGAGGGCGAGGGCTCTCTAAGTGGCAACACAGCGTCTGGGCTGTAAGCTGAACATGAAGTGGAGGTTAGTGAGATCAGAGACTGGGCAGGAGCCGGAGGGAGGATGCAGTCAGAGGTCACAGGACGTGCCAGGGCCCCGGGGCAGCACCAGGCACGGCTTGTTGGTGGGATCGTCAGATCCCATAGGACTTAGTGAGCGGGGAAGAGGTTCGGCTGCTAAGCTGAAATGATGGGGTGCCATTGAAAGGCTTCACCAGGGGGGCAACATGAGATCTATGTTTTCATGAGGTCACCTCAGCGGCTCTGTGTAGGCGACAGGGAGAGGCAGAGGGGACAAGCAGGGAGACCAGGTGGCCTCTTAGACACGGCTGATGGTGGTGGAGGCCATGCTGGGAGGCATGGTGTGCGTGCAGGTCTGAGCCACGTTTCAGAAATCACATTACTATTATCCCCAATGTACCCAGAGAGAGCAACCTAAACAGTAAAATGGGAACTGTAATAATACTGCCTGACCCTGAATGGTCACGGAGCTCTGATGAGACAACACGTGTGAAAGTGCCACGTGAGCCAGAAAAGCACTTTCAGCTACATGCAACCAAGACCAGGTGCCCTGAGAACGTCCGGGAACACCTGCGGCTTTACCCGTGGGCGGAGACCTCAGAGGGCCCACCCCACCCGTCTGCAGGGTGGTAGCTGGCTCAGCTTCCAGAGCAGACACGCACCCCCGGGGACTCTGCCTTGCTGTCTTTCAGCTGGGGTTTTACAAAGGGCCAGCCGGCTCCCAGGTGACCCTGAGCAGCCTGGGGAATCAGACGCGGGTGCTGCTGGAGGAGCAGGCGCGGCACCTGCTGACCGAGCAGGAGCGTGCCACCATGGCCTACTACCTGGAGGAGTACCGCGGCGGCAGCGTGTCGGTGGAGGCCCTAGTCATGGCCCTGTTCGAGCTGCTCAACACCCACGCCAAGGTGACCTGCGCCGCCTCGGGCAAGGCGGGGGCTGGAGGGGCCTGGCTTCAGCTCCCTGGGGGTTCTGCATCCTTCCCTGCCTCCCTCTGAACCCCACTCCTTTACTGAGAACCCACAAAGAGTCAGACCCAGCCTGAAGCCTGGGCAGAGACTGGTACCGAGACAGACCCCACCTGCAGCCCCCACCCCCGAACCCCTCAGACTCTCAAGGGAACTGTCCACATGCCTTGTGTTTGGGGTCCCAGTGTAGCAGCTTTTTATGCTGGGTGTGCATTTAGAATCATCTGGATTGCTCTTAAAAAGCAATGCCCACACCCCAGGCTGGCTAACTCCGCCTGTTTCACAAGCCCCCAAGTGACCAAACCATGCTACCCTCTTTGAGAACGCTGCTCTAGTGGAGAAGCCCGTTTGAGGTTCAGAAGCTGCACCAAGGAAGAAGTGACTAAATCCACTGGGAGTGGTTACCTTTGGGAAGACTTAACAGAGGGAAGTCAGTTTGAAAAGAAGGAAGGGAAAGGGACAGGCAAGGACTTCCTGTTCAGGGACTTGGAGCTGGACATGAAGGGTGAGATGGTAGGGAAGAAGAAGTGAGCAGGGAGCAGGGGTCGATGACGCTGGGTCTGGCATCTAGGGGTTTCGAATTTGTCCTCGGACAGTGGTGAGCCGTGGAGGGTTGAGGAGGCGTGGGCGGTGGCCAAGTTTGCGCGAAGGTTGTTTGGGGTAGCAGGGGCTTCCCAGGCGGCGCTGGTGGTAAAGAACCCACCTGCCAATGCAGGAGACCCAAGAGATGTGGGTTTGATCCCTGGGTTGAGAAGATCCCCTGGAGGAGGTCATGGCAACCCACTCCAGTGTTCATGCCTGGAGAATCCGTGGACAGAGGAGCCTGGTGGGCTACAGTCGGTTGAATTGGACACGACTAAAGCGACTTAGCACGCACGCCTGCATTTGGGGTGGCAGAGGGCTGTCGCGCCTGCCAGTGGAGCTCCCTGCTGAGTGCCCGGCTTGTCCTGGCCTCCAGTTCTCGCTCCTCTCCGAGGTGAGAGGCATCATCTCCCCCCAAGACCTGGACCGCTTCGACCACCTGGTGCTGAGACGGGAGATTGAGTCCATGAAGGCGCGGCAGCCCCCGGGTCCTACAGCCGGGGACACCTACTCCACGGTCTCCTACAGCGACACGGCTCGTCCACAGGCAGCCACGGCACCTCCACCACCGTCAGCTCGGCCAGGGTGAGCAGCCCCTGCCCCGTGCCTCACCTCACAGCCAGCAAGGGAGTTAAGGCCCATCTGGGTTTGAATCCAGCCCTGGGAGTCTCTGCTGGGAAGTGTCTCCTGGCCAGCTCTGGGCCTTCCCTTTCAGAGCCTCGGTTTCTTTACCTGTGAAAACCTCCTGATTGCTGGGTGCCTCCTGTGTGCCAGGCATGGGCTCTCAGACACAATGGAACAAGACGGATTGACCCTGCCTCAGGGGCTCACAGGCTGTGGGATGGGATGCAGGCAGGTGGGCTGGGGAAGAAAGGTGGAAAATTCAGGTAATGAGACAAATGGGCTTCCTTGATAGCTCAGACGGTAAAGAATCTCCCTTCAATGTGTAAAACCCAGGTTCAGTCCCCTGGAGAAGGGAATAGCAACCCACTCCAGTATTCTTTCCTGGAGAGTACCATGGACAGAGTAGCCTGCTGGGCTGTAGTCCATGGGGTCAGAAAGAGTCGGACACAACTGAGCAACTAGCATTTGTCTTAACGAGACAAACAGAACCAGTAGCGGGAGGATCCCATGAGACATCATGCTGGTGGTCTCATTCGTGGTAATGGTCGTGGTGACTGGGGTCTTCCCTGAGACACCCACTCCTGATGCTCTGGGGCCCCGGAACCCAGCCTGACTTTCTCCCAGACTTGCCAGCCCCCAGAAAGGCATCTGGGCCACCTCAGGGTGTGGCTGTGCCCCCAGGATGCCCAGAAGCAGATGAAGCCTGGGAGGCCTTGGGGAGGAAAGGGCAGGGGAAGTGCCTTATATCCATCGCAGGACACAGCCAGTCACCAACACCGACACAGTGGGAAAAGTTGGACCTGGAGGTCAGGAGAGCCGGCTCGGCTCCGTCCTCTGCTTCCCTGCCAGTCGGTCATTCAGCACCTCGCTCCTGTGGAAGGGAGGAGCAGGTCGAGCTCTTTAACCAAGGTTACTCCCAGACACTGAACTGGGACTCTCATGGGTGGAGTCTCTATTAGGCAGTGTTGGTTGTCCTGTTGCAGGAGGAGGACATGCTGTGACGTCCACCTGCAGGTACAGGTGGTCAGCGGGCACAGGTTTGCTCACAGCCACCAGGGGACAGCCCCGCAGCACGCCCGCTGGGTGGGCTTCAGCTCCCAATGTAGCTTTTTTTTTTTTTTTTTTTCCTTAAAGCTCTGGGGATCTGAGCTTTGGGGAAACTTCTATTCCTCTACCTCCTGTCCCTACCATCCCAAGTCACCTTCATCCCCCGAGTCCTCATCCTTCCTAGAGTGGCTAGGAAGCTGCCGCCCATTCCTCCAGGCTCTGGACATGGCTGCAGACCACTTCTGGGGCAGGGATGAGGCTGTCCCCTACCTGGGGCTACGTGTTTGGCTCTGATGTGGCACACACGGGTGACAAGCTGGCTTCAGGCTGTGGAGCCCTGGCCCGAGGGTTCATTTCTCTCTGTGTCCAGCTCCACTGAGATTGGCTTAAGTATGTCCATGTGGGGCTTCAGGAGCCACAAATCACTCCTCTAAAACTTAGGGGGTTGCATACTGTAATTCTGGGATGGTCCCTTTAGAAGCAAGGATGAGAGATCCAAGGGGTGGGATGGGGTGTATTCTAGCCTGGGAGGTAAGGGGCTTAGGGTTAAGCCCAGCTTCTCTGGGCCTTGGTTTCCCTGTGGGTAGAATGACCTGAGGTCCTTGGTGACTCTGGCCGCAGCAGCCTGAGGCCCCGAGAGCAAGCCAGGCTGGAGGACTTGGAGGTGTATCCCCAGGAAGGGCTCAGGGCAGGGGTTCCAGCCCCAGCTCAGCGCCTGGGTCTCTCCTGTACCTGGAAGGCACTGTCCCTGACCATCTGAGGCCCCGCTGTGGCAGTTGACCCTGCCTTGTCAAAGACACCTTCCCTCCAGATTGGAACACCCTGGGAAGGGCACAGCTCTTAAAAGCTACAGGATGATTTTGAGCAGGAAGTTTGCAGGACAGATGGAGAGGGTCTCCCAGCTTCTGAATGTGAATAACTATGAGTCTGAGTAAACTCCGGGAGTTGGTGATGGACAGGGAGGCCTGGCGTGCTGCAGTCCATGGGGTCACAAAGAGTCGGACACAATTGAGCGGCTGAACTGAAATGATGAGTCTGAGACCTCTTGGAGAGCACAGGTGTGTCAGATCAGGACTGACCAAGGTCAGGACGAGCCCTGGGAGGTGGGTGCTAAGAGAGCCATGTGCAGGCAGGAGAGGCGGCGTGGAAAGGCAGCCCCTCTTCAGCGTCTGGCTCTCCCTCCTTGCACTGGGGCAGCAGTGCTCCTTTGCCCAGCTTTTTGGGAGAGAAAAGGACGAGCAACCTCCCAGACATGCTGCCCACACCCAGAGGGCAGAGGAAGCGTCTGTTCTTCCCCCATTTCCCAGCCTGGCTGGGGTAACCACCCTGTATCTGGGGCCTTACAGACACTCGAGGCCTTCTGGAAAGCACGGGGCTGAGGTTCTGCCATTCCCCCTCCAAATGTCACCCCGCGCTGGGCATCTTCCACACACACAGCCCTGGGCTCCTGTTCACAGGCGCTGAGGTTCTCTGCCAGCATGGGGCCTGGGCTTCCCTGGAATCCGGGTCTTCTCTGATGGAGGCTTCCAAACAAGATACTCCTTCAGGCTGTGCCTTTCAGCCACAGATGTGACTTTGGACAAGCCACTTCCCTTTGCTTAGCCTCAGTTTTCCCATCTGCCAAGTGAGAATAATGATCCTAGCTTCACCTGCTGGAGACTCCCAGGGTTGCCCCCAGGGGGCATGGCCATCTCCTGATGGCCCTTCTCAAGGACAGTGTTCTTTTTTGGTTTCCTTCTAGGAAGCAGTTAGAATGAAGCCATGCTGACTGTCCCTGTGGGGTCTTCCTCATCCCTCCTTTATTCCTGCCCAAAGCAGTCCACGTGAAGAGAGAAGGAGTTTGGAGAATTTTTGTTTGTTTTGCTGTGTGTGTGTGTGTGTGTGTGTGTGTGTGTGTGTGTTTGGGAAGGGGGTTTGCTGTGCCCGCTCCACCCTTATGTTTATTTGATGTATTTTTCTTTTTGCCTTTTGCCCACCCTTCCTCCCCAGGAGCGGCTGCTGTGGCTTATAGACCTGATGGAGGTACCGTCCTTCTCGCCAAGTGGGGCTCTGGGAATCCTTTAGCTGGGGTGGAGGCAGGGGGCTATGGCACCCTTCCCCTTACTCCTTTGTGCCTACACCCAGCCCAGCAGGGAGACCAGGTTCTTCTTGGTGTTCTCTGTCTCTCCTGTTTGCCCGTCCATCAGGGTTTTCAGGCTCTGCAGTGGTTCAGATCCCAGCTCTGCCACTTCCTTGCTGTGTGACCTCAGGAAATGATTTCACCTCTGAGCTCAGTTTTATAAAACGAGGATGACAGTTCCGTGCTCTGGAGCTGTCAAGAGACCTCTCGGCCTTTGCCTGTGCCACACAGTCTGTCTGTCTGGAATGTTCTTCCCACTTCATATGGCATGGCTATCTCTTGTGTGTGCTTCAGCCCTTAGCTCGCATGCCTCTTCCAAGCAGACTTCCCTGATCCTCTCAAGGGGGGTGACTTTGAGTCTCTGGATCCTTCAGCCCCCTGGGCTTCCTGCTGTTATGGCTCCTGTGTCATTATATTTTAATAATATTTACCAGCCTGGTCAGTTGCCCGCCTCCACCGTGGGCTGCTTGAGGGCGCAACTGTGTCTGGAGTCACCACTGATTCCCTAGGGCTCTGCATAGAGCCTGGCCCACGTTAATAATTTGGGCCTTTCTTAATAATGATGGTAGCTGGCATATGTCAAGAGTCTCCGTGGCACGGTGATAGTGCTTTCCAAGTATATCTTCTTCGATCCTCTCGGTAACTAGATGTGGCAGGTACTACCATGATTTCCATTTTACAGAGAGGAAGACTGAGGCTCAGGGAGAAGTGACTTGCTCAAGGTTGCTCAGGTAGCGAACGGTAGAGTGTGGATTCCAACCTGGGCCTGCTTACCTCTGAGCTGGTGCTGTTAACACTGCGCTCCGGTTGGTATTCTTCCCTGAAGGAGCTCAACGGATCCTTGTTAAGCATCATCTACCTATCAACCTATCGATCCATCTCTCTGTTTCTACTCTCTTCCTCCTTATCTTCCTTTTGTTCTGTTAGCAAATCTCGATTGAGTGATTGCTCCAGGCTCTGTACAGCTGGTGAACAACAAAGAAATCCTTTCCGTCATGGGACTTAGAGTGGGGCAGGAGTGACAGACTCAACCAGATAAAGAACTGAAATGCGCAGTGTGTTAAGTGGTAAAAAGTGCTAAGGAGAGACTATGAAACAGGAAACGGGCGTGGTCAGGAAGTGACACCTGAGTAGGACATGAAAGAGGTAAGGAAGATGGTCCTGCCCACAGCTGGGGGAAGAGCATTTCTAGTAGAGGGAACAGCAAGTGCAAAGGCTTTGAGGTGGTACCCGGAATGTCTGAGCAAAGTCCAGGAAGCCAGAGACTGGAGCAGTAAGTGAGGTGAAGGGCAGTGGCGGATTAGCGCTGCGGACTTGGAGTTTGTGTCTGAGTGCGATGGGAGCTGTTGGCAAGTTGGAACAGGGGCCAACATGGTCTGACTCGTCCGCCTTAGTTGTACCTGGATGCCGCTGGTGGTTGAGAGTGGACGAGCGTGGGTTTGAACCAAAAACAGTTTCATTCCCAGGCAGGTGCTGGGGAGCTTGTGCGGCCCGAGCTGCTAAGAGATGTGATAGCAGGCCCTGCAGGGGCCAGCTTTTCCTGCTGCCTGGCCAACCGTGGCCTCAGTGTCTCTTAGGAACCCTCTCCCTCCAAACACACACAGCAGGTCTCAGGCTAGACGCCCCACGCTGCCTGCATGTGGAGCCACAGGACAGACACCTCCTCCTGGAAGCCCCTCTGTGTGGGAATGCAGGGCACCAGACCCATCCTGGAGGTAGGAGCCCACACCCTTCCTCTGCCCTCTCCCCACCGTGCAGTGGCGCCCTCAGGAAAGCCCCTCACCTACCACTGGCCTGTCTTCTCATCTGTACAACCCAGGTAGGCTCCCAAAGCTCCTCCAACCCTGAGAGTCCTCCTGTTGAGAGATTCTAGAAAATATTCCAGGGGAGGCACTACAAGGAGTGGCTGCCCTGTGTTCGCAGTACTTTCCTGCTTTTGAACAAGGGTTGCGTCATTCCTCCTAAGGAACCTCTTCCTAAGGAGTCAAAATGACGTTCACTTCTTCCCTGCTATGTGCCCAGCACTAGCCCACAAAACCACCATGTATGAGTGAGCTTTTGCTGCAGAGATGCTGAGTAACAAACAACCCCCACGATCTAGATGGACGTCAACTCAAAACATTTCTTGCTCATGTACAAAAGTTATTTTGCCCGGGGAACACACGTGTTTTTCATGTCTCCGTTAAAATGCCCGCCCCGTTGCTTTAACCTCTTGCTGAGTGTTTTCTTCGGCACACAAGGAGAGCTGGTGGGGTCCACCGGCAGGGACCTCAGCTTTCTCCTGTCTGTGTCCCCAGTGCCAGCCCAGGGCCTGGGACAGGGTGGAGGCCAAGGAAATGCAAAGCAGGAGCTGGAATGAAACCTCATTCCCTGGTCGCTCAGGATCACCGTCTCCCTTTCCAGCCTCCTGAACAGTTACCTCCTCTGTTATAGGAAACTGTCCTCTGCTCTGGCGCTCAGACAGGCAGGGTGGCAGGCGGCTGGCTCTTGTGACCCAGATGCCCCAGACGGATGCCCCAGTTGGAGCCAGTTCCCATTTAGCCAGAGTCCCTGGGTCGTGCTGCACGGGTTATCCATCCCAGGTTCAACACGGCTCATCCTGCAGCCGTTTTCCCTCAAACCAGACACAATCGATCAGAGGAAATCAGATGCAGCCTCCCGCTTCAACAAATTGTGTTTAGTTTCCATTTGTCTAATAGATAGTCAGCCCTGGGAGTTTTCTGCCGCCTCCAGACAGTATCATCACCCTCCCATAAAGATGTCAGCCAGGAGAGCTTTGTAAAAGAAGAAAGGGCTGCCTGACATTTCTTGAATTCCTCATCTGGTGCAAGCAGGCCTGAGGCAGAGGGGCTTAAATGCGCAGGCTCTGGAATCTCACCACCAGGGTTGGCTCTCCCAACGGGAATCTCACACACCAGGGTTGGCTCTCCCAACTGGTAGCCCTGTCACTTTGGGCAGGTGACTTAAGCTTCTGAAGCCTCAGCTCCTGCATCTGTACAATTGGCTGATAAGATCAGCCATCTGTGGGTTGCGTGGAGATCAAGTGAGATCCAGGGTGGGCTTACAGGTGTGGAATACTCAGAAGTTGGTTCTGTTGATTCTCTAAAGACCAGCAGGGACTTCCCTGGTGGTCCAGGGGCTGACTCCAAGCTCCCAATGCAGCAGACCTGGGTTTGACTCCTGGTCAGGGAACTAGATCCCACATTGCTGCAACTTAGAGTTTGCATGCTGCAAGTCAAGATCCCACATGCCTCCACTAAGACTCAGCTCAGTGAAAGAAAAGAAGGAAGGAAGGAAGGAAGGAAATTAGGGCTGGCAAAGTGCACTGCAGAGGACTGCAGAGGAAAAGGGATTGAGAGGCCAAGGCCAACCTTGTGCCCACCAGGTAGATGTCCTTGCGGTCGGGGCGCAGTGGAACTTGCCCTGCTGAGGGCCTTAACCAGCGCCCTTCTCCTCCTGGATTTGCCCTCCAGGCCCCTCATGTGTCTCAAAAGGGGCTCCCCACCTTGTCAAAGGATGCTTGGGCTGGGGTCACTGCCTCTAAAGGCCCTTGCCGTCTCCCCTGCAATAAGGCCAGAAGGGGGCGCGGGCGTGGCTGTCAGCACTTGGCAGCACCAGCCTCTTCCCCTTGGCCTCCATGCCCTCCTGCTCATCCAGGGCCAGAGGAGGATGGAGAAGCTCCAGCCTGTTTTGGATGCTTCCTGCTGCAGAGACCCCTGACTGTTAAACACCCCTTCCCAGAAAGAGGGAGCAAGTGATGAGAGGTTGACATCTACTGCAATTGGCCTCTGGTCCAACCTGGTTGGGTTAGCTCCTCTGCTGGGCAGACCCCTCCCTAGTAGGGGACCAGGAAGGAGCCCATCTATGGAGCTCAGTCACTCTGTTGCTCCTTATTTATATATATCAACTTTAAAAATATTCACAGCCTAGAAGTTGAGAGTTGTGTTTTATTTGGTGGAGAGAACTGAGGACATAACATCTCAGAAAACTCAAGAGACTACTCCGAAGAGGCAAGGGCCAGAGGAGCTAGGATACATAGGAGTTTTTGCAACAAAAATCAGGTAGTCAGACCCTCAAGAGATTTCGTTAAAGAACAGGTATCTCAAGGATTTTGATGCTTTTCTGAATATGGGAAGATAGAAGAGTCTGGGCTCACTGAAACCATTCCTTGGCTATGCGCCTCAGCTCTCTGGGGCCAGTATCCTGCATTTTCTCACCCTGAGTCCCCTTGGGGCCCACAGCTCTAATGTGGTGGCCTGGTGGCCAACGCATCCTTTGTTTATGGCTACGGCAGCAATGTTTTCACTCACACAGACACGCTGTCTATAGCCCCTCTCCAAGGAAGCTGCCCTGTGCACAGACAGGAACACGGTGAAGCTAGAATTAGTCTTTTCCCTTGAGTAGAACATCCCATTCCCTTCCGAGAGGCCTCAGCAATGCCCCTTACCTCCCCAGAACCATAGATTCACCAGAGGATGTTAGTAACCCTCTGGGTGAGTACAGCTTTGCCTAGGCTGGTATGTGAAACAAGGACCCTTCCTCCAAGCTGGTGCATTGAGGAGCATCCTCCCGTCTGTGTGGGGACTGGGGGTGCTGGGAACTGCTTCCAGAAAACAAAACCCCATGGAGGTCAGAACCTGCTGGAACATGGCCAGCCCCTGCTCCCCTCGGAGCCTGCGTTTTTCCAGCTACCACCTAGGAGAGCTAGACTAAACACTGATTTAGGACTGGTGGAGAGAGTTCACCTTTTCTGTGCCATGGACCCCTCTGGCAGGCTGGCAAAGCCCTGGGGACCTTTCTCAGAATAACAGTTTTAAATGTTTAAAAAGAAAACATGTAGAATGACAAAGGAAACATCATAAAATGCTGTTTTCAAAGATGGGAAGGAATATTGAAAGGTGTGGTTTTTTTCTTAGCATGCCCATAACGAGGTCTGATGGCACGTCGGTAACAGCTGCAATTATGAGGCCGTGATGAGCATAAATGGGACTTTGCGGCATCTGCAGTATGATACGAAAGAGCTGTGACAGCGTCCCAGGCGCTGCTGATTCCACAGGGCTGTGTTGCCTCCACTCATAATGGAAGGAGATGCTACCTTTTAGTTAGAGGTTAATGAAAATAAAGGCTGCAGGGTTTTCCCCCAGGCAAGTTCAGACTCCTTCCTGAAGCCCTGCTTTCCAATGCCTGTCCTGAGGACTTTGCTGGGCCTGACCTGGAGATTCTGCTTCATGCCCTCTGTCTGCTGAATGACATCCTTTTCTTAAGAGCGTTGGGAGGGAGATGCAAAGGGGTAGAAGGAAGCCTGGGCTGTGCTGGGACGAGGGACATCCTCGTCTCGGGGGGACTTTGCGCTGGCTTCTCTGGGCCCTTTCTGCTTCTGTGCTTCTGTGGCCGAACATGGTAGCAGCAGTGGGCCAGCTGCTCAAAGACCTCGAGCCGGTTCCCACGGCCTCAGCCTGGTCGGTGAGCGCGGGCTCCCAGCCCTCTGTGACTGCGGGGATTGTTCCTCTCCCTGTCCTATCTTCTGCCCTTCCCTCCAGCATCCAATCTTCCACCCAAGCTGGTGCTCAGAGAGGCTGGGGGCTGCTGGATCGATGGGTCTCCACCAGCACAGCCAGCGCCCCGGGGTCCGCCCCTTGATCCTTTTGGATCCCCAGACCTGTCCCCTTCACTCTGGGCAGCCCCCCTGCCCCCCAAGAATGCCAGGACTCTCTGGCTCCCCCGGCTGCGGTCACTCCTGCCCCCCACTGCCCACACCGTGGCTGGGCTGACAAGCTCCTCTTCTCCAGCTCCAGCAGGGCCACTGCCTCCAGCTTTTCCTCCTCTTCCTCCCTTTGGCCTCATCTTCTGGGTCTTTTCTCCCCGGTCTCCTCCCTTCTCTTGTCCCCTCTGATGCTCACTCCCCCTTCTGTAGTTTATCTCTCTCCCATGGCCCTCTTCCGCTAGCAGCCCCTCGCTTCAACTTTCCAGAAGCCTGTGGGACTCCCTGCCTCAGTTTTCCAGAGACAGAGGGAGGAGGGCACTCCCAGCCTTGGGCCTCTGGTGCATTTGGCAGGGGTGGGGGGCAGAGGTGTTGGGGAGCCTGTTGTCCAGACTTCAGAGTAAAGAAGCCAAAAGAACAAAGAGCTGAAAATAGCACCTTTATGTAAGAGCCCTCCCCTTGTAATGAGAGGGCGGGGTTGCAGAGCCCAGGAAATGGGCTGAGTGGGGAGGGGAGAAAGGAGGGAGGAGGGGGCGGGGAGCAGAGAGCCTCCTGCTGGGGGCAGTACCTGGGCCACCAAAGGCCTTTTGGGCCTCCGTTTCCAGAACCATGAGTCCATCTGGCAGAGGCCAGCTTGGGTGATGGCCCCTCATGATTTCATTTCATTTTTGTCCCACAGTGCCCCCAAACCAGACCCTGGAATATCTAGAAGCCTGATTGAGCCAACTCAGACAAAAAAAATAAAAATAACAAGTTCTCTCTGAAAGGGAGGAGATTTGCTGAACCGCCACAGATTTGAGGAGGAAGGGGATGAGGGAGCCACCCCTGCAGGTCCTAAGGGCATCCCGGCTCTTGTGGGAAGTCCTCTGGATGACAGACTCAGACCTTTAATAGGGTTCAGCTTTCTGCTCTGTCCTTCCTGTGTGACCTTGGGCAAGTGGCCTTCTGTCTCTGGGACTCAGTCACCTCAGCTGTAGAACTGATGGAAAAGGGTCCCACCGGGCAGGATTAACTGAGCTGTCAGATCTAAACCCTCAGCTCAGCTCTGGCCTCCGTGGGTGCAGGAGGAACAACCCCCCCGCCCCCGCCCACTGAGCAGCTGGGGCTGAGAGGGGGATGGGAAGGAGGCCAAGATGCTCCGGCCGGCTCCTGCGTGAGCTCTGACCTTGATCCTCTTCTCGAAGCCTGTCCCGGAAGCGTTTCTGCTGACGCATCCCCCGGGTTCTTAGCCTGCTGTCTGCAGCTATTTCAGACGCACAAGGAACTGGCTCGGGGACTCGGGGCTCCTGAGCGTCTGGATTCGGCAGATGGAGTCTGGCAGGGCTAGGCTCCAACCCGTCTGCCATTTGCTCCACTTCAGGCCTTCCTCCCAGGGCTGGATACCTGTCCACACTCCACCCTCACCCTCCCGCCCATCTATCCCTGCCTTCCATCTTGGCTCCAGGATGCCATTAATAACGGAGTGACTGAGGTCAGGGGCCGGCGATGGCTGTGTTCTCTCTTGTTTCAGAGGGGGTCCTCCTCCTGGAGTCCCTTGGTTCCTACAGCATCTAATTCTGGGGTCCCGCTAAGGTTGCATGGGCTTTGGGGTCACCCTGATGTGGGTTAGAAACCTAATCTGCTGTAGAATAGTCCTGTTGCCTTGGACAAGTCACTGCTCTCTCTGAGCTTAAGTGTAAAAATTGTGAGCCGGGACAGTCAGAGTGCCTACCTTATAGGATCGCAAGGAGAATCAGTGAGACCATGTAAATAAAATGCCCAGCAGGGGTCTAGCATGCAGCAAGGCCTGCCACAGTTTGGAGTTCTCCCATGCTCTTTCTAAGAGAAAGTCACACCCAGCACCTGTAGTGCTGGGCAACTGTGTTATCAGACTCTGGGTCCTTTCCTTGCTCCCTCCCTTTGGCCCTATCACAACGTCAGCTTCCATCAGTGATTCCGAACAAGAGTCTGTGGGCAGCTCCTGTGTGCATGGCTCTCTGGTGGGTGTTGGGAACACGGGAACCTGCTCATCTTTTATCCCCATGAGCTTTCCTCATAAGTCAAGGCTGCTTGTTAAATGCTTGTTGATCAACTAAATGAATCTTCAAAGCTCCTGATACCAGAACAGGACAGAATCCCATATCTTTGGTTCAACCATGGACTGTCATGTAAGCCCCCAGGGTGTCTGCAGGCTGAGTTTTGGGGGCAGGTGGCAGTAGCTAGCTACATTTCAGGTGATGGAGGCCCCTCTCGTCCTTGCTATAGACACCTCCCAGGTCTGTGACCTCCTCGGGGCCTCCTGCTGAGGCAAGGCAGTGACTGCCCATCTTGGGAAGTCATTGCATGTAACCTGCCTTGCCATTCACCTTCACCCTAGATGGCTTGTTTGCCCAGGCGGACTGACTCCTGGGAGCACTGGACACACTGTGGTTTTGGGGGAGGGGGTGTATCGGAGGACCACTGTTTCCTTCCATCGAAGTGTTCACCTAGGCCAGGGCACGTGCAGCCATTCAGTTCCTGGGGCAGATTTACAAGATCCCAGGGTTCTAGTGTGACAGTCATCTCCCTTCAGATACTGTGCCAGGCTCTGTTTGAGCACTTTTCAAGTGCTCAACTCCATGAGGGAGGGACTGCTATTTCCCCATTGTACAGATGAGGAAACTGAGGCACAGAGCAGTCCAGTGGGTTGTCCACCGTCACTCAGCTGTGAGTGGCAGAGCTGGGAGTGATCTCAGAGAAGCCAGAACTGGTGTCTCTGATCAAGGTGGGAAGGAGCAGCCCTCCCCTCCTCAAGGGTGCCCCCTGGCCTTGTATCACTGAGGCCGTCAAGAACATCTTCCTGTGAAGTGGTATGTGAGAGATCAGAATGGGGAGGGCAGGAGATGTCAGGATGTTTGCACAAGCCTCAGCTTTGCTGGTAAAAGGCAGTTGACCTGGCCTGACACTGCCCCAGAGGCGTCACAAGACCAGATGAGGCATCCTGGGTGAGAAAGGCTCATGGTTGGGAGGACATCTTATTGGAGGCATCTTGTTGGCCAGTGGGTTCCCATGGTGCCTGCCCAGAATACTCAAGGCTTCAGGAGGCTTATTTGAGACGAGGATCAGTATGGAGTGACCTGGCAGCCTCTGCTCTGGGGGTATGGAGTCAGGGGGCTCCTCCCATCCCCCACACCTTCACTTTCATTCAAACCATCATCGCTGCTCTCCGTGACCTACTGCAGCAGCCTGGCTCAATTCTCTGTCTACTCAGGCCTCCTCCCCGTGACAGCCAGAGTATTGATTAATTCATTCACCCATCAATTCATTCATGGATTAATTAATTTGCTCAGTAATATTTATCAAGCAGTCACTATCCTGAATACTGAGGATACAGTAGGGACCAGGTGGTCACAAGTCCTGCCTTTGAGGAGTTATCCTAGTAGGAAGACATACAATGAGCAAATCAATAGTATCCCAACAGGTGGTGCTAAATCTTACACAGAAAAATGAAGCAGGGTCAAGGGTTAGACAGAGTTGTGGGGGTGGAGGGGGTGCTGTTTGAAACAGGGCTGGTCAAAGAAAGCCTCACCAAGGTCTAAAATGAGGGAGTGAACCAGGAGTGCTATGCAGACAGAACAGTGAGTGCAAAGGCCCTGAGGCAGGAACCATCCTGTCCTGCTGCAAGAGTAGCAAGAAAGGGCCCAGAATTCATTGCGCCCAGTGAATGCAGTTTGGAATTTCCTCCACTTAAGATGGAAAGAGCCTGGAGGGTTATGAGCTGGTGTGAAACATCATCTGACTTGTGTTTCAAGATGACATCCTGGCTGCTGGGTAAGGAACAGTGTGATCAGTGCAAAGGAGAAAAATAAAGCAGGGCAGGGGTGAAGGTTGTGATTTTAGGTGGGGTTGTCAGAGTAGATCTTTTTGTGGAGGTGATATTTGAGTAAGGTCTTGAAGAACTCGCTTTGTGGATAGTTCTGGGGAAGAATGTTCCAGACAGAAGGAAGAGCCAGTATAAAATCCCTGACATGCCTGCACAGCTCTAGTGTGACTCAAAGGGAAGTGAGCAAAGGGGATCTTCTTAGAAGGCACACCTGACTACATCTCCATGGCAACCCACTGTCCTCAGGCTTAGGTCCAAGCAGCCCTTGACTGCTGTAGAACCCCTGAAGATTCTCAAGCATCCTCTGTGCTCCCAGCTTTATGCACACCCCTCCCTCTGAAACATCCATCATTCTTTCCTTTGCCCAGCTTTAACCCGTGCTCCTTCCTCCAGGAAGACTTCCTGGATGACTCTTCCTTAGCTACATTATATAACTGTGTTTCCTCAGCCTGTGCAGCCTCCTCCTGGCTTATTTGTGTCGACCCTGCTGCTCTAGCTTCCCAGGTGGAGCAATGGTAAAGAATCTGCCTGCCAATGCAGGAGATACAAGAGATTCGAGTTTGATCCCTGAAGGGAAGATCCCCTGGAGTAGGACACAGCAACCCACTCCAGTATTCTTGCCTGGAAAATCCTATGGACAGAGGAACCTGGCGAGTTACAGTCCCTGGGGTCACAAAGAGTGGTGCACGACTGAGCAGCTGAGCACGCACACCATCTCTAAGCTGCTGAAGGCAGGGGAGGTGTCTTACTTCCTCTAAGTCGCCAGGCCCTCAGTCAGGAGCACTGAGACTGCTCAATATTAATCCCTGAACTTGAGACTTGAGCTGGGTGATGGTCAGGGAAGTTTGTTGCCATCGTGGGTCCTGTGATGTGGAGAGAAGTGACAGCAGAGCCCTCAGGAGTTTAAAGAAGAGCTCTGCTCCACCTCCTGGTGTGGGGTGTCTAGCCATGGCCTTACAGCAGCTCAGTGTCACTTGAGGAAGCATTAGGCATCCTAACTTAGCATAAGTTAGGAAAAGAAGGAAGAAATGAGCATCTTTGCAAAATAAGTGCCACTGAAACCATAACCCTTCCCCCTCCCCGAGGATACACCATTAAATCCCTTAAAATTAAAAAAGAGAGAGAAGGACTTCCCTGGTGGTCCAGTGGTTAAGAATCCGCCTTCCAGTGTAGGGGACACGGGTTCAATCCCTGTTCGGGGAACTAAAATGTCACATGCCTGCCAGGGAGCAACTAAGGCCGCCAGCCACAACTAGAAGGAAGCCTGGGCACAACAATGAAAGATCCCGCATGCGACAGCTAAGACCGAATGCAGCCAAAATAAACGAGTAACTGATTAATTGAAAAGAGCTAGAGACCTTCCCCATCCACCCCTCAATTGCCATTTTCACACCTCCCTGGGGTTCTGTCAGGAATCGTGGAGAGAGAACCCTCGTGTTGAGGAGTTGAGCCTGTTGAGCGTGGGCCGAGCTTCAGGGATTGCCGGTCAAGGCCAGAGCCACCCCGCAATGTTCCACGTAGTTCCAGGGAGGCCTGGAAAGTCTCCAAGAAATTCAACTCCTTGAAATTGATTTCAAATGAAAGGCAGGAAATCATCATTCGTTTTACCATATATGTTCCCATGGAGTGGGGCTTGTCGGGAAATACGGAAGCTCCACAAAGGTGTCTTAGGCCCTGCAGAGTTCTGTGTCCTAGAGAGCAAAGTAGCTTACCCCTCTCAATGTGTGTTTGCTCCCGGGGCTTTCTTCTCTGTTCTAGAACACTCTGGACCTGGAGGAGACTGGGGAAGCCGTCCAGGGCAATGTGAACACCCTTTCAGACGTTTCCCTGGTGAGACCCCTCTCTGGGAAGACCCTTTCATTGTATTTTCCCCCTCCTGGGTCTGCCTGAGGCCCCTGGGGGCTGGCTCCCTGGTGAGACCACAGGGAGGGGACTGAGGCCCTCACCAAAGAGCTCGCAGCGAGTTCAGGGATTTGAGGCAGGGCTGTCAGGCTGTTTGACTGTTTGCTGAGTTGGTGTTACTTTCGATACATTATCTGAACGTTATCACAGCAAGGACTGAAGCATGAAGTGTGTGACGAGAGCTCTCCTCAAGGAGGCCCTGTGACTGCGCTGGGAAAGGGGGTGAGACGTGACCTCACGCCCATGCACACTCAGCAGCAGTCCGGGCAGTCTGCTTTGTGATCTGACTCACGTGGCTTTCGAATGGCCTGGGCTCTGAAGCCAGACTGCCGGGTCCAAATCCCACCCTGTGTCGCTTACTGTGTGACTTTGGGCAAGTTTCTCAACTTATCTGTGCCTCAGTTTCCCTATCTGTAAAATGGGGTGTAATAATAGTGTACCACCCCATAAGCCTGTAACAAGGGGCAAATCAGTTATTCTAAGTAAAACATCGGGAACAGAGCCATGCCAGTGTTGGATGCTGGCATAGGGAGGGGGCACAGTGACGCCAGTCTGCCACTCACCAAGCACCTGCTGGATCTCAGGCCCTTGCTAGTGCAGCGCACGCGCTACTCCTCACCTCCCCACGACTCGCTGAGTAGGTCGTTTCCTCCATGGCCCCGAGGTGCACTCAGAGAAGTGCTGTGCCCTGCCCAGGGCCACACAGCAGCCTGGCCCACCTCTGTCCACCTTCTACCCATCCTCTCCCATCAGTCCTGTCCCATCTCCAGGCTCCAGGAGCCATGATAATCCCCTAAAGAGAAAAGCCAAAGAGAGGCCTTTTCTGTTTTCATCTTTGCATCCCACCTCTAACTAAGTCCCGTTCCCTGTGACCAGCCCTGGCCGATGCCAAGAACTTCAGTTCCCGAAGGTAACGATGCCATCCCGAGACAAGATCCCGATGCTATCAGCTGCCCAGATGCTCGGGGAAGTTTCCACTCGGGTGTTGCATTACTCAGAGCAGCGGGCCAGGAGCCGATAGAGCGAGGACAGAACTCCAGCCGGGGTCCGGCGCACTGGGGCGCTCGGGTCTCCCCTCTAACGGCCGCAATGGGCTCTGACTTCTATTCCTGTTGGGTCTTTTGGCAGGATGACGTCAAGTCCACCTCCAAGGGGCTGCCTAGCTACAAGCCGCCGCCTCCCCCGCCCCCTCTGACCCAAGGCCACGACCACCTCCTCATCCAGCCGAGGAAGCCGGGCAGAGAGGACCTCCAGCCGCCTTCCTCCGCGTCTTCCCACTCAGGCATCGTCTTCTCAGCTCCACGGAACCGCAGCCCACCCGTGGGTACCGCTCCTGTGCCGGAGGCCCCCACAGCACAGGACTCGCCCTCCTCCCCCATCTACGCCTCCATCTCCCCGGCCAACGCCGGCTCCAAGAGGCCTCTGGACACCCACCTGGCCCTGGTCAACCAGCACCCCATCGGCCCCTTCCCTCGGGTCCAGTCACCCCCGCACCTGAAAAGCCCCCCCACAGAGGCCACGTTGGCCGGCGGTGGCCTTTCCCCACCCTCCCCTTCCGGCCGCCCAGACCAGGCGGGCACGAACCAGCATTTTGTCCTGGTGGAGGTACACCGCCCAGACAGCGAGCCGGATGTGAATGAAGTGAGGGCGCTGCCCAGACACGCAGTGAGTACCGCAGGCCCCGGTGGGCTGGGCTCGGGGGCCGCTGCGTCACCTTAGGGGTGCCCCACTGGGGGATTGATCTGCTCACTGACACAGCTCAGGTGGGGCCAGGTGCTCTCCCAGTGGGAGGCCTTTGAACCCAGTCCTCCTCCATTAAGGGTCAGGGGAGGCAGGGACCAGGGCCCCGAGCCCGCCCTGAGGGGCTTTGGAGGCAGAGGCTGGAATGTGAGTCCCGGCTCTGCTGTCACTGGCTGTGAACTGTGGGTGGGCTGCTGGGCCGTCCCATGGGGGCTGGAACAGTGCTGTAACTGTTGCTTCTACCAGCTGGCTGTGAGGGTGGGATTTCTCCTCTAGGACCCCCAGACCTGGTCCCCCTGCACCCACCTACCAGTCTCCCCAAGAAGACGGAGCCTGTTCAGGGCAGGAGTGGCTTTTTGATCTCTGTCCCCCAGAGCTGGTGCCGAGGGACAGGTGGACATTTAAATTGTCACCTCTGGACCCCTGGAGGTCTCCTGGCTCAGGGCTGCAGTGTCAGAGTGCAGGCTCCACCTTCCAGGCACCTGAGAGGCCAGCCCGGGGCTATAGCCCCGGGGTTTTCAGAGGATGTCCAACTGGGGAGGTAGCGGGAAGGGAGAGCTGGTTTCCACCCTGTAAGCTGGAGCCCGCCACGAGGCCTGCGTCCCCTCCCTCCTGGTCCTGAGTTGGGTCCGTTTTGTTGGATTCTGCTGCCATCTCGTGGCTAAGGTGACACGCAGGACCGCCGTGGCCAAGGAGGGTGGGTGGCCAGCCAGGTCAGGGGACGTTTGCTGAGCGCCTGTGGTATGCAAGTAAGGGACGGACTAGGATGTGGAAGGCAGGGTCCCTGCATTCAGTAGCTCACTGAGGGAAGGCTGCTAAGGCAGGAGGTGGTGGGGAAACCCGAGCTGTCACATAGATGGCCCTGGACCTGGCACTGAGCCGGTCACACATGATGATGAAGCTGACAGGTGTAGAGCACTCTCCGTAAGCCAAGGAACTGTTCTTGGGAACGTGCTTGTGTTAGTAACTCACCCAGTTCTCTCAACAACTCTGTGAGGCTGGTACTGTTATCACCCCCATTTTACAGACAAAAGAGACGGAGACGCAGTGATTGTGGAGCCAGGCAGGCTAGCATAAGCCTGTTCACCCCCATGTGTCCTATCTGTTAGTGTTTATGATAATCCATGGGATAGGCATCATTTCCCCTGGGTTGGAACCAGAACATTGGGATTCAGAGAGGCTGTGTAACTCACCCAGGATTGCACAGCTGGTCAGAGGGAATTCAGACTCCACCTGCCAGACCCCAGAGTGTCTCAAACTCAGGGGCCAAGCCATTACATACCTAGTGGAGTGGATTGGGTTTGACTATTGCACCAGAGGGCATGTGCCCACCCCTTACTCAGGCCAGGTGGGGTCAGCAAGAGCACAGATCAGGTATGGCAGATCTTCTTTTTTTATCCCAGACCTTCCTTTTTTTTCCCAAGAAGCTTAGAATTCCATTTTTATATGAAATCTCCTAATTTGAATGTGTTGGTCCATCATTAAATATTGACAACACTGAGTTAAAACAAACAAAAAAACCCGTATCTGTGGGCTGGATTTGCCTCCTAATTTTTTTTTTTTTTTTTTTAACCATTTTGCCAGAGGCTGTCAAGGCAGACATCCTGGAAGTGGCAGCCTTGGGGCCAGACCCCATTGGAAGGGCAGGTCTCAATAGGTGGAGGGTGGCAGGGAGTCTCTGCCCAGGGAATCCCCCGCCCAGCCTTCTGGCTCCCCTCAGCTCCTCCGGGAAGCCCTTACTGACCTCAGCTCTACCCACCCATCTCCTCCTGTCCCCACCCCAGCTGCCTCCACGCTCTCCCAGCTCTCAGATAGCGGGCAGACCCTGAGTGAGGACAGTGGCGTGGACGCCGGCGAGGCCGAGGCCAGCGCCCCCGGCCGAGGCAGACAGACGGCGCCCGCCAGGAGCAGGAGTGGCAAGGAGACGCCTCGGAATGAGAGGCCCGCCGAGGGGGCCACAAACCTGTAAGTGAGACGGGGGTGAGCAGAAGGTAGGTGGGGGGAAGTCTGGCTGGGGGTGAACAACAGGAAGTCCCGACCAGGGTTCAGCTTGGCAAGTGACCGCAAGGGAGGTGCTGAGCACCCCCGTCACTGGGCGGGTGTGGGTGTCTGGAGAGACCTCTGTGTTCAGAGTCTGAAGGCTGACGCTCTGCCACTGATGCAGACAGGCCAGGCGCTGATGGTTGTTCTCACAGATCGTTACGCTCCCTTCCAGCGTAGGGTGGAGGTGAGGCAGTCAGGCCAGATTCAAGTCCTGTGGCCACCTCTACCAGCCTTGGGGCAGCTGCTTACCCTCCTGAGCCTCAGAATTAGACAGCTGGGCGCACCAAGCGCTGTGCTCAGTGCTAGCACACAGCAGGCTCCCAGCACAGGGCTGGAGTCTGCGCCCTGCTAACCCAGGGGCCTGTCGTGGCCAGGCCAGCCCCCAGGCCAAGTCCACCCCGCAAGAAGGCCTGCCGCTACTTTCTTTCCTCATACCTGCAGCCCGGGCTCTTGGAGCCCACGTCCACCCTCATCCGCGTGAAGAAAAGTGCGGCCACCCTGGGCATTGCCATTGAGGGTGGTGCCAACACCCGCCAGCCTCTGCCTAGGATCGTCACGATTCAGGTACGCCCCCAGGGACCTGCTTGCCCATCGCTCCCTACCCCTGAGGGCCCCTCTCTCAGCCTCCCCAGGGTTTTGCCATGCCCAGAGGCAGCCCGGCGCCCACAGGCAGCCCCAGGCTCACAGCACCTTGGCTCTCGCTGAACCTCAGTTTGCCTCGTCAGGGCCGTGGACACACAGACTGTGGCTCCCTGGCTGGCAGTAGGGGGCAGCCCAGGCCAGCCCTGGGGTGTCCCAGGTTACATGCCCTGGGTCTCTCTCTTGCAGCGAGGCGGCTCAGCCCACAACTGCGGGCAGCTCAAGGTGGGGCACGTGATCCTGGAAGTGAACGGGGTGCCGCTTCGGGGCAAGGAGCACCGGGAGGCCGCGCGCATCACGCGGAGGCCTTCAAGACCAAGGAGCGTGATTACATCGACTTTCTGGTCACCGAGTTCAACGTGCCGCTCTAGGGCCGAGGCCAGAGGGCCTCCCATCGCTGCCCAGCCCCCGGCCCTGGTCCCTCCTCCCTCCTGGCACTATTGAGCTCCTTCGGGGGCTGGAGCTGCATGGCCAGGGTGGCAGGAAGACTTCCCTCCCCCCATTCCATACTGGCCCTTTGGACCAGAACCGGGAGAAGAGAGCTGGGCGAGGCAAACAGAAGGTCAAGTCAGGGTCTAATGCAATGCTTGGTATACAGTAGGCGCTCAATACAAGCGTGAAACCTCAGGAAGGGGAGAAAGAAAAGGGAAGGGCGGAGCACCTGTGTCTTCACCTGAAGCCTCCCAGGGCCTGTAACTCTGGGTTGAGTGCTCCCTGGCCAGCTAGGACCTGGCCTATCCCCCGATGCCGGAGTCTTTGTCTGGAATGAAGTCACGGAAGAATTCGTGGACACGGCCCCCAACCCGAGGGGCCTCTTGCGGGACCTTCAGTGCCACAAATAAGCATCGAGCACCCCCATTCACACCCCTGTTCCTCCTAGCTCCTCATCCTCCATGGTATTTATTATTTATTTCCATCCCACACCCCTGGGGATCGCAAGACCCCAGCTTCCCACTGCACCCCCAGCCTATCCCAGAGGCCTTGCAGGTGACCAGCGACGTCAGTGTATTTATATACAGAGCTTATGACTTTAATTTTTCAATAAAGAGATCTGAACAAGGTTAGGATCCAGCGTGCTATGTGGTCTGCCTGTGTGGCTGGGCTTGATGTGGAGAGAGGGTTGGGTGGGACAGATGGAGGCACCCAGGACATCACTTCTTCCCTGGCCTCCCGTGGCTCAACCTGGGTCACACAAAGCGTGTTGCAGGGGCACTGGAACCACACTCACATCTTGGAACACCTTCCCTGAAGGTTATAGGTAACATCTTTAGATCAAAATGCACAGGTATATATAGGTTTTAATAATGCTGTACCCCTGAACTTACACAAGAATATTTAAAATACGCAGGTATGTTATGAGACAGAATGCACAATGTGCATGAATGTTTAAAAACAGAGAGGGGGCTTCCCTGGTGGTTCAGTGGTAAAGAATCTGCCGGCCAGTGCAGGAAGCAAGGGTTCGATCCCTGGTCTAGGAAGTTGCCACATGCCTAAGAGCAACTGAGCCTGTGAGCCACAACTATCGAGCCTGAGCTCTAGAGCCCAGGAGCCACAGCTACGGAGCCCTTGCAGCCTATCGCCCATGCTCCACAATAAGAAACCACCACAGTGAGAAGCCCGCGCACGGCCCAAAGAGTAGCCACCGCGCCCGAAGCGAGAGAAAAGCCTGCGCAGCAATGAAGACCCAGTGCGACCAGAACTAACTAAGTAAATGAAATTATAAATGCGCGCGCACACACAGAGGTGGCCTATCTTAGGGTGGATCCCAGGAACTGGCTCTGAGCCAAGGATGTGTGTGCAGCTGATTCACTGAAGCAGCGTGCAGAGAGGCTGGTGAAGTGGCGGGTGAATCAGAAGCGAAGGTGAGGAGTGCAAGCAGGATGTGATTTCAGGCAGAATCCTAGGAGGACAGCTGCAGCCTGATCCCATGGGGGACACTGGAGTGTAAGCTCCACTTAGAGTTGTCTCCGCTCAGGGCAAGCAGACAGGGCCTTCAAGTTGTCAGTTTTCAGACAAGGTCTGGGGACAGGGAAGAGGCAGTGATCCCCAGTTGCTTCCTACCTGTGCACACGAGGCTGGTGCAGGAGCCAAGGGCAGTGGGTATTAAAAGCAAAAACACATGAAGGGGGCAGAGAGGAGAGGGGCCCCACTACCAGCCCCAGTGCCCACTTGCTCCATCCCCAGGCTTTCTCTGCAGAAAGAAGAGTTTGAAAAGTCCTACTTTGTCCAGCCATGTCCAGGGATCTTCTAGAAATGGGTTGGGGGCTGTTGATTCTACAGACTTTTACCGGATCTTGCTCTTAGCTGCTTGTGTCCCCTCCCCAGCTTAAGGAGTCCAGAGGCAGAGCCCTGGCTTCCACTTGACCTTTGAAGCAGCCAGTATCCCCCAAAACCCCAGCCCTTCCCATGGGACTCTGTATGCCCCTCTCCAATCCTGGTACCCCTGCAAGGAATAACCCTCGCCTGGCTTGCAAGAGGGCTTTGTCAGGCCCCAGATCTCCTGGCATCAAATTCCGCATCCTGTGTGGTCACAGGCAGGTGATCTCGCCTTTCTGAACCCAAGTTCCCAGTCTATGGGTGTGGTAGGCTGAGGAACAGCTCCCAGAGGCACCCAGATTCCTGTCATGTGTGAATGTTACTTTCTGTGGCAAAGAGAGATGTGCTTATTTAGGGCATTTAAATGGAGAGGTTATCCTCGATCATCGAGGTGGGCCCCGTGTAATCACAAGGGTCTGTGTAAGAGGGGGGCAGAGGGAGATTTGACATAGGAGAGGAAAAGGTGTTGTGATGATGGAAGCAGAGGTTGCAGTGATGCAGTCGAAGGTGGAGGAGAGGACCATGAGCCCAGGAACACAGGTGGCCATTTAGAAACTGAAAAAAAGGCAAGGAAATGGATTCTCCCTGAGAGCCTGCCCAAGAAACCTGCCCTGCCAACACCCTGACTTTAGCGAGGTGAGACCGATTTTGCACTTATGACCTCTCTTTGGAAGAACAAGTTAATGTCACTTAAGTTTTGTTTTTCTTTTTTTTTTTTTTTTTTTGGCCAAGCAGCAATGCATTCAGGATCTCACTTCACTGATCAAACCCACTTCACGATCAAACCCACACCCCTTGCAGTGGAAGCATGGACTCTCAACCACTGGATCTCCAGGGAAGACCTAGTGTTGTCTTAAACCATGAACTGGTGGTAATTTGTTACAACAGCCACAGGAAATAAACACAGTGGGGATACTGCTACTCGCTTCTGATGGAGGCTGGGATGCGGTGTGTGGGCTCAGAGTACCAGGCTCAGAGTCTGCCCTAGGGAGATGACTGCAGTCAGAATGATGGTGAAGAAGGAGCCCTCTGACCTTAGAAAGCACATTTTTCTAGGCCCAAGTCCTTGTGGATCTGTTCTGAATCCAGAGGTTTTTGTCTGTTACCTACTTGCGGTATGAATTTCAGGCCAGTCAGTCCTGGGTGTTCATTGGAAGGACTGATGCCAAAGCTGAAACTCCAGTACTTTGGCCACCTCATGCGAAGAGATGATTCATTGGAAAAGACTCTGATGCTGGGAGGGATTGGGGGCAGGAGGAGAAGGGGACAACAGAGGATGAGATGGCTGGATGGCATCACGGACTCAATGGACATGAGTTTGAGTGAACTCTGGGAGTTGGTGATGGACAGGGAGGACTGGCATGCTGCGATTCATGGGGTCGCAAAGAGTCAGACATGACTGAGTGACTGAACTGAACTGAACTGATTGGCCTGCTGTACGAACTCCAGGACAGGTTGTGACTTCTTGTGTCTTGAACTAGCCATCTCCCCACTCAATCCAACCCCAGGGTTCTGGGAACTCCTGGCAATTGCTGCCTGCAGTCCCAAATTTGTTCTCTGAAAAAGAACAAGAAAGAGTTTCTGGAGCTGTTGGTTTTGAAATTCCTGGGTATGACTCTGGGACTGTAGGCCATTGGCTGTGAGGGTTCCCCTCCCAGTGGAATTTTAAGCTTAAAAACATACCTTTGTAAGTGGGCTTAGAAAGGCCAAGTTACTTGCTCAAATCTGCATAGCTAGTGAGTGGTAGAGGAAAAATTTGGACCCACGGCTACCCGAGGTTTACCATGTGAAGCTCCAAGATCATAAGCAGATGTCCTATTGCCTTTGAAGGGACCCAAAACAGTGGGCTAAGGCAGCTTGGATATTGGCAGAGTGAGGGGCCAGAGGTCCATCAGGCCACATATATATCTGGCCCTAATGTCTTTACTCATAGTGTCAGAGCTGAGGGAAGCGGGTAGGTACAGCTAGACAACTTCAAGATCTGCTGCTAGATGAGGGAGAAGGTAGCAAGAGGGCAAGTTTCTGGTTGGAGACTAGGCCTGCCCAAGCAAGTGCCAAGCTGGCCTTCAACCACTTGGAGCCCTCCATGCTTGGGAGAAAGCAGGGTGAGGAATGGAGTAGCCCCCTGTGAGGACAGTAAGGACAGAAGACAAGGCACACCTCGGGCAGTCCAGAGCTCAGAGCCTGACATTTGCACTCAAATTCTATTTCCACCACTTCCTGGCTGTGTGAGCTTGGGCAAATCACTTAACTTCTCTGAGCCTCATATTTCTTCTTTTTTTTTCCAATCGCCATATTTGTTAATTTTTAAATTGAATGTTGTGTTAGTTTCAGGTATACAGCAAACTGCTTCAGTTATGTAAATACAAACACACACACACACACACACACACCCCATACAAATATATATATATATATATATATATATATATATATATATATATCCTTTTTCAGAGTCTTTCCACTATAGGTTATTACAAGATTTTGAATATAGTTTAGCAGGTCCTTGGTGTTTATCTATTTTATATACGGTAGTGTGAATCTGTTGTGCTTCCCAGGTTCCACCTGCCAATGCAGGAGACAAGAGACGCAGGGATCCCTGGGTTGGGAAGATCCCCTGGAGGAGGGTACAGCAACCCACTCCAGTATTCTTGCCTGGAAAATCCCATGGACAGAGGAATCTAGTCCATGGGGTCTCAAAGAGTCGGACACAACTGAAGCGATTCAGCACTCACGCAGTGTGTATCTGTTAACCCCAAACTCCTAATTTATCCCTCTCCTGCTTTCCCCTTTGGTAACATTTGTTTTCAGTGTCCATGAGTCTTCTATTTTGTAAATAAGTTCTTTCTTTTATATTACACATATAATTGGTATTGTAATTTTCTCATCTTTAAATTGGGAATATTTAAAGTCTAAAATAGCTCACAGTTTGAAATATTTAAACTGTGAGCTATCCTAAGTCAAGAAGTCAAGTTGCTCAGTGGTATCCAATTCTTCGGGACCCCATGGACTGTAGCCCACCAGGCTCCTCCATCCATGGAATTTTCTAGGCAAGAATACTGGAGTGGGTTGCCATTTCCTTCTCCAGGGAACTTCCCAACCTAGGAATCGAACCCTGGTCTCCTGCATTGTGGGCAGATGCTTTACCGTCTGAACCACCAGGTAATAACTTGTGAGCTATTCTAAGGAGTAGCTAGGATGTTTGTTCCTGGGACAGAGTAAACCTTCAGTGCATAGAAGCTGTTACTACGATTACCATTAGATACGTGTGAGCGGGTCACCGAACCTGGGCGACTGGGAGGAGCTTTCCACCAAAAGGAAAGAGAACTGTCCTGCAACACAGCTGGATACCAGACCTTAGGCAGATCGCTTCCTGTCTCGGGGCCTATTACATGCCCTTGCCCCTGTGAAATGTGATTGGTCGAGGAGCCCTTTAAATTATTGTCACTGAATTATTTCTTATAGGCCTGGTGCGATGTTTATTCATTTACTCCCTTCAGCAACCCTGTGAGGTGAAAGTTAAGAATCCCGTTTACCTGCAGTTCAGTGGCAGCGAGCGGCAGAACTGGGGCGAGAGCCTAGGCCAGTTTGACACCTTACACTGTCATCCTTCCCGGCGCACTCTGGCTGAACAATGGATTATTTCTGTCTCGTTCTCACTGCAGGACCTTAGGCAAGTTCCCATCTCTGCCCAGGCCTGCGTTTGCCTGCTTGTCTAAAAGATGGTTTCGAGTAGAATACACTTGAGGGGTAGTGATAACACCTACTTACCTTATAGGCAAGGATCAGACACGGGAAGAGTTTACAACCGTGCCTGACACATAGGGCTCCAGAAAAGTTTATTATCGTTACTGTCGTGTTTACCATTCGCTTCCGCCATCAGAGTTTACAGATACTTCCTCGTTGTGGTTCTGTGAAACCCTTCGCAAACGTCTTAACTCCAGACGCCTCAGTCTCCCATCTGCGGCTGGGCGGGTTTCAGAAAACGCAATCTCCCAGATTTGAGATTTTCAGTCCTGGAGCCTGGAGCCTACGTCCAAACCTCTTGGGGCGGGACATAGACTGCCACTTCTCAGCAATTGGTGGAACATCCAGAAACCCCGCCTCCCGGGGCGTGCCCGGGTCGTCATAGGCCGCTCTCGAGATTATGCAAAACATCGCCGCTCCACCCCGCGCCCGGATTGGAGGCCTTTGTTTGCCGCTCAACTCCAGGAAACCACCCGCGCGCCGCGGCAGCCGGCAGGTGAGACCCGGGGAGGGGCTCGCGGTGGGTCTAGGGCGGGTCCTGGACCCTTGCCGGGTCTCAGTTTCTCCATCGGCGGAATGGGGAGGAGCAGTGGACAGCGTCGGTGGGCTCTGATCTATAGGGACCCCGCAGCTTTCGGCCTCTCCCACGTGGAAACCCCTGCGCGCTCGGGAAGGAGACCGATCGCCGCTCCGGGAATGGGAGGGAGCTCTGGATGGGCTTTGGGGTTCGAGTCCAAACTCCGCCGGCCTCGGTTCCACCCCCTGACCTCAGTTTTCACCTCCGCGCAATGGGGGCGTTGGCCTTTTCTCTCCCTCTCTCTTCAACGGGCTGGTCACAGGGAGGGGAGGGGTCCCGAGGGAATCTGGGGGTGGACCTTGGCTGGGCTTATGGCTGTGTTTGGGTTGGAGGTGTGGCCCACGTAGCTGTGGTTACCCGGGAGGTGGGACTTCTCTGTCTGTCCTGGGATTTGTGTGATATTCGCTCACCCGGCAACAACCTGCGCAGCCTGGCAACCTCGAGCCGCGCGCCCTCCCCGGACAACTAACGCAAGTTTCTTTTCCTCTTTTTGGCAGGGGTAGGGAGGTAGAGCAAAGCCCAGCATGAGGGTGGACCACTGTGACAGTGGTGGGATCTGGAGCGGACGCAGGCATAAGGCCAGCCTCTCTTGTTACGAAGGTGGGGACACTGAGGCCCAAAGAGGAGCTGAAATTTGCCCAAGGGCGCGCAGCGGGGCAGACGCAGAGCTAGCTTCTCCCCTGTGTGGTGGGTCTGGCACAAGCAGAGCCGGAGCCTTCTTACTGCGCCACCTTGGACAAGACTCTTCCTTGCTCGTTTCCCTGGCTTTCTTGAAAGAAATGACATTTTGGCATGGATTTGGAAAGTGTCTGTTCAAAGTTAAGAAAGTTGGAAAGGAACATTGCTGATAATAAGACTGGGCTATTTTGGAGCTGAGAAAAGAAGCTGAAATAGATTGCAGTGATAAGAGACATTGTTCCTGTCCTCTAGAACACAAGAAGAAATGACTGAAAGTGAAGCATGAAGGACTGAGGTTAGACACATAGAGGGACTTCCAAAGAGACATTTCCAGGCACCTCCTTTGGAGTTGGTGGGTTTTATTTTTTTGGCTGTTGGTTTTGTTTTGTCAAGAAACAGAATTGCTACCTATCCATTTGAGGGGCCCTAAGTCTGGCTTACTTACCAATAGGGGATGGACCCTGTGGTCTTTGGAGGATTATTTATTCTCAGGGGTGGTCTCTGTTCTTCAGAAAGAGGGAGAAGATGCCCACGTGAGGCCTTTAGGCAAAGACCCAAAGTCCAGAGGTTTGCATTTGAAACATGTGATTTGAGTTGTGACTTGCAAGGGGGTTTCATCAGTTCCCATCAGTCCCCAGAATCCACCAGAAGTGCCAGGGTTTCCAGAGAGACTGGGAATGGTCCCGGCAATGTGGCTGGCATGCTGAGAGGGTATTTTGGAAAGTGGTGCACACCAAAGACATTTCAGTGTACCCCCATGAAATAGGAAAGAAAGAGGTTTTTTTTTTTTTTTCCAGCATCCGGCTGAGTCACCAGCTGAATTCCAGGCCTTTTTGTGTTTCCTTAGTCTGGGAGGGAGGTGGGACAGATCTAAAGATTGGGAGTTAGAAGACCTTGGATTGAATCCTCAGCCTGGCTTCAGTTCTGAGTGCCTTAGTTTCCCCCTCTGCAAAATGGGAATGGCGATGACATTTTAAGGCTGAAGTGAGGTGGCACCATAGAAAGTTTTGTTCAGGCTACATTCTAAGTTTGGCGATGGGGACACTGAGGTCCGCAGAAAGGAAGGCATAACAACGATAAGACCGTTAATAATACAGAATGCTATCTTCCAGCTGCTGTGCCAACGGCTTTACTGCGTCAAGTAAAGTCCGAGAAGCAGGAGTTTTTTGCGTCTTGTTCCCAGTCACCCTCTCCGTGCCTAGTACAGAGCTCTACCACATGGTAGGTACCCTGTATCCTGTTGTTAATCAACTAGTGTTCACATTGTTGTCATTAAGATGAGTGCTGTTGTTTTACATTTTACAGATGAGAAGTTCCAGATTCAGGCAGGTTAAGTCACTCACCTGAGCTCACACAGCTCTTTTTTGGGGTTAGTCTGCTGTTATTTTGGGATGTTGCAGGGGTGTGTGGTGAGAGCTTATTGTATGCATCTCTTCCCAGTGCTGTGTTCAGTGATATTGTGTTGGTAGCCTGAAATTGACCATGGTGAGGACATTTATATTATAGAAATTAGTAAAGGCCACAGTTCAGGGCTTTTTCTTTTTCTTTTCCTTTCTTTCTTTCTTTCCTTCCTTCTTTCTTTCTTGACTCAGCCATGGAGCACGTAGGATCTCAGTTCCTTGACAAGGAATCAAACTCAGGCCGCCTGAGGGGGAAGCATGGAGTCCTGGTCACTGGACTGCCAGGGAATTCCCAGTGCCCCCCACCCCTCCTGCCCCGCTGTTTTTAAATAAGAGAGCTGCATGTGAAGTGTATTGGGTGATGAAAGACTGGCCTTTGCATGACAGCCAAAGTTGGCCAAGGCCTGCTCCCCACTGCTCTTCCCCTGAAGTGTAGAATTTTGGAATGTCGCTTTTATGAGATGAGGCTGCTAGTCTGTGATGTGAGGGGTGCAATGCAACAGCCCTCTGACTTGGGAACAGGTTGTCACACGCCTGAATTCCAAGCCAAAATTTTACCTGAAAGTGACAGCGGCCACCGAGGCCTTTAAGCAGGGAAAGGCTTGGTCAGAATGATGCTCTAAGAAGATTTATCCAGCAGCATGTGCTGAAGAGATTGGAGGGTGAGCTGGGGGCAGGGCAGCTGGGAAGAAGCTCTGGTTGATCAGGGGAGCCAGGAGAAAGCTAACAGGGTCCCTGGTTTTCTTTTCTTTTTTTTTTAAATTATATTTGTTTATTTTACTTGATTGATGATTGTTTTATAATATTGGTTTGATTTCTGCCATACATCAACATGAATTAGCCATAGGGATACCTATGTCCCCTCCTTCCTGACCCTTCCTGCCTCCCACCATTCCCCGCCCCTCTAGGTTGTTAGAGTTTGAGTTTCCTGAGTCATACGGCAGATTTCCATTAGCTATTTATTTCACACATGTATGTGCTTCCATGCTACTCTCTCGAATCATCTCACCCTTTCAACAAGGCCCCTGGTTTTCTGAGCGCATGTGCTAAGCCTGGCAAACACTATCCTGTAACTTTTGAAGTAAAACTGGGTCTCCACTTCCCAAGCCATGCTTTCTCATAAGCAAGGCCCTGAGGACAGTGTTACCCTCCATCTGCAGATGAGGCTATAGAATATGTTTGGAAACATATCTAAGGTCAGAACCACCGGATTTGGACCCAGGCCTCTCAGCCCCCACACGCTCACATTTTTAATTTCTTGGTCCCTCCTCTATTCCAGCCTGCAGTCCCACCTTAGTCTGATCTTACTTGCCGAATGTCAGCCAAACTCCAGCTAGACCGTAGGGAGAGACTGCCTGCCCCCAGAGGTGATCCTGGACTACCTCCCTGATCCTCACCAGCATTCCTCACATCCTTCACTCCAAGCTGAGCCTCTTGTGGGCATCCAAAGCCTGACTTGGATGCCTAGCTGTGAGTCTTCTTAGAGTCTGGGGACCACAGCCAAGGACCAAGGACCAAGGAGGGACCTCAAGGGTCAGGAGGCTACTTTCAGCCCCTCTGCCCTCACATCAGGGATTCATTTGGAGGGTAACACTTTACTTGTGGGTGCAGATCCAACTCTGCTCCTATTGTGCTGTGCGACTTTGGGCAAATTGTATAACCTCTCTGGGTCTTTCCTTGTCTATTAAATGCCTGATTATGAAGTTCCAATGAGACGACACATGCCGTGTCACGAGAGGTTTAGACTAAGGCTGAGGCTGGGATTGCTTCCTTTCCTTTTTGTGATCTTCACATAATCCTCATGATGCATAATGGCTATGTATTATTTATTCATGAGTAAGCCATGTGAGAAAGCACAGTGTTAGAGTCTAAAAAGAGGAAGAGAGGAGGTGTGTGATGGGGGTACCGAAGAATGTCAGAGCTGCGAAGGCCCTGGAAGAGCCCAGCCTTCCCAGCTTTCACAGGCAGGGAAACAGAGCAGGGTCAGAACCAAGGTCACATCAGAATGAAGACCTGCACAGCCGTGCAGCAGGGGCTTGTGTTTGTTTTGCTTTGTTTTTTTACCAAATAGTGAAAGTTCATTTTACTCTTACTTTAAAATAGCTGTTATTTTTAGAAAATACACATAAGGAAAGAGTAAACTTGCCTTAGTTTTCTACCTAGTAATAATTATTGTACACATTTTGGAGGAATTCTCTTTTTCTTTTCCTGTTTCCCTCTTTCCCTCTACTTCCTCCATATTTTACTGTGTTTTTCTTTAATGGACTCAAATTAGATATTTATTATTTTCTAATTGGCTTGTTCACTTAACAGATGACAGTTTTTTGCATTACGTTATATTCTTCTACAATATGACTGCTCCTCGCTGCATAATATTCCTTTGAGTGGAAATGCCATCATTTATCTTTTTTTTTCATCATTTATCTTTTTAATGATCCCCTGTTATTGGACACCGAGGTTGTTTCCCACCTTTCCACCTACTGTAAGGTTCAGCTGCAAAGTGATTAAGATTGTAGTGTCTGGTTTCAGACTACTTGATTCAAACCCAGCTTCCTCTCCTGGGACATGGACAGAATAATTCCTGCCTCCTTGGGTTGGTATGAGGATTAAATAGTGAGTTTCTAATCCATGGAAGGGCCTTTATGTAATAGGTGCACAATAAAATTTTCCTGTTAGCAATATGTTCCCAGCACATGCACATTTTTTTGTTGTTGAACTCTTTCCATGGAAGATAAATTTGAGTGTGTGTGTGTGAGCATGAGTGTGTTTTCCTCAATATGAGCACACTCTCCTACATAACCTGTGTTTTAGTTGCCTGAGGAGACCTTTCTTCTCCTCCTTAATGATTCAGGGTAAGGACACAGTTTCTAGCTGGGTCAGTGATCCCCAGACCAGGTTTGGGGGCCACAGGGAGAAGAATCCCTGGGAGGTAGCAGCATTTCTCTCCACTTGGTCAAAAGGGCTGGCTGCTGCCTTTTGTGAAAAGGACTCAGAGCTTGATCTGTGGCTAATATTAGGAGAACCAGGAAAGTTAAACTCGGTCCTGCAGGGAGCAGGCCGTAAAGCCGATTCATAGATATGCCCAAGTCATTTATTCATGAGTTCTGTGCCTGCTAGGCATTGGCCATGGCTTTAGGGTATGTAGTCTCATTGACCAAAGATCCTGTAAAGCCGCATTTTATAGATAAGGAATTTGGAGTTCAGAGAAGTTAAGTGACTTGTCTAAGGCCACACAACTTCCAAGAGAGACCCTGGAGGCCTCTGATTATTCACAAAATCCATGTGCCCTGAACCCCTGCTCCTCACAGCCTCCCATCTTAGTGTTTCTGCCTGTGTGGGCAAGTGGAATCAAAGAACCCAGGAGATTTCATGATAGAAGGCCACTCTGATAACCTCAGAGAGAATCCCATTAAGCCTCAAAGATCCGGAGCCAAGAGAGGGAAAAGCTTTTGTCCAGCATCACTCAGGCTGAAACTGAGTCTCCACTTCCCAAGCCATGCTTCCATCAGTTCTGGGTCCACTCCTGAAAGTCTCTCCTGCTTCCTCACCCCTGTGGATTTTAACGATAGGAGCAAATTCAGCAACCTGGCCACGAAGGAGTGGGTGACCTCAGGGTGGGGTTTCATTTCTTCCCCAGGGAAGGAGAGAACTCAAGGAGGGACTGAGGATGAAATAACAGACACAGTTTCCTTCAGGATGGCTGAGAAGCCTGCGGGTCCCCGGTACCCCATGGGCCTTGGGACATCATGTCAAGGAGCGACCGTCCAGGGCTCATCACATCAGCCAGCAACGCCCGTCTGGGTCCTGGGCCATGTCCTGTGCTGTGTCCTGGGAGGCATCGGAAGCTTGAAGAAAGAGATTCACTTTCCAGCCTGATTAACGTGCCAGGCATTTAGGTGGGGCTCAAGAATGACTGTGGAGGCAGGGAGTAAGGAGTGTGGGTGAGAAATAGCCATCAGGACGTGGAGCTGAGGGAACAAATGGCCAGGGCTCGCTGAGCTCCTGTGTTGAGAACTGGCTCGTGCAGACACAGCCCTCCAGGCGTGCTTCTGATGAAGGTGCTCAAGCCCTGGCAGTAGGGGCCAAAGGTTTGTGTTTGCTCCTTTGCTTCTGACCCATCTCTGGGCCTCTGTTTTCCTGATGCATATGATGAAATCATATCCTTGTCCTGCCCATTTCCCAAGGTGTTTCTCAAGCATCTAATGCTATGAAGGATGAGAAAACACTTTAGAAAACCGAAAGGCTTTGTGAGGAACCAGAGCCTCCTTATAAAGTCAGAACTTTCGCTGGTTATAAGCTCCCCTCCTGATTTTCTGGTGCCTGGATTATTAATGATCTCCGCAGTATATACAGTGTGAGCACCAAGCATGGTTGTTAAGACTTGGGTCTTTGCGTGTCTGAATCTCCAGCGGCGCTTACCCTCTTTGTGACTGTGGGCAAGTTGTTGTAGCTCTTGGGGCCTCTGTTTACCTGTAAACTGGGGATGTCACATCAGCCTCACTGGGTGGCTGTGAGGGACACAAACAAGGCTGGGACGACAGGCTAGATTCAGAAGAGCAGCCAGCAGGCGTCTGCCGTGCTTCTCCTGCGGGTCAGGGTCTGTGCTGGGCACTTGGATACAGTGGTGTGCTCCACAGAGCTCCCAGCTGTCAGGCAGACCGTGCTCAGTCACGCCCGACTCTTTGCTACTCTATGGACTGTAGCCTGCCAGGCTCCTCTGTCCATGGGATTTTCCAGGCAAGAATACTGGAGTGGGTTGCCACTTCCTCCTCCAGAAGATCTTCCTGACCCAGCATCTCTTATGTCTCCTGCATTGGCAGACAGATTCTTTACCACCATAGCCATTTGGGAAGCAGATCCAACGTCAATTCCAATTGGCAAGTCCGCAAAAAGGGCACATGGTTCTGGGATCTGCAGGGTGACTGCAAGTCACCAGGGAGAAGAAGTGGGGTTGAGTGAAGAGGAGGAGCACTGTACATTTGTCCCAGGGACACCAAGGAGCCCCCTGTGATCCCCAAGCATGCTGAGGACAGAGAGGCTGGAATGCAGCCTAGCTGTGGAGTTTCATCTTTCTCAGAATAATGGGCAGCTTAGCACAATGTTTTAAGCAGAGAAGGGCTGTGTTTGGACACGTCCGTTTTGCGAAGAGCTCTTTGTACAGTGTTCGGAAGGGCCTGGAGGGATCTTTGGGCTTTCCAGGAGATGCCGTTGCAAGAGGCCACATAGGGATGCAGAGACGGAATGGATTCCAGTGAGATTTAGGAAATAAAATCACTAGGAGTTGATGATGGATTGGTTATGGGGTGTTAGGGAGAGGGAAGTATCCAGCATGATGGTCGGTTCTGGCCTGCTCACTTGAGTCAAAGATGGGGGCCAAGCGCGAACAGAAGGGTGGGTTCCAAAAGTGAGTGTTCGTTGCCATTCCCTTTTCCTGGGGATCTTCTCGACCCAGGGATCAAACCCAGGTCTCTCACTCTGCAGGCAGATTCTCTACCATCTGAGTCACCACGGAAGCCTAGGGCAGGTGCCAGGGTAACCATATGAGCTCGGTTTGGTTAAGCAGGATTCGGCCTGTAGTTGGAGATGGTGTGCTGGCAGAGGGCACCACTCAAGCAAAGGCAGGGAGAAGGGCTGGTAAGCCCGAGGTGTCAAGGAGATGGAACAGGGCACACAGGGGCTGTCTCCTTGGGGTTCGGCGCCTGCTTCTAAGTTAGAGGTGGGGGGTTATTTAGGGGCCACAGGGCGTGCCTGGAAGCAGCAGCCACCTGGCGTTTTGATGGCAGTGCTGCCTGAATTAATGGCCAGGAAGGGAGAGTGTGTGAGTGACAGGGTGTCAGGGGAGCCCGCCCCTCACACAATGGCCCACATGGTCACCAGAACTGGCAAGGGGAGCCTTATTAGGATTTGGCTCCGTTCCACCTTTGGCTGAGACTGTGGGTAGACCCCGCCCCCCAGATGTGAGAAAAAGGCAGAGGAGGGGATGGAGTGATTACTGGGATGAGGGCACCCGGTTCTAGCTTTGCCGGATACAAACTGACCTTGGGAGAATTCATTCATTCCTTCTCACGTGCTTGTTCCAAGCCCCGGGGCTCTGCACTTTGCGAATGTTACCTCACTGGATCTTGGCAGCAGTCCGGCAGAGCGGCTATTTTTCTTATCCCTGTTTTATAAATGAAGAAACTGAGGCTTGAGCAGGTGAAGGCTCAAAGGTCACAGAGTTCTCAAGAAAGAGGTGGGACTGGGATTTGAAGCCAGGTCTGAACTGTCTGTAGAATGCATTTTTCTGTCCTACCTGGGTAGTTTCCAAACCTGGCTGCTCACCAGCACTAATCGGAGGGCTTTTTGGACAATACAGAGGCCACAGTGTCTTTTTCTTTCTGTTTCCTGAATCAGAATCCCTGGATCCTGGGCAGGGCCAGGGCTGGGAGCCACGGACTGCAGGGGATGGACACTGAGGCCACCCCTCTCCGCCTTGGCTCACTCTGCTCTGCACACACACTTGCTGTTCCTAAGGAAAGCCCCACTGGTTCCCACCTTGCCCTCTGCACTCGCCCTTCCAGAATACTCTACCTTCAGCCCTTCTTGTGGCTTACTCCTGCCCAGCTTTTCCTTCTGGTCCCCTGTTTGAATGTCACCTTCTCACAAAGACCCTCCTGGCCATCCCCAAACTCTTTGCCCCAACACATGACCCTCTGACCCACAGACTGGCTACCAGGGCCACACATTCCAGCACCTGGGACACTTTAAAATCACTGATGCCCGAAGACTGATGCTGTTACTCTGGGTGAACCTAGGCATCAGTGTTACTTTAGCAGCCTGGGATTATGTGGATCTTCATCTCATGTCACCCTCTCTCTCTCCGTGTTTGTTTGCTGTCTCTGCCTCGTGGAGCCAGGGCTTGGCCTGTCTTTGCCCTGCCAGTGAAATTCAGTTTGATCAGCAACCAGCCAGTTCTCTACCTCCATGATGCCCGGAAAATACCCCTCTTAATTACAGGCCCAGCTTGGGATGAGGACGGTGGGTGGGATGGCAGGAATCATTGCAGCCTCCCTGAGGTGCTGGATCACATATTGGCAGACAGGCCAGAGTATCCTAGCTGGATCCCAACCTGATCTCTCATTCTGATCTCAGTGAACTTGGGCAAACGCTGGTGCCTGGGGTGTCCTTATCGGGACATGATGAGTTCGTCCCACAGGCTGCAAAGGGCTGGAAGGGCGCCAAGCAAGCATCTGGCTCCCATTCCCATCCAATCCCAGCCTAGGCTCCCATTGTACAGATGGGCACTGTGCCCTAGTGAGAGGGCTTCGAGCAAGGTCATGAGCTGGAGAGTAGGGGCTGTGGAGAAAGCTCTTAGAGGGTTGAGGCTGCTGGAGGCCTCCTTCCAGGCTCAGCATGCTGTGTGACCTTGGCCAACTCTCTGATCTTCTCTGGGCTTTTTTGTCCCCAGTGTGTACTCTGGTGGAGATGGTACCAAGCTCTGACATTGGAAGTTTCTTCAAGTCCTTTCCTGAGCAGTGCCAACCCGCAGAGGGCCTGCAAGGGGTTAAGCTCCCTCTGTTCCCTCTTACTCTGCGCACAGACAAACCCCCTCCTTCTGAGAAACACTTGTAGGAAATCAGGCTGGGCGCTTCCTGCCGAGGCAAGGCGGCCTCAGCCACAGCAGGGGCGGGGAGAGGTGGGGAGTGATGCTTGTCTGTGAGCCGCGGCTGGGGCTGGCAGAGCAGCCTGGAGGCGGGCCAGGGTGCCGTGGAGACAGGGGGCTCCCCAGATTTGGAACAAAGACCTCACATGCAGGTCCCTTGAGCCTGGGCCAGCAGGATGGTGGTGGAGCCTGAG
>SJXQ01001606.1:314561-342860 GCA_006408695.1 Aepyceros melampus | reverse complement strand
CAGGCCTGAGGCTAGGGGCTGGGCAAGGTAGGGCAAAGGGAAGCACGCAGCAGGGCCAGACCTTCCCCAGATTTGGGTCACCTTGGGAGGAGAGGGGTGCTGGGGGACAAGTCCCCCCAGGCGGGCCTGAGCAGATGGCCAAGGGGATTATTAAAATCCAGCTTTGTTCTCATCAGAGGCTGGGCCTGAAAGAGGGGGGAGGCAGCAGGGGCCAAGCCATGGCTGGGCCCTTGTCCCTCACTTTGGAGATTTCTCTGCCACAGCCAAGACTTGAAGAGCAGCTTAAGCAGGGAGAGGCTGCCTGTCTGTAGGCCTGGGAGCCCATCCGGAACTGCCCACTCCTGACCTTAGGGCAGCAGAGGGCAGTAAGATCAGCTGCCTGATGTCGAGGACCGGGGGTCACTGAGGCACCTCAGGAGAGGAGCTTTTTTAGGGACCTGCCTCCATGAGGGCCACATAAATAACCATGGAAACGATGATGGTGGTAGTGGTGGTGATGATGGTGATGGTGGTAGTTATGCCACCAATGATGACAGATATGAGAGTGATGGCTGCTGTTCACTGAGCACTCACTTTGGACACAGACAGCTTAGTCCAATCAGCTGTTCTAGGACTCAAAGCCAGCAGTAGAGCCTTGACGTGAACCCAGGCACTACAGAGTCATCCACTAAGCCAGGGATCAGCGGACTTCCTGTTTAGAGGGCCAGAGAGTGATTATTTTCAGCTCTGTGGGCCATACATTCTCCGTGGTAACAATTCATTTCTGCCATTATAGCGTGAAAGCAACCACAGACAATACATAAGCAAGCACGTGTGGCTGTGCTCACTAAAACCATGTTCGTTAAAACAAACCGTAGCCTGCTAGGCTCTCCTTTAAACCACTATATGGCACTCAGGTCTTTAACCTCAGATGGCCTTTCGTGGCCATATGCCTGACTCTCTACCTCCCTCCCGCATGCTAGACTGTTACCGTACGAAATCCATCCTCAAATGATGGAGATCTGCTACAACTGAGCAACAGTTCCTTCACTTGTTGGTTTATGCATTCACTGAAACAGCTAAAAATCAATGTAATGGTAATTCTTAGAAATGTTTTTATTAGTAAAAATAATAATGATCATATTATTGTAAAATAATTATACTTTACATCTGTTAAATGCTATATTGATTACAATATGTTTAGATTATATTATAAATCATAACAAAAATTAATAAGATTGTTAATATGGAAAACCATAGACTCTGGAGTCAAAGCAGGGTTATAATCCCAGCCCAAGGATTTTTCAGTTGGAGATTCTGAGTAAGTAACTCAGCCTCTCTGAGTCTCAGTTCCCCCTTCTGTAAAAAAAGGCCTGTGGTCTCTCCCTCTTAGGACTGCCATAAAGAGAGAAGGAAAGGATGTGTAAGCCCTTGGCCCAGTGTTTGGCCCCCACCCATAGGTTCCACTGAAAGGCAGTAGTTATTATCCATTTTTATTTATTTATTTACATCTGTCATCCATCTTTATTGAGCGCCTGAGTGACGGTATGATGAAGGGGATGCCTCCTGGGTGGTTTGCCCCACCCCTGACTGGGTTCTGCCACGCCTCCCCTCCCCAACAGGTGAACCTGTACTCGGACCCGCCCCGGCCCAGCCACAGCATCCACGCGGGGACGATGCCCCAGGGGACTAAGGTCTTGTCCTCACCATCCCACAGCCCCACTCCGTGAAGTGGTACGGGGGCCCCACCGAGGGCCCGCAGGCCTCTGAGGCTTCAGGTGAGTCTGGGAGATGTGTCTGGAGGCTCCTCTGTGGGGACTGCCCCGGGGACACTTGGTCCCCCCCAGGGTGGCCCCAGCTTCAGGCTGGGGACGAGAGGGAGGGAGGTGAGGCCCCTCTCTGGGCCCTGTGACTTGCAGAGGTCAGATGGAGATGTGGAAATGCCTGCTTTGAGTTGGAGCTGCGTGGGTGAAGCCCTGGCTCTCTCTACTTAGCAGCTGGATGGTCTTGGGCAGTTTGTATGACAAAGCGCGTCATCACCGTAGAGCCCACATCGGGCTGGACCCTGCGCCAAGCCTTGCCACGCACGGCCTCAGTTAATCACATCAGCCTGCTGAGGGCCCCACTGGTGTTACCGCACTGACAGTTAAGGCGATCAAGGCTTGGCGAGGTGATGACATGAGGAAGGTCATACCGCTACAGAGGAGGGTCGGGAACTGAACCTCCATCCTTCTGAGGTGAAGCCCACACTATTGACTGGGAACCCAGAGGATCTGGCTTGGCCTCTAGCTGTGTGATCCAGGGCAAACTTGCACCTTGTCCACTGCCCAGGTCACTTGCAGGGGCCAGCAGAAAGGCGGGGAGATCGTGAGAGGCTGAGCTGTTCCTGGAGGATGCAGGTGGCGGTTGTGAAGTTGAGCGCCAGTCTCTCAGCCCCAGGAAGGGCTCTTCTTGGCCCCAACATGTGGTGACTGTGTATTCCAGGGTCGCCATCAGCTGGAGGAGACTTGAGCCCCTCCTCACCTCCCACCATGCCCACCCTAGGGTGGCTTCAGGAGGACGCAGAGGGCATTGCCCAGGACCAGCCCTCAGTGGAGCGGGCCCAGGAGCTGGCTTCTCAGGCCAGGCGGTTCCTGACCAAGGTGAGTGGAACCCCAGCTTTGCCCACGGTGGTAGACAGACTTCCCTCGGAGAAAGCAGAGCCTCTACCCGCCTGGGGGAGGGGTGTCTGTGTGCCAGGCGCACTCATCACTCCCCTGCAGGAGTTAACATGGGACTTCCCTGCTGGTTTTAGAGGCCACAAAGCTCCAGCCTCCTTGTCACCTAGTGCTAGGTTTAACTCCCTTTTTGGCCCTGTGTCTCATCAAACTCTGTCTAACTGCTTGAAAGTATCTTCTGGTTCACTCCTGGGGGAGTCTTTCAGCTTTTTCAGGATTCTGGAAGGGTTATGGAACCTTTCCTTTCTCTTTTCCTCTTTGGATCACCTCACTTCTCTAGTTCTTTTCATTATGGAATCAATTCTCAGTTGCTTCTCAAGAGGCCTTTTCATTTTCATTGAAATAACTATGAATTTGTTATTGTTTATAACTATACACTTGGCCTTTTCCAAAAGTACTTTAAAGCGGCTTAGAAAATACCCGCATTATAACCACATTCTGAAAACAGAAGCGAGGAAACTGGGGTAAAGGGGAAGTATGTGTAGGAAAAAAATAAAATGAACTTGAGGAGAAGTGAATAAACAAAGACCCTGAACACTTTATCAGATTCACGTTTGGCTTTGAACTTCCTAGTAGTCAATGCAAAAAAGGAAACACAATAGTTCTATCACCATGTCCATAACACAAATTCTTTCAAAGAAACACTACCATTCTCTTTTCTTTCTTTCTTTCTTGGTAACAACTTTACTGAAATATAATTCACATGACATGCAGTTCAGTCATGTAAAGTTAATGCTTCGTGGCTTTTAGTATTTCATAGTTGTGCTGCCATGAACACGATCGATTTTAGAACATCTTCATCAACCACTAAGAAACTCCATATCCATCAAGCAGGCACATCCCGTTCCCCTTCCCCCAGCCCCAGCCAGCTGCTCATCTGCCTTCTGTCTCTTTGAATGCATGCTAAGTCACTTCAGTCATGTCTGACTCTTTTCTAGCTTGCCAGGCTTTTCTCTCCATGGGATTCTCCAGGCAAGAACACTGGAGTGGGTTGCCATGCGCTTCTCCAGGGGATCGCCTCCTTGCAGGGTTGAACCCTTGTCTCCAGCATCTCCTGCATTGGCAGACAGGTTCTCTACCAAGAGCACCATCTGGGCTTCCCTTCTGTCTCTTTGAGTTTACCTGCTTTGGACCTTTCATATAAATGGATTTGCGTATCATTTGTCCTTTTGTGTCTGGCTTATTTCACTTAGCACAGTCTTTTCAAGGCTCGCCCATGTTGTAGCAACATGAACTGTGGTCCTCTTTATCCCCGTCATTCTGGGTCCTGTAACTGGAGAGACATTTCTCCTTGTCATGTGTACTGTAAAGCATCTCAATACTTCTTTTACATTTGATTACATGTCAAAATAATATTTTAAGTTTATAAAATATCTTATTAAAATTAATTCACCTATGTCTTCACATTTTTAGTATGGTTACTGGAACATTTTAAATTACATATGTAGCTTGCATTATCTTCAGTTTTATATGTTATATAAGTTATATAATGTAATTATATTAGGAAAAGTTGTATATTTTGGCACTGATCTAGAGCTTTCCTAGAAATCTACAAATTGTCTTTGCCTTTTTTCCCTTAATTAAATTTTTTTGGTAATAACTGTAACAGATACTCATGGTAAAGATCATCACACAGGGCAAAGAATACACTCAGTGAAATTTTCTTTCCCACTCTTGCCCTTCTGCTTTGTACCACATGTTTAATGAATGCACATGTGTTTATAGAAATGGTCACATAAGTATATACACTATGTTGTACCTGGATTTTTTTTAATATCCCCAATTTGTATATTTCTGAGTAGGCAATAAATTCACTTTGTTCAAAGTTTAGAGAATACGTATAGTAGAAAACCTTCCTCCTCTCCCTGTCCCCCCACACCATCTAGGTCTCTTCCCCAGAAGCAGTTAATATTTTAGTTTCTTTCATCCTTCTAGAGGTGGTTTATAACATATAAGCAATTGTATTTGCATTTTTCCTTTTTTATTCTCTCTATATTTTATAGCAGATGGTAGCATGCCATACACACTGTCCTGTACCTTGATCTGATGCTGAAGTAGTTCATGGAGGCATTTATGCGTGAGAACACACATATGCACGTGCCTGCCTCCTCTGGACGGCTGCATACTATTCCACGGATAGGCATCCGGATTGTTTCCTGTCTCCTCACCCCCACCAGGATGCAGCTAATATCCTGCTCACAGGTTTCATGCACATGAGTGAAATAAAATCAAATCCTGGCAGCTCCGCTTAGATTTCCCCCAAGGCTGCCGTGGCCAGAGCCGGTGCTGAAGCCTGTTTCTGGCACCTGCCTCTCTGTGCTTGTCAGAAAACGCACGTCCCGAGGCAGGACCCAGTTCCCTATGCCAAAGTGTGACTGTGGGAGTCGGCAGAGCTCACCTGAGCCTGGATTAATGGAGTGTGTTTCTTTCCCCTCCAATGCCCAGGTGGAGTCCTTTATAGAGCTGATACACGCAGGACGGCTGACACCCCGGGACCAACTCAAGGTACTGTCCACTTCAGAGGCTGCAACGGAGCTGCTAGACGACTGCTCTGTGTCCCAAAGCACAGCCTCCAAAGCCTTGTTTGCTGCAAGACAGACCGGGGAATCCCAGACACCGTGTCTCCCTTTTGAACAGACAGCCCCCGCTTAGCTTTCCATGATAACGATCGCTAGAGCACAATAGTCACCACTTATTATTGCCGCGGTGGTGGTGTGCCAGGCTCTGTGGCAAGCCCTTGATGTACATTAATTCATTTTATCAGCATAAAAACCTGACGAAGCAGTTACAGTCATCACCCCCACATAACTGGAATGAACTGAAACCCAGAGAAGTGACTTGAAGACCACACAGCCAGTAGGCGGTACAGCCCAGACGGAGATCTGTCTGATTCCCAAGTCCAGGGTCGTAACCACTGCCCTGCCCACCTTCCCACTGATTATCCTACCTGTCAACAACTAGGAAAAGGCATTTTCTTTTAAATTTTCTTTATTATAAAAGTGATTGCTAAAGCTTGAAAACGGGATGGGGAGGCGAAGAGACCCCCAATCTAACCATTATTGGCTTATTTCCTTTGGACTCCAATCTTTCTAGGTAACTATGATCACTCAAGGAGAAGGCAATGGCACCCCACTCCAGTACTCTTGCCTGGAAAATCCCATGGACAGAGGAGCCTGGAAGGCTGCAGTCCATGGGGTCGCTGAGGGTCGGACACGACTGAGCGACTTCACTTTCACTTTTCACTTTCATGCATTAGAGAAGGAAATGGCAACCCACTCCAGTGTTCTTGCCTGGAGAATCCCAGGGACGGGGGAGCCTGGTGGGCTGCCGTCTATGGGCTGCACAGAGTTGGACATGACTAAGGCGACTTAGCAGCAGCAGCAGCAGCAGGATCACTCATAAAATTTAGACTTCTGCTGCATCAGACAGGGTCCCAGGAAGGAGCAGCTGAAGCTCTCAAAGCTGCGGGTGTAGGGATCCGTGAAGGAGCTGTTAGCAGGGGTGTGGGCGGCAGCCTCAGGGGGCCCGACAAGGGACAGGGAAGCCCGGGGACTCACACCTGCCTGAAGCCGTTCTCTCCTGGTCTCTCCCCTCCCACCCTCTGACCTCTAATAGATGCCTCCCCTAGAAAGACCCCAGGGGAAGGTACAGCTGGAAGGCCAGCTGATGCTCAAGGCACAGAGCAGGGTGAGGAGAGCAGCTGAGGGGGAGGACTGGGGGGGGCAGATGCAACGTCCTTGGTTTCCTAGTTTCCACTGTTATGATATTAGCAGTTACAGTGTTGTTATATGGGCTTCCCAGGCGGCACTAGTGGTAAAGAACCCAGCGGCCCATGAGGAGAGGTAAGAGACGCGGGCCCATCCCTGGGTGGAGAAGATCCCCTGGAGGAGGGCAGAGCAGCCCACTCCCGTATTCTTGCCTGGGCAGTCCCACAGACAGTCCACAGGGTTGCGAAGAGTTGGACACGGCTGAAGTGACTCCCCGGGCGTGCGTGCTGCTATACAGATGTCGCGCACAGGCCCCACTTACAGGATATGCCACACGGACTGCAGCATCCCATTGAATAGATAGTCAAGGACCTTGAAAATCAAAAGTATCTTTTTCTTCCCCTCTCTTCTAATTCCTCCATATCCAGGGAAGTTGAGAGCTGTTGGAAGATCAAGCTAGACTGGGGATGAGCCTCTAGGTTGTCCTTGGCCGACCTCTGTTGTCAGCATAGAATGAGTGAGATGTGGATGATAAGAAGTCAGGGATAATGGTCCCACCTCCCATGCTTCTAGCCAAGAGTTAACTAGTAATCATGTTTACTATGGGAGCCTTGTGCAATGTTTGGGACTGTGAGCTCTGGAGCTCGAGGGCCTGGGTTCAAATCCTAACTCTACAACTTGCTCACTCACTGTGTGACCTTCACCAACTTAAGTAACCTCTCTGTGCCTCAGTTTCCTCCCATTTAGATGAAGGTGATAAATTACCCCTCTTGTTAGGGTTATGCTGAAGATTAAATGAATAATGCAGTGTCCTTTAGACAAAGCCTCAGTGCTCCGTAAATGTCAGTTATCGTTATCAATAGAATGACGGTGATGATAATTCATCTGTTGGGTGTATTATCCAACAGGATGTATTGGATTCAGGAGAAGAGTGACTAATATTCCAAAGCCCACAGTTTTGAGAATCAAGTATGAGGAACTAAGGCCTCTCAAGAAGTAGGTCTTTATGGCGATACAGAGATAGTATATTTGACACTGTGACCATCATGGAACATCAGAGTTCTTACAGGTCTACCCAGGGAAGACTGGCATCCTCTGGGGCTCATGCCAAGGCTCTAAGCCCTGCCTCTGTCCTATCAGTCTAAGGGCAGGGAAATCAACCAGGGCAAACAGGTTCCAGAGGGTACCAACCCCAGCCTTCCAGACACTCGGGAGCCCAGAGGTCTCCGCAGTCCAGGGTGAGTCCCACAGCCACCCCACGCACCCACGAGCAACTCACACACTGTGTCTGCAAGGACAGAGCCCACAGGGCCTGGGCACTCGAGTCCTACTGGCCTGTCTGGTTTCAGGTCTTCCAGCAGCTAAAGGCTGCCTACGCGGCCCTGGAGGAGGAATACCTGAAGGCCTGCAGGAGCGGCACCTGTCCCAGCAGCTTGCCGGCTCCAAGGAGACACCCAGGAGATTTGATCCTGACAGGTACCTGCTGGGGAGGGAGGCCTGGGAAGACAGATGGGCCAGGCCCCCGGTCCCCACCCGAGGGGCACGCTTCATCCTTAATTCACACACTTGGGGCGCAGGGAGAAATCCCATCCCAATTAGCAGCATGTCCAGATGGGGGATACTCAAAGGCTGAGATCTGTGTACTTTTAGACTCCCTGCCATGAGAAGTGCCCTTGGAGATAAGAGTGGGATCCCCTCAGTGGAGAATGGGGAAACTGAGGCCAGAGGGGAAAGGGATTTACTCAAGGTCCTACACCCAGTTCGTGGCAGAAGGGAACTTGGGCTGAGCCTCCTTATTCCCAGTGGAGTCTACTTTTATCTTGTTTATTTATAATCTAAATGCTGATGTCAGATGGACCCTCCATGGGCATTTCTGGGGTCTCTGCTCTAAAGCACAGCGTTTGAGACCTGCTGACATTCCCCTGTTCCAGGGAGCTGGAGGCAGAGATATTCCAGCTGGGAATTCGCCTGGATGAGCTGAAGGACCTCATGGACCACAGCGAGCAGGAGCCTGAGCAAGTCGGGTCAGACTTGGCTTTGGACAGCCCCCCAGCCACGCCCTCCCCCCACCAGCCAACAGACCTCCCCTCTCCTTTGGAACAAACCCACACATCGGCCATCCAGACCTTCGGCCCTGAGGTACCTCTTTACCCAACCGTAGTAGGCTGTTCCTTTGTTCATTGGTTTCTCCATTAGTAGCTTCATGACATTTGAGAAGTTTGTAGTATATGCTGACACTCAAGACACATGGTGGGAATTCAGTAGAAAACAACCAAAATAACAGGTGGCCTCTACCCTCATGGGCTCTCCTGGTGGCACAGTTGGAAACGAGTCTGCTTGCAACTCAGGAGACCTGGATTCAATCCCTGGCTTGGGAGGATCCCCTGGAGGAAGGAACGGCTGCCCACCCCAGTATTCTTGCCTGGAGAATTCACGGACAGAGGAGCCTGGCAGGCTACAGTCCATGGGATAGCAAAGAGTCGGACACAAAGAATCGGGCTGAGCAACTAGCACTTTCACCCTCGTGGAATTTTCTGTAGAGTTAAACCTTTAATTTTGATCGGTGCTCTGAAGGAGAATTACGGAGTTCTACACCAAGTAGATAACAAGCTAACATAGCTGAGTTCATTAAGGAGTCAGAAAAACTTTCCTTGAGGAAGTCAGGTTTAAATGAAATCTGAAAAGGAGTAGGAATTACTAGGTGCAGAAGAGAAAAAAAAAATCTGGCAGAAAAAACAGCCTATGCAAAGGCCCTGTGGTTAGAGTATAGACAGTGAGGGGTCCATTGTCTAAGAGATGTGGCTGGAGAGGCAAGTAGGGGCCCTAGGAATTAGGTATGTGGTCACATCAGGGGGATGGTTTTAAACTCAGCTGTTTTTTCAGCAGGGGATGATATAAGAGGATTTGCAGGTTGGGCTTCCCTGGTGGCTCAAATGGTAAAGAATCTGCCTGCAATGCAGGGGACTGTCTGCTCTGCGGGAGATACAAGTTTGATCCCTGGGTCGCAAGATCATCTGGAGAAGGGTATTCTTGCCTGGAGAACCCTATGCACAGAGAAGCCTGGCAGGCTACAGTCCATGGGATCACAAAGAGTTGGACCTGACTGAGAGACTAACACTTTCACCTTCAGAGCTGGGGAGGTGGTGGGGCAGGTGCAGAGACAAGCATGGACTTGAGAGAGGTTTAGAAGGTGCACTAGACTGGAGTTGGAGTGATGGTGAGAGGAAAGGAGCGAATGATGACCTCTAGGCTTCTAGCTTGTAGACCCAGGTGGATCTGGAGACTATTCACAGAGATGGCTACACTAGATAAGAACCAGACAGGGAAGGGGCTTTGTAGAATTGCCTCTAGCCCATGTCACAGCCCTATGGGAGATGGCCATCTCTAGGGCATTATCTTGAGGGACTCCCCTGCTCCCACAGTGAAGGTGTTTTGAATGGCTGCGTGTTCACACTGGATGAAAATCTGGGTTCAAATCCTGGCACTGCCCCTTGCTTCTGTATGGCTTTAGGCAAATCATTTGAGCCTTGAGTACCTGTCTGTAAAATGGGCTGTAACAGCCTGTATACTGCTGGGATTGTTGCCAAGTGATATCTGTACAGTGCCTGGCACACCGCACACTCATGGCAGCTGGTTTTGATCAATGACCCAGTCCCTACTTCGGCACACAGGAAAAGAGTAATAGGCCAGTGAATCTAACCTCTTTCTTGCTCTTCAGCACCCAGCATGAGCATGGCATAAGGTAGGTCCTTAAAGAGTGGTCTTAGGAATCTGCTGAATCTCTGCCCCTCCTCCTTTCTGGCCCCAGCCCGACACCACCAGCATTGGCCCCGACTTATTGCACGTGACCTCGGATCTGAGTGCTCCCAGCAATGAAGCAGAGGAGGGGCCGCTGGGCCTCCCGGCCTCGCTCAGGCACAAGGAGCTGCAGGTGGAGGAGGATTTCCACGGCCTCCTGGAGCGGTGAGTGCCCACCAGGCCCGAGGCCAGGGTGTCTGGCCCTGTGATGGGATCTTGCTGGCCTTGTGGGTTGAAGTCACGCTCCTCTGTGTTTTTCTGCAGGTACCTCAGTGTGAAGTCCCTTCCAGAAGCCCTGAGGATGGAGGAGGAGGAGGCGGAGGGCCAGGGCCGCACCCTGGGTTTTGACAGGCCGGCTCCAGCTCCAGGAAAAGCAGTGGCCCCAAGGCTCCCCACCAGGCAGCCCCTGGCACAGGCTGAGAGAAGTCACGAGGTTCCCCTCGAGTAGGTCACTGAGCTTTCCCCGCCGGTCCCACACCAGCTCAGAAACTACAGGGGTAGTAACTGTCCTAGGAGCTAGACAGCCCTTTACAGTTTAGAAATGGCTTTCCTGACCTATAGCTCAGTGTCTCTACAAACCATAAAATGTACACCATTGATAGCACTTGAAATGATTTAGGGAGGTGTGGGATGAGATCTCTGGTAGGAAAGATGCACCATTAAATAGCATCATTCTTAGCTCAGAGATTCCATGTACAACAAGGAGAAGGTCTCAGGGCTATAAAGTCTTCAGGGCCTCTCCTGATCTTCCTTTAAAAAAGAGAGAAAGAGAAAGCAAGCCAGCAGGCCTCAGGCCAAGAGCCCTTACTAGGCAACAGGATTTATCTAGACTATGATAATGCTGTTTTCATGTTCCTTGTATTTATTTGCAAAGTTCGCTTCTGTCTGTAACACAAAATACTGGTCTTCTGTTTACGATGGTGACATGGTCTTTTTGAGTAGATGGAAGTTGATAGAAATGGCTGGAATAGGAAACAAGGAAGGCAAATTCCAGAAGCCTGGGAAAGGGTGCTCTGGCACCTCTGTTTCTGCATGGTTTCTGCCCCGGTGTATGGGGTGGGTTTTGTCAGCATCCTCATTTTACAGTTGAGATAAGTGTGGTTCAGAGAGGGGCGGTACCTTGCCCAGGGTCACACAGCAAGAGGGCGGCAGCAGAGGGCGAGGACGCAGGGGTGCCCGACTCCAGAGCTTGTGTCCTGGATTGCATGGCTCCCGGGACAGAGCTGCCCAGCTCATGCCAGGGCTCAGGGGTACCATGCCTCTCCTTCCCTGCCAGGGAGACTGTGGAGCAGATGGCGTCTGTGAAGCCAGCAGATGTCTGTGCATCCGTGACAAGAGATGGGCACCTTCAGGGTCTGGGCAAAGCCGAGGAGGCCCTGCCTGGCCCCAGCAGGCCCCCCCATCCTCGGGGCCCCAAGTCTGCAAAGTCCCACCAGAGCAGTCTGGCCAGCCTCGAGGGAAGTGGCATCTCTGAGCACCTCTCACCAAAGTCTCTGCACCAGGCTGGCGGGCCCCCGCTGGAGGTACGCGTGGGTGCAGGGCCTCTCCCTGCGTCTCCTGGAGCCTCCTGCCTCCAGGCCTTTGCTCAGAATGCCTGCTGCTCCCGCCTCTGCCGTGGCTCCCCGCACCTCCACCCCTCTACCTGCACCTCCTCTTTCTCCTCTGAGACCTTAGCTCAGTGCCTGTATCTTTCTGAGCCTGTTAGCACAGCTGAAGGTGGGGGTGGTGTCTTGGACTCCAAGTAACTTGTGCCATGAGAATGGCACTTTTTAAACTATGACAGGATCACAAATCACTGTGGAAATATGACTTATGAGATGGATCCTCCCCTAAAAAAACACATATGGGGATTTCCCCGGGGTTAAGACTTCGTCCTCCAATACAGAGGGCGCAAGTTTGATCCCTGCTAGGGGAGCTAAGATCCTACCTGCCTTGTAGTAAAAAAAAATAAATAAAAAATAAAAGAGAAGCAATGTTGTAACAAATTCAATAAAGACCATATGGTCCACATCCAAAAATTCAAATAAACACATACATTTGCATGCACACACACACACACACACACACACACCCCTATAGTCCTAATGAGCCCATGGTAAGGAATATGCACTCGACCATGAACTCACTGAGGGTAGACACCTGTGTCTCTCTGTTGGTGATCTTTGCCCCTTGCGTTAGACGTGGTGTGTTGGAGGTGTGCGTGGTTTATCAGTTTGTTTTTCCCAATTCATGCTGCTACTGCTAAGTCGTTTCAGTCGTGTCCCGACTCTGCAACCCCATAGACGGCAGCCCACCAGGCTCCCCCGTCCCTGGGATTCTCCAGGCAAGAACACTGGAGTGGGTTGCCATTTCCTTCTCCAATGCCTGAAAGTGAAAAGTGAAAGTGAAGTTGCTCAGTTGTGTCTGACTCTTAGCGACCCCATGGACTGCAGCCTACCAGGCTCCTCCATCCATGGGATTTTCCAGGCAAGAATACTGGAGTGGGTTGCCATTGCTTTCTCCGATCCCAATTCATGGGACCCGGGCATTTCTGCAGTCAGGTAGAACACGGCACTCCAGGCCCACCCTGGAAGACGTGTGGATTCAAGAATCCCATTCTCGCAGTGGGACTGCTTTCTCCTCCTCCTCCCCTTTCTATTTCTCTGTTCAAGAAGTCTGTGACAGTCTCCCTCCCAAGGGCCCTGGCTCCCACCCCTCAGGGACACAGGGCATGCTCAGGGTCCCTCGGGGCGTGGAGTCCCTGCTGTTGGCCCAGGGCTCATGCCAGGCCCTGAGCACCTCAGGACCCCGCACGCCCAGGGCCTGGCTGTTGGGAGCTGGGCCAGCCTCCCTGTCTGTGAGCCTCTGGAATGTGAGGCCCGGGCCAGCACGGGGAAGGGTTTCCCAGTGTTCCCCGGGCACATTCCTCAGATTTAAAGGAACACTGTCTCTTTCAGGAGCCCTGGATGGCATCCCCAGAGACAGACAGTGGCTTCGTGGGCTCAGAAACCAGCAGAGTGTCGCCCCTCACGCAGACCCCAGAGCACCGGCTCTCCCAGACCAGGTAATGGGGACCCCATCAGTGTTACCCACTTGGGGTTGGCTGAGAAACAAAGTGCCTGTGAGCTCAGAGCAGGGTCTGGGCATTCTCAGAGCCTCACACTTCATCCCCACCAAGGATGGGTTATTGCCTTCATGTTATGGATAGAGGGAAAGTGACTTGCCCAGGGTCACTCTGCCACAATATCAACAGACTGGGAATTTGTTGAACAAATGAGTGATGAAACGGTGAATGAGTAAGATGTGCCGGGAGGGTGTCGTGACAGAGCCGCCAGGTTGAGTGACAGCCTCCAAAGCTGGAGGAAGGTCCCTGGGGCTACCCAGGGCTGCTTGGGAAGGGAAGATTACAAACTTCATTGCTGTGTATATTATCTAAAACCTAAGTTGAGCTTTATGACTTTGTGTATATGAGTAGACAAGTGTACAGCTCTGCAGTTTATAAAGAAAATGTGTGTGTAATGGAGACGCATCCTCAGAAATACTATACTGCCAGGGCTGCCAAGTCCCAAAGGATAGGATGGTTTAGCATGTGGAGGGGCTTGGAGGCTATGGCCTCATTCTGTGTGACCTCTATGTGTCTCTCTCTCCATGGGCCCCCAGCACCCCAGGGACGTTAGTCCAGTCCTTCACTCTGCCTGTACCCCGAGATGCAGCCCCCCACCACCAGACGAGGGGTCTTCCCATCCCCAGAAGAGCCTCCGAGCCCGCAGGCCCAGAAGGCGAGCCCAGAGGCCCTCGTCTGGCCAGGACAGTCCTCTCCAGCAGAGGGCGCCCAGCTTCTGCCTGGAGCGGGCACTGGCGTCTGAGATGGGTGAGTGGATGTATCTGGGTTGGCCAGAACCTGGGGGTGGCTGGATCTCATGGGGTAAAAAAGATCAAACCAATAAGAAAATGCATTACCCTTTAGGATGCAAAATATCATACAGGTTCATTATAGGAAAATTTGAAAAGGGAACAAAAAACAATAATTAGCTAAAAACCATCATTGATGACATTTTAGTCTAGAACCTTTGAGCTGTTTTCTATGCCATTGTGTGTGTGGTTATTTGCAAATACTTAAAATGGAAATGGGATATTATACATGAATGTTTTATCATCTTTTTCACAAAATGCTGTGTTATGAACACTTTCTGTGTCTATAAAATCTGTGATTTCTTTGTTTACTTTTTAAAAATGCATGTGACCTTTTTATTGAAATAAAACAAGTATACAGGAAAGAACAGAAAGTGATGAATTTTCCCAAGGTGAGCACAGACAGGAAAACTCCACATGATCAGAACCCCAGCCCCCTCCAAGCCCCTCCTAGATGCTCCCACCCTTCCCAAAGGTAACCACTGTTCTCAGATTAGCTTTGCCTCTTTTTGAGGTTCCCATTTAATTTTTTTAAAATTAAACTTTAGTTAAAACTTAATTAAGTCACATGCACTTGTAAGAAATAATAATCACAGAGCCTACGTGCCCTTCCCCTAGTTTTCCTCAACAATATCTTGCAAAACCATAGAGCAATGTCACAACCAGACTCTAACATGGACTCGGTCAAGACACAGAACATTTCCAACATCTCAGGGTCTCTCCTGTTGTCCTTTTATAAACACATTCAACCCCACCTTAACTCCTGGTAACCACTAATCTCTTCTCCATCTCTGTAATGTTGTCATTTCAGAATGTCGTAGAAATGAAATCGTATAATATATAACCTTTCAGGATCGGCTTACTTTTCACTCCGCAGCTTTTCTGGAGAGTCACATAGATTATTCCATAAATCAATAGTCTATTCCTTTTTATATTGCTGAGTAGTCTTCCCAGGGCGCACTGTTTTTAATGCACATGATGGATGAGTGGTTTGTAACTCTGGTCACCCACTCCCGTTGAGAGCCTAAAGTTTTGAATGCTCCGAGAAACATGCGAGCAGGCAAAGCTGTGACTAATTTCAGAGGGAGGCGGAGGCTCCGAGGCTGGTCCTAGGGCAACCTGGAGATGCGTCGGGTCAGGGTCTATATGGAGGAGAAGCGAGCTCTTCGCAGGAGGAGAGCCTTGGAGACTCGGATCTGATGCAAGAATGGTGGGCGGTAGGGGGAATCTCGTCATAAGGGCCTCCGCGGCTTTGCACCCCGAGCTCCCAGCAAAAACCACATCTTCTTCCTGTTCTGAGGGTCAATGGCCTCCACAGGAGCTTCATCTGTGACCTCAGCCGGGCCCCATCTCTTCACGCCCACCGTGCTTCCACCCACACAAGTTCACACTTCAAGGGCCCTCTCTGTGTAAACTCACTTTGGTCTCCTTCCGCCTCCCTAGAGATCCCGGGCTCAGAGTTTAAGGGGCGGAAGCGGATTCCTGAACCGATCCTCCCCAGCGCGACAATCAGCCCACCTCCCACCCCTGCCCCTGTGGCTGCCACTCCACCCCGCGGACCCGGACCCGCAGAGATCACCTCCACCTTCGTCCTCACCAGGACGGGGCGCGAGTAAGTCCGTTGCTTGGGCGCTGAGGATTCAAGCGCATCAGAGAGACGGGAGGGTGACGCCGGAGGGAGGCAGGGGCTCTCTGGGGTCTCATCCAGCGGGGCTGTGCTGGGACCCAGGCATCCTGCCTCCCAGTCGATCCCGTGGGTCCTCCTTGGTGTAGACGCTGAGGACACTTCTCTAGCCCGTAGAAAATGGTCTAGAAGTTCACCTTGCTGGTGCTAGGACCCCTCTCCCAGCCTCCTAGCATTTCCCTTCCAAAAAGTGGCCTCCACTTCCCGGGGGGTGTTTCTGCAGTTTTTCTGTTTATTATATGAACCAAAAAGAGAATGTTTTTTTCAATTTTTTCTTTTTAATCCAAGTGCAGTTTTTCTACTAAGAAAGATTTTTCCGTGCTTGGCTAAACAGGAAAGGGAAAGAGGGTTAGTCCTCTTCCTGCTCTCCTGAGTGGCTTTTGGCCAGGAGTCAGATACAGGCCTTTGTGTGGTTGGGGGATTGGGTTCCAGGCCTGAGCTTAGCAAGTGCACTCCTGCAACCCCCTGTGACGTCAGCAGAGGAATGAGAGGCTTCTTGTTGTTCCGTCACTAAGTCGTGTCCGAATCTTTGCGACCCCAAGGACTGCAGCCCACCAGGCTTCCCTGTCCTCCACTGTCTCCCAGAGTTTGCTCAATCTCACATCCATTGAGTCAGTGAGAGGCTTATTTACCTACAGTATGCCAGCCCCTGGGAATACAACAGTGGACAGTCCTTGACCTCGTAAAGCTCAGCATCCTGTAAGAGGGACCAAGAAACAAGGTTGCGCACCCAGTGTGATAAGTACAGTGATAGCACAGGCCCGAGGGACCGTGGGAGCACAGAGAAGGGGCATCTGGCCCAGTCAGAGGCTTCAGGGAGGGCTTCCTGGAGGAAGTGGTATCTCAACTGAGACCAGAAGGCAGAGAGCTGAAAGAGTATCCCCGCAGAGGGAAGAGCATGTGCAAAGGCCTGGAGGCAGCTAATGTTTATTATAGCCAGATCCTCAAGTATAAGGTGGGCTGTTAAACAATAAAAGCAGAGAGGAAGATGGGGAGACCTGGGGGAGAGCTTAGAGAACCTTTGACACAGCTGGTGAGAAGTTTGGATGATGTCTTTGCTCAGAGGAGGTGCTCACTGAATATTTATGAATGTGGAAAGTCTCATCCAAGGATAATGAGGGAGGCTTTAAGTAAGGAAGCTGCAGGGTTGGATTTACACTGTAGCAAGAATTCTCTGGCCACCGTGATGGTGGGTGTGGAGGCTAGGGACTGCTGAGAAGGCTACCACACCCTGGAAGAGGTGTTGGGGCCGTCAGCGAGGGCAGGGAGTGTATTTGAAAAGGGGTAATTAGGCCTTGGGCCAACAGGATTTGGGAGTTGGTTAACTTTCAGGGTGCTCAGGGGAAAAGAAAGGTTTAGAACGACTCAGATGTCTGGCTTGTCAACCAGTTGGAGACCAATGCAGAGATGGAGAACTTAGGAGAGGGAGTGAAATTGCAGGGAAAGATGACTTTTAGGTGCCAGCTGGCACTCAGTCACTGAAAGGTTAGGTCAGGAAGGCGGAGATTGTGATGAAACAAGCTGGAGAGGACAAGTGACACCCGAGGGCATGGTCCGAATTCCAGGCGCTGGCTCAGCGGCCTCTGACCTGGACGGGGAGCCAGAGCCGCCCTTCTCTTGCACCATTGCAGAACCGCGGACCTGCCTTTCAGGGGTTAACGGGTGGCCAGAGTTCTCACTCTCCTGCAGCCGCCACCCTCATGGTTTGCCTTGGAAACCTCAACAAGCGTTTCCCTGGGAATTGCCAAGGGAACCAACTGCCCTTGGACGCCCAGAGTGCCAGGGCATAGGCAGAGAAATGTCTCCACTCCCTCTGGGCACACCCATCTGAGAGACGATGTCTGCTGCAAGTGGCGCCGGGAGCCACTCCACCACGAGTCCAGGGACCACCAGGCAAGAACTAACCCTGAACTAACCCTTCTGGGGTGGGGAGCCCTCACCCCAGAAGCTGGTCCAGACAGTAGCCAGAGAACCTGTATCAGCGTGGAGGGACGCCATGCCCAACCCGGACTCTAAAGCCCCGGGTGTAGGGGGTTTGTGTGTGCCGGGGTGTCTGGGTGGGATTGGCTGCCTCAATGCCAGTGATGCCCTCAGAACAAGCCCCTAGAGATTCAGGGACCGATCAAGGAGAAACACAAATAAGATTTACTCCTGAGACGCCGGGGGCTCATGAGGTTCCTTACCAGTCACAGGTCGGGCTGTGTTTGGGGGCTTCCCTGAGATGATGCTCACATCCAGCTGGTGATGGGTAACACCACTGTCTCCTCTCCACACACACATCTTTCCTCTGCTCCCTCCTGGAATCTGGAGGCCAGATCAGTGACAGTCCCTGAACATCTATGAGGTGTGAGGCTCTCAGGCGTTGTGAGATGGGGAGATCTGCTTGGCTGCCAGGCACTCGGGAGACAGACAGACAAGGATTTTCTGCCTGGAGCGGAGTGCTGGGCTTGAGCAATTTAGGAAAGGTTTAGGAGACTCTTATAGGGGACGAGCTAAGCAAGGGCGGGAGGGAAGCAGGCCTGGAGAGACAGTCAGGGTCTCTGGAGACAGTCGTAGAGGAAGGGGGAGGGCAGTCCGGCGCCTGAGGCAGATCGGAACTGAAGGTTTTGTTTTGCTGGGGCCGCACTATGTGGCCTGTGGGATCTTAGGTCCCTGCCCGGGGACTGAACCTCTGCCCCCTGCATTGGGAGTATGGAATCCTAACCACTGGACTGCCAGGGAAGTCCCAGAATTGAAATTTTAAAGTGCAGCTTTAGCCAATGCCCTCTTTACTCATCAGAGGATGAGATGGTTGGATGGCATCACTGACTCAATGGACAGGAGTCTGAGCAAGCTCCGAGATGGTAAAGGACAGGGAAGCCTGGCATGCTGCAGTCCATCAGGTCACAAAGAGCCGGACACAACTGAGTGATTCTCTCTCCTCTGCATCCGCATCTCAGTCTTGAAAATTTGTCACTGGCATTTCAGAGCAGCTACTCAGAGGCCCTGCATGCTAGGTTGGGTAAACCTCAAAGAAAGTTCTGCTTTGCTCACCAAATGTGCAGGGACGTGAACTCAGAGAGGTGTTTAGATATGCAGCGAGGAAAGCGGACACTCAGGGGAGTTCAAGATCCACTGACAGCAGAGTTAGACCGGGCTTGCCGGAAAGGGACAGAGACCCGGCGCCCAGGGAGCGGCTGCTGCCTGTTCACTGTGCACCTGTCCTTCGTTCCCGTCTCCACCCCCACCCCAGCCAGGCCATCCGGGAGCTGCAGGATGAGGTCTCCCGGCTCCGTCTGAGCTGGAGGACAGCCTCCACCAGCACCCCCAGGGCCACCCCATGCGCTCAGCGTCTGGCTGCGCCCGCCCCACCCGAGCCCGGGAGAGGTCAGGGGATTCCTCAGCCGCTTGGAGCTCCCATTACGGCAGGTAGGTGACCCCCACGTTCCTGCCCCTGTGCCTTGGTGGGAGCTGCAGAAGGCAGAGTTAGCTGGTCTCTGGCTGTCCCCTGACATGTGGACTTGGGCACAGACACCCCCCCTCTCACTTATTCATTCACGCTTAAATTTTTTTTTTTTACCATGTCATATTTGATGCATAAAAGAATAGACTGAACACATGTGTTACTAATAAAGCATGATACAGTGAATGTCCCCGAACTCATCACCCAAGTGAAGAGCTAGAATGTTTGCAGGACACTCAGCCTCTCACCCACTCACTCCGCAGCTGTTCCCCTATGATGACTTACAAAATCATCTCTAACTTCTGAGTGTTCCTGTCGGAGGGCACTAGGTTAAGGTTTTCAAAGGACACTCTCTCATCACTTCTTCCAACTAAACTTTGAAGTAATCGTGCCTATATCCCCATTTGACAGATGAGGAAACTGAGGGTCAGAGAGGCTCAGAGCCATCTTCTGTGGGTCTGACTCCAGAGTCTTTGCTTTTGACTTTCATGTTCTCCTCTTTCCTTATGTTATAAGCATTTCTCTAGGTTGCCCTTCTCACTGATGATCTTTAAAGGCTGCATAAAACCGCCTCCAGTGACATCATCGCTCTCTCTCTTTTGCTAGCAAATCCACAGAGAGGTCGTCTGGTGAACCCGGGGGTGCAGAGCAAGCTGTTCCCGCGGGAAGGCGGCGAGCCAGGTCCTCCTCGGTGCCTCGGGAGGAGCCTCGACTGTCCCTGAGTGAGTGACCACCTGCCAGGACTGATTTTTGGAGGCCACGGTCTGGGCATGTTGGCTCAGGAGTCAGGGGCCACAGCAGCCGCCCTCGAGGAAACCCAGAGAAGGTTTCGGGGCGTCTTTGTTAGGCAGTTGCAGTGCCTGAAATGCCATGTGCTTCTAGGGGCAGCCGCGGCACGCTGCGCGCCGGCTCTGTGCTGCAGCTTCTGTAACGGGTTCGAGCGTCTGTGTCCTCTTGCTTCGTCTTCACTGCAGGGTGGGTCGAATCATCCACCTTCTGCAGATCAGGGCGCCAAAGCCTGAAAGCACAGGGGACTTGCCTGGAGGAGCATGGCTCTGGAGCCAGTGGCCCCAGCTCACGTCCTCCAGCTGTGTGGCTTTGCCAGCTCGTGTGCCTGCCCTGTGCAGGTCAGGGGCCAGCTAACAGTGCAGGGATCACAGTGTCCACACCTGGGGCTCCTGCGGGGGTGCGTGACAGGGAGCATGCAAAGCGCTCAGCACAGGGCCAGGGGTCCTGGTATGTCGGCTGTGATTACTAAGGGGCTGGGGGAAGGGGGGGCTGCAGGTTTAAAATCCCAGAGCCTGGACTCGTGATCTGCCCAATCCCTTAGCTACGTGTCCCCCATCCCCTCCCCTTCTGATGCCCCTCTTTCCACCTCAGGTTCCGAATCTGAACCAGCCTCCCCCAGGTTGTTCTCTGAGAGGGGCAGGACCACCGAGAACAGTCCGCAGGCAGCTCGGGATGGAACAAGAGGAGTGAGTAGCTCCGGACGACCCGACAGGGTCACCTTCCGAGGCCAATACACAGGTGAGCCAGGAGAGGGCGCCGGAGGTGCATGGTCCCCAGGCGGTCACTTCCATTTAGCCAGTGGGCCATTGAAATATTGTCATTTTCTATGAGTTCTGTGATACAGAAACATCAGGGAGCATTGTCTCTGTGAATCTGGGTCGGTCTGTCCATTGATTCACTCAGCAAACAGTTTCTGAGACCTCCGCTTTGTTGGGGCCTGTGCTAGGTTTGGAGAAAGTCCACTCAGCTGGTCAGTCATGAAGTGGGTTAGGAAGAGCTTGCTGCTTGCAGGCGCTGAGTAATAGTGAACACAGAATCCCTTCCTCCTGGCTTTCTATTAAGGTTGTGATTCCCCAGGGGGCACCCAGCACATGCTTGTGGTGACACATAATAGGATTTCAAAGTACATTACATTAACTATAACCTAGCTTCCCAGGTGGCTCAGTGGTCAAGAATCTGCCTGCCAATTCAGGAGATATGGGAGATGTGGGTTTGATCCCTGGGTTGGGAAGATCCCCTGGAGTTCAGTTCAGTTACTTCACTCGCTCAGTTGTGTCCGACTCTGTGACCCCATGGACTGCAGCACACCAGGCCTCCCTGTCCATCACCAACTTCCGGAGTTTACTCAAACTCATGTCCATGGAGTCTGTGATGCCATCCAACCATCTCATCCTCTGTTGTCCCCTTCTTCTGCCTTCAATCTTTCCCAGCATCAGGATTTTTTCAAATGAGTCAGTTCTTCACATCAGGTGGCCGAAGTGTTGGAGTTTCAGCTTCAGCATCAGTCCTTCTAATGAATATTCAGGGCTGATCTCCTTAGGATGGACTGGTTGGATCTCCTTGCTGTCCAAGGGACTCTCAAGAGTCTTCCAACACCACAGTTCAAAAGCATCAATTCTTCGGCGCTCAGCTTTCTTTATAGTTCAACTCTCACATCCATTCATGACTACTGGAAAACCCACAGCTTTGACTAACTGGATCTTTGTTGGCAAAATAATGTCTCTGCTTTTTAATATGCTGTCTAGGTTGGTCATAACTTTCCTTCCAAGGAGCGTCTTTTAATTTCATGGCTGCAGTCCCCATCTGCAGTGATTTTGGAGCCCCTCAAAATAGTCTGTCACTGTTTCCCCATCTATTTGCCATTCCCCTGGAGTAGGAAATGGCAATCCGTTCCAGTGTTCTTGCCTGAAAAATCCCATGGACAGAGGAGTCTGAGGGGCTACAGTCCATGGGGTCACAGAGTCGGACATGACAGAGCACGCCCACAGGTCAAATATTAAATATGGATGCGGTCCTACTTTCATGAATCTGACTGCACAGCAGAGAAGAGAGTAACAAACAAGCAATTATAGTAAGCATGCAAATTACAGTAAGCAAATTACAGACTTGGCTCTCCCCATATATCACTGGGAAGGAGGGCAGTTAACCTCAGATCCAGAAGGCTAAGTGATGCAGACAAAGCAGGAAATGAGATACACATCTCCCAACGGAGCAAACAGACACCGAGGCTTAGAAGTGAAAACAACAGCGTGTCCAGGGGCCCCAGTGCAACACACACGGAGTATAAAGTAGAGACCCTGCACGGCAGAGGACAGAGAAAAAAATAATCAAGCATCATCCCAAAGGTCTTATGTGAGACTCAGGGATGGATAAGGCAGGGAATAGTGGAGCTGAGTGCAGACCCAAGAGTCTGTCCGATCTTTTGATAACCTTAAGGACCTGGCATCTGCTGAGTGCAGGGCAGAATAGACGGATTCAGTCCCACTCAGTCCTCCCACAAGCCTGTGCAACCCACAGTATGACTCTCCCCATTTCCCAGCCACTTGGAGCACAGAGAAAACACCGCTGACTCCATGCCCAGGCCATTCTAATCCTAGCCAGCAAGTTGGGGTCTGGGGAGCACCATCATGCTCTGTCATTGCTTATCCTGTCTTTCTGCCTGCTTTCCAGTCCTGACTGAGCCTGGGTTTGTTGATTTTTTTCCATATGTCAAGAGCTAGGCAGTTGGTTCCAATAGGATCTGCAATGAAACAGGAGTCTGGAAAGAGTGAACAATAAACGGACAGATAAATGTGTTTTATCTATAAGTGTATACGTACACGCACACTTATGTATATACATATTTATGCACACGTGTGTGCATGAGGAAAAGATTGCGAGGGAGACTGTTAAACCATCTGGAGGGAGAGGAAAGAGATTTGTATTCTAAATCATCCCCAGTTCTGCATCCATGCACAGCTGATACTGTTCTGGTTTCTTCCCCAGGCCAGGAGTACAGTGTTTTGACCCCCAAGACTGTCCCAAGAAGCAGTGTCCCGGTCTCCTGTCCCCACTGCCGACCTCCTAGGACAGAGGATCCAGGTAGGGGGTGGCACCTGGAGAAGTGGCCAGGGCCGTAAGGCTGCAGCTTCTTGCCCTGGGGGGGGGCAGGGGTGCAGTTGGGCTGGACATAGACTGCCCTGAGCCCAGTGGCGGGTCACGGTGCAGACGAGAGCAGGACTCTTCTGGACTTCTCAGCTTTCCCAGAGCACCCTGCCCCCACACCTATCTCTCCAAGTGCTTTGCCTGAAGCCACTCCTTCACCTTGACCTGGAGAAACCGTGAACATGGTTCCAGAAGTTCCTGGTGCGGGAAAGGGTGTGAGCGGCAGGCAGGCTGGCTGCCGTGATCATCTTGTCTCCCCTCTGTCTACCTTCCGCCCTCCCCACCCTCTCCCCCAATCCCAAGGGTTTAGGGGAGGAGCAGTGGGGAGAGCAGTGGCCTGAGAACACGGACACCAGGTCTAGTCCCGGTTCTGCCCCTGACATGCTGTGTGTCTTCAGACAAGTTCCTTAACTTCTCTGGGCCTTGGGCTCCGCATCTATAATGAAGGCTCTTTCGAGCAGTGATGATGATGATGATAGCGCTGTCATTTATTAAGCCCTTACTTAGCAACATGATAAGGCTTTTACAAGCATCATCCTCACAACCCTATGAAGTAGGCTTTGTCCATTTTATTACCATTCCCATGAGTGAAGAAACTGAGGCTCAGAGAGGGCAAGAGACTTGCCGAAGCACACACAGCTCACAAGTGGTAGAGCCAGCTAGTTCAGTGGCTTGCTGGATTCAATCAGTTGATAAATGAAGACTCTGAGCAGAGGGCCTGGCTCATGAGATGCCTGTCACTGTCGTGGTAACCATCAGTATTGTCGCCCAGTGGAGGCAGCTTGTCTCCTCTGCAGCGGTCCCTGGGAGGAGCTCAGTGCTGCGGGAGGCCTGTGGAGGGGCCTGGTGACTCAGACATCACCCTCTCCTGACCTCCCTGCCTCCTCTTCCAGGTGATGCTATCACCAGGGACCCCCTGGGACCGTCTCGCAGTGAGACCTTGCGATGTCCCCTGTGTAGTCAAGTTGGGTCCCCCTCTGAGGGGGATGGCCCAGACTCAGCCACCTCTGGTAGGCTGATGCTCCGTCTCTTCCCCCCTGCTCCCCTGGATTTGGGTTTGGGGCCCTGGGAGGGGGTTTACCCAAGGTGGAAGCTTGCCCAATCTGGGGTGGAGCAAACTGGATGACAGCCGGCTTCCCAAAGCAAGGCACTCCCTGCGTGGCCAGCCCCCTGTCTAGCTCCAGCGGGGTTGGCAGGGCTGGGGGCCCTCTGTTCTCTGCCAGATCTTCTCAGGTTGTGAGACTGTGTCTCTGCTGTCCCTCCCTGACAGCGCCGGCAAAGGCCGCCACCAGGAGAAATGCACCTTCAACGTCCAGCCCCAAGCAGAGGAGCAAGCGAGCAGGGTCGCCGCCCCGGCCGCCTCCTGGACTGTGGTATCTGGCTGCCGTGCCCTCTGCACCAGCCCCTCCTGCCTTTGCCTACATCTCCTCGGTTCCCGTCCTGCCTTATCCATCAGCCACTGTGTAAGAACCTTCCCTTCCAGCCCTCCTTGCCTGTTTGAATCGCTTAATAGTTAGCGTTCAGCCCTGAGCTGGGTAGCTGAGAACTCAGCACTGAGTACTCCTGTGTTTCTCCCCAACACTTGTATAGTCACTCAACAAACCTTGAATGCTCCCTGGGTACCAGGGAGACTGCTTGACCCTGGGGACCCAACAGTGAAGGAGCCTGGCAGAGGGCCTTGCCCTCATGGGGACTTAGAACTGTAATCATCTCCCATTTCCTTGTGGGTCTTCTTAGCAAGCAACAGTTTTAGATTTATAGAGAAAAGGAACAGATAAGACAGAGAGTTCTCATATACACCCCAAACACCGTTTCCTCTGATACTAATATCTTAACTTGATATGGCAACCTTCCCAGGTAGCACAGTGGTAAAGAATCTGCATGCCAGTGCAGGAGATGCAAGAGGCTTGGATCAATCCCTGGGTCAGGAAGATCCCCTGGAGAAGGAAATGGCAACCCACTCCAGTACTCTTGCCTGGAAAATCCCATGGACGGAGGAGCCTGGTGGGCTACAGTCCATGGGGTTGCAAAGAGTCGATACAACTGGGCAGCTAACACACACACACCTTGATATGGTCCATGTGCAGTTAGTGAACCATTATTAATGCCTGGTTATTAAATATAGTCCACAGTTTATTTAGGCTTCTTTAGTTTTTTCCTAAAGTCCTTTTTCTGTTCCAGGATCCCCCGCCCCAAGGTACCACATATATTTCGTTGTCACATCTCCCAGGCTCCTCCCGGCTGAGACAGTTTCTCAGACTTTCCTTGTTCCCAGTGGTCGTGCCAGTTCAGAGGCACACCAGTCCGGTCCATGCTAGGATGAGCAATTACTGTTTGCATGTTCCATTTGGATGTAACATCAGTTAAGACAAAAGACACAGGAGTTGAGGTTAAAAAAGGCTTAGGTTTTAGAATCAGAGCTGCCCTGGAATCCTGTCTGCCATTTATTATTGCTGTGGGCTTGGTAAAGCCACTTTCTCTCTGAGCCTCAGTTTCCCTCTCTGTTAAACAGGGCACATACAGTCTGTATGAGGATTAGGTGAGGCGGGTGGCATGAGATGCTTGTGGGGTTTGTAGTGCGTGCTGGCACATGCTCTTTGCTCAATAAATGGCAGCTGTGTCATCGCTGTGGATGCTGCTACCGTTCCATGTTGTTGCCAGGAAGAAGAAAAATGAGGGAAGGTGCTTTTAACAAGACAGGATTGTGCAGAGAATAAAAGCCCAGACCCTGGAATTAGATTTGTCTTCTTCTGCAGATTGTTGTCAGCTAGTTCTATACCCGTTTCCTTCACTGTAAAATAAGTGAGTCAGGGTGGCCAGTAACCCTAGTGCTTCTGATATACTGAAATTGGTACTGATGACACTACATCTCTCCACCGGCCAGTCAAGCAGGACTGAATATCTCAGTGGTTGCAGCCGGAAAGCCTTAGAACGCTGAGTGGGCCTGTGCTGCCACCTGCTGGCCAGCCGCCTTATAACCTCTGAACCAGAGGCTTTCTAGTTTCTAGCAAATTTTTCGGTTTAGTGGGGTTTTCTGGTTGTTGTTTGTTCTGTTCTGTGCATCTTCCCTATGGGGAGTTCGGGGTAACTTTCAGATCAGTCTGGTCATCAAATTATCAGAAGGCAGGGGTGTGTGGGAATCCAGTAGTTGTCACTAGAGGAGAGAACTGGGTTCAGGAAGCCCATTCATCCATTCGGTTCAGATGATATGTTTCAGGATCTACCGGGAGCTAATTAGCTGTGGGTTTAAATCGAGTACTGCCCCAGCCCCCTGATTCTGGGAGAATCCTCAGTAGGGCACCAGACACACAGAGCTTTTTACCTGAGCTTTCCTATTGGCTCTACCCTGGGAGGTAGCTAAGTATGGCTGTTTTCTGGGGGAAATGGAGCCCTTGAAAAGGAAGTAGCTTGTTCACTGTCATGCTGGTGGCCAAGAGGAATGACCAGGATTTGGGGCAGCCTTCTGCATTACTTAGCTTCTCTGGGCGTCACTTCGCCCATCTGTAAAATAAGCATAAAAGGACCTACAAAATAAACGAGATAGTGCTAGTAAAGCACTCATCTCAGAGTCTGGCCTGTGGGTCCCAAGGATGAAGATTCCAGCCCTGGGCTAGGCACTATGTTTAACTGTTTGAGCAACAGTCGAACTGCCTTGCAAACTAGCGGCACCGTTTCACGTTCCCACCAGCAGTGTATGAGGGCTCCAGTCTCTCACATCCTCTCGCAAAACTCACTGCTATGTGTCTTTGTTTTTAGCCAACCCAGTGGGTGGGGAGTGTGTGAAGTGGCATCTCATGTAGTTTTGATTTGCATTTCCCTGATGGCTAATGATATTGAGCATCTTTTCACATGCTTGTGGGCCTTCTGTTTATATTGTTTGGAGAGACGTCTGTTCAGATCCTAGCACAGCCCTTTTGTCACACTGTGCAATAATGCAAATTAGAAAGTGAAGGATCCGGAGTAAGACTGGAGTTTACTGCATGCCAAGCAACACACCAGCGAATGTCTCCAGCCAAGTCTTCCTAAAGCTGTTCCCGCTCCATGGAGGCGAAACGCTCCCCACCTTGCACGTTGTCCCCCTTGCACACTGTACTCCACGTCACAGGTGCCAGCGCTTCTTGCCCAGCACCAGTTTCCTTGAACCCTAAACTTGGGCATCCTTGGATGAATACAGGAGTCACTTCTTGGGGAAACCTGTGCTTCATCTCACGGCTTCTCTGCCCATTTCCCCCGGAACTTTTAAACAACACCCCCACGTTCCCACAGGACCGGGCTGGGAAGGACGCACTTCCACCCCCTGCTCTGGGTGAGAGGAGTCAGACCATCACGCTCCTGCAGAATCTAATTATTATTGTCACGCTTCTCTGTCACTCCACACCTGACAAACAGGACTCCACGCGTGACCTCTCTGGTGAAGGAGGCGTGCTCCAGAACCTGGGGTGGTCCTGGTCTCCTGAGACCAGGCTTGCAGACTAGAAGCTCAGGAAGGCAGCAGGCGGGGCTGTTCATTCACCATGGTAACCGCAGGCCCCCCGCACGCCAGTTGGTACCTAGTATAAGGGCAGTACGTATTTGTTCAATGAGTGGGTAGGTGGCACTGGCCGCTTTCGAGCACTGTTCTGACTTCACCCCTCCAACACATCCCTTGGCAGGGGATACTCTGACCATTTTGGAGGTGAAGAAACCAAGACTCAGAATGTAGGGGCCAAGGACCGAGCCGGGCCTGAGGCGCCCCGAGGCGTCTCGTGCTCAGGGAAGTCGCCCGTCTCTCCCCGCAGGTACTACGCGCCGCCAGCACCTACCTCAGCCCCCTCAGTCCACGGAGCAGCCGCCGAGTGGCCCCCCGCCGCCTGCTCCCGGCCGGCCCGGGGACCCCGGCACTCCGTCCAGCTGGACCTGAAGGACCTGGAGGAGCTCCACCAGGCCCTGAGCCGGGCGGTCGAGGCTGCCGAGAGCGTCCGCTCCACCACCCAGCACATGAGCCGCTCGCTGTCGGCCGAGCTGCGCCAGGCCCGCGGCCTGCGGGGCTCCTGCCTCTTCTGACTGCGCGAGGCTCAGGGACACAGGCCAGAGGGCGCTGAGCCACTCCCAGAGGCCCCGCAGGCCCTCCCGAGGAAGGCTCCCCGCCCCGGGCCCTCCCTTTCAGCC
>SJXQ01001606.1:274577-314367 GCA_006408695.1 Aepyceros melampus | reverse complement strand
GAAGGAGCGGCAGTGGGTGACTCAGAGGAGTCACTTCCTAGCCCTGAAGAGGTTGAGGCTGGGACTGAGGCCACCCTCTGCCCAGACGCCGTCTCTGGGAGGCCCCTGGCCTGCACGCGTCCATCTCCAGCTAATAATATGTATTTTATATATGATGGACAGGTTTGTTTTTTTTTTTCTTTAACTGAGGCATTTTTCTGGCTTTGAATCCTTCTTAGGAGGCCAGATAAGAGGGGATGGAGCCAGGGTCTCTGGTGAAAATTTGTTCCCAACCTGTGACCAGCCACTCCAGAGTAGGCGTCTCTGAGAAGGATGTGGCCAGGGACCTTCCTCCTGGTGACTGGTGGTCGGTCCGTGGGGTACTTTGAAGCCATTGGAATATCTTAGAAGTGCCCAGCTTCCCACGGGCTTGCTGCGATGAGAGACCCCACAGGGGGCCCCGGAAAGCTGTCTACCACAATCCCCCCTCAGTACCTCATGCCAAGACCCCTGGCTCTCCCCTCGGACCCCTGTGGAACTGGGCCAGTGGCCAGCTTCCTGCCAGCTCCTGCTGTGTGCCCCTGAGGCCAGGCCATCTGCTCCCCGACCCTGTAGCAGCTCAGACCTCAGCTTTTCTGGAATGTGTGTGCATCACTCATATTTGTATATTTGGGGCATTAAAAAAAATCTATTTTCGTTATGAGAGCAAATAAAGAAGAGTGAATATTGATCTTTAAAACTGTTTTATTTGTATTTTTTGGCCATGCCGCGTGGCACATGGGATCTTAGTTCCCTGACCAGGGACTGAACCCACACTCCCTGTAGTGGCAGCGCGGGGTCCTAACACTGGCTCACCGTGGAAGTCCCTAGATAGTAATCTTAAGAAGTGGAGGCCAGAGAACACTCCAAACATTCCCAAAACCACCCACATCTGTGGTGTATGTCATCCTTGTGGTTTCTAAGGTCACGTTAGGGGGCAAAAGACTCGGCGCTGGGCGGAGCCCTCCCCCGGAGGACAGGTTGGGCGCCCGTGTCCAGACTCGACCTGCCTGCCTCTTGGTGCCATCTGTTTCTCCAACTTTAGCCGCTCAGAACCGTGAAGCTTTCCGTTGGAGGGGGCTGCGAGGAGAGGCCATCTGGCCAAGCCTCTCTTGTGAGACATTGTGAGCAAATTGGTGTCTGGGTGAGCACGAGCCTGGACTCTTTCCAGTGCTCCTTTTGACACCAAACAAGAGCTGCTATTGACTGAGCGTCTCTTAGATGCCAATCCTTGAGCTAAGTGTGCCCCCATTTTATTGATGAGGAGACCGAGGTTCCGTCTACCAGAACTTGTGATGGTCTGACTCCGAAGTCCATGTTCTTTGTAACTGTTTTATTCCCCCTAAACCTCCGTGACATTTTCTCCCTGACTCCTGCTGCTTCTTCCCTTGGCCTTTTCTCCAGTCTTCCCCTCCTCTCATCTCCTTGCTTCTCTAGAACCCATTTCGATTTCATTTTTCAGCTGATCTTTCTCAGGAGAGTTGACAATGGCATCTTGCTGAGATGAAGGATTTCTTGTAGGTTCTGAGCCTCCAGGCCCACACCCTCATGGGACGTGGATGGGAAGGCAGACCCCAAGGTAGGGACTCAGCAGTGTCTGCAGCCTCAGTGCCCCAGGCACAGCATGGCTGCAGCTTTGGACAAAGGATGCTTGAGTCTTGGGGGTGTGGCTTTTTGGAGGATGCAAATATGTGAGCCTCAGGACTGGGTTTCAGGAGGGAGGGTTATGGTCCTCTCACTCCAGACGGCTTAGGACCTGTGAACACAGAATACTTGAATCATTCTGTCCAACTTCTCTGCCACCTGCATCATGCTGCTTCTCTCATGTGACCATATATTGTAGAACCCTTGGGTGTGGAAGGAGAATGGCCTTCTTTTTTATTTTCTTAATGTTTATCTATTTATTTATTTGGCTGCACTGGGGCCTTAGTTGCTACACGTGGGATCTTTGTTGCTGCATGTGGGATCAGTTTCCTGACCAGGGACTGAGCCCAGGCCCCCTGCATTGGGAGGGTGGAATCTTAGCTGCTGAACCACCAGGGAAGTGCCAGACACCAGCCTTCCTTGCTCAACTCCTGGCTTCAGACTCTCAGTCCTCTTTACACCTCGAAGTGGGTCTGCCTTGGACATGGCTCCACGGCTAGAGCTCCAATCACATATGTAAGTTGTCTGGATTTGAGAGACCCTCCTTCCCCCTAGGTGTCCTTTCTTCCTTCTGGGTGACAGGCGGGCACTCTGAAGACACCTGAAGGAGACACACAGCCCCTCTGGCCTGGCCCCGAGTCCTCTGAGCCTCCTCTATCCGGCCTCTGCCCTGGCCCAGGCACCTGCCTCTTCCAGGATGCTCACGGAAGACTCTGAGCTGGTCTCCCTGCCTCCTGCCTTGCCCCTCCCAGCTCACCTCCCCAGATGGCCAGGGTGACATCTATTAATAAAGTACGGACCCGGTGCTTGGCACCACACTCCTGAGTCTTCACCACCCTCTGTCTACCTGACCTCCTGCTCATGGTCCTCTGCCTCAATATTCCTTAAACAGATCTTTGGCTTCAGTGGGAACAGCAGGTGCTATCAAGCTCTAATCTTTCTAGCGTGGTTCAGGTGCCCCTTCCAGGTAGCCTTCCCAGACTTCCCCACTAGAAGGAACCTCCCCTGTGCTGGGCTCCCAAGGCACTCAGTGCATATGGCTGTCCATTCTGGCACATGCGCTGGGGACTATAGCAAGGGCTATTCCAACCAGGGATTGACTCGGGGCAGTTGATCAGCCAGGGCTGACCTCAGTTGACTCAAGCGGGCACATGAATGAATGAATGAATGTGCAAAGGACAACCTGACTGCACCAAAACAAACTTTATTGATGCAGCCGAGGGAACTGAGTTGCAAAGGGTGAGCAGGGGGCCGCGGGCGGGCCCTCGCAGCCCTCAAGGCCCCGGCCCAGCACTAGGACGCTTCCATCTCCTTCTTCCTTTCCTCCTCGCGCTGCCGGTGCAGCGGCCCGCACGCATCCTAGTGGGAGAAGACAGCGCATGGCCAGGGAAGGGTGGGCTGGGCTGGGCAGAAGGCAGGCCCGACGGAGCTCAGGAGACCGACGGGCCAGGCCTGGCAGCGGGCACGGAGCAGGGGTGAGGGGAGGGGTCGGCCAAAAAGAGACTCTGGGTCTTCGGAGGGGAATGAGCTCTGGACTGCGGCACCAGCCCACGCGGGGCTCCCGCTGGGTGACCTTGGGCAGGTTGTTTTCTCTCTCCACATCTCAGCTTATTCACCACTGAAACAGAGGCTCAAACCCTCAACAACTGGCGTGTCTGAACACTCCTGCCCTGTCTGCCCTTCTGTTGATGTCCTGGATTCCTCGCACCGTTTTGAAGATGTTGCGAGGGAGGGGCAGGGTGGCCTGGGGCCTGTCCCCTCAGCCGGCAGATGGGGGAGGTAGGCTGCTGGCCGCAGGACCAACTCCAGTGCCTGTCTTCATAACTCTTTTCCGAGGTTCCCGAAAACGGGGGGCGGTGATTTGTGCTACTGGTGGTCATGGGAAATGACCTTCAGTGGCAGGCAGATGGAGATGTTTTCATTTTAATAATCGTGAAAGTATTTCATGTATATCAAAAAAGGGTGGCCAGCTCATCAGCTCTGTGACTTCAGATATTGCACAGGACAAGACCAAGTAAAGCCTTTCATTTAACATAGATTTAAAGGAAAGCATTAAGAGGATACAGAAAATTCTCGGTTAGAGCAAAAATCAGGACAGTGGTCCTAGATTGCGGTTGGGGTGACTCCAAAACCATGAGACCTCTTGCCCATCACACAGGCAGTAGAGGCCTGGGGCGTGGCAGGCAGCAGCTGCAAATGATCATTCCCTGGATGTGTCTCTTTTCCGTTTGCCACACCTTGGCTCTGCTCTTCCCCTCCTGTTAGGTTTTCCAGTCCCCCCCACGTACTCCAGGCATCCTCCCTGATTTCCCAGTGACTTTTACAGTCATCCATCCCCCAGGGGTCCTGCAGGGAAGCCTGTGCTTGATCAGGATGTCCTGATTCGCTGTGCAGCCTTGACTGACAGCTTCCCTCTCTAGGCCTCTGAGGCTGCCCAAGCTGGGACCACCCTCGGGGTGAGCACCACTCCCCTCCTTGCACTCGCCTTCTTCTCGTCGGTGTATGTGATTTCTGATTCCTGGATGCCTATGCATTTGATGACATCTAGGAACTCTTTCTTCTGCTCCTGGGTCACCTCCGGCTTGTCAGCTGCAAGAGGGAGCAAGGGGCCAGGTGGGGATGTGGGAGGCCTGAGTGGGAGGCCAGGGAGGGCTGGGGCTCTGGAGACCTAGCCTGGGGAGTGGTGATCTTGGGGTGAGGCTTGGGTGGAGTAGGCGTTTGGGACATCTACCATAGAAGGACACCCCCACGTTCTTTGTGCCATTCCAGGAGGCAGCAAGCATGAAGGTCCTGAAGTGCTTGCTGAGCAGCAGGTCAGCAAAGTGTTCTCTGTCCATCTCTGAAAAAGAGAAGACTCTGGTGAGACCACAGGAAACCACAATGGTTCCCATCTCATGGGCTAGGAACAGGGTGGGAGGCCTGAGTGGGAGGCCAGGGAGGGCTGGGGCTCTGGAGACTTAGCCTGGGGAGTGGTGATCTTGGGGTGAGGCTTGGGTGGAGTAGGCGTTTGGGACATCTACCATAGAAGGACACCCCCACGTTCTTTGTGCCATTCCAGGAGGCAGCAAGCATGAAGGTCCTGAAGTGCTTGCTGAGCAGCAGGTCAGCAAAGTGTTCTCTGTCCATCTCTGAAAAAGAGAAGACTCTGGTGAGACCACAGGAAACCACAATGGTTCCCATCTCATGGGCTAGGAACAGGGGTGTGCCCAAGGCCACATAGCCAGTCCATGAAGGCCAGGGGTTCCCTGGGGCCGCTGGTCCCTTGCTCCTGCCGTGTGCCAGACTCCGCACCGAGTGCCCTCCATGTGTACAATCTTAGGAGCCTCACATGGACCGTGGTTGTCAAGGCCTTTATCTCCCCATTTTACAGATGAGGAAACCAGACTCAGACAGGAGCCTCGGGGCTGCAAAGTGACATCTGTTCAATTCCACCTGGGAGAGAAACAGTAAGACGGTCAAAGAGAAGTGCTTGATCACCCATCGCAGTCAACAAGTCAAATGACAATTAGAGTCAGTGTCCCCTCCCCTCCCCCCTGCAAGTCCATCGATGGGAAAGCTGAGGCTGAGGCCAGGAGGAAAGTTGGACTCGCTCAAGGATTTTCTGCAGCTGGGAGTGAAAGCCAGAAGCGGGGGTTGGCGGTGTGGGCTCTCACATGGTCTGGTACTCTCTGATGATCAGCTTGTCCTCCGCGTGCCTGGGCTCAAAGTAAAAGAAAGCCGCCTGGATTGCTCTAGCCGACTCACTGTACTCGGGGTTTCGGAAAGCGGAGCCGATATAAAACCACTTGCCAGAGAGCTGGGGAGAAGCCAGGAATTGGTGATGGAGCCAAATCCTTGATAGTCAGCAGGGATGAGACTTAGCAGATCTCTGCCCCATTTTTGCAAACAAGGAGACTGGGGCCCTGGATGAGCAGCGACCATACAAGAGCTCACTCAGGGAACCAGGTATCTCCCCAAATGCCCCTCAGCCTCTGGGCAGCCCCTCCCCACCTAGGACAGAGTTGTTCCTTGCTGAAGGACCTTGCAAGGAAACGTCTGAGTTTAGAGGCAGAGAAATGTCTCTGGAGCCTGGTCAGAATTTCAGCCCAGGCTCCAGGAGAGGAAACGGGGGTATCAGGAAGGCAAAGGAAAGCCCAGGGAGGGAAGCAGCTGCCCACGGTGCTCAGGGAGTCAGGCACTTACCGAGTCCATGGTGGCATTGGTAATGGGCGCCACTGTCATCAGGTTGGCACACTCGGGGCTCTGGGCATCCAGCAGAGGAAGGAGGCTCAGGACAGCGAGAGCCCAAAGCAGGGCCATGCTGAGACCAGGAGACACCTGCAGCCGAGCAAGCTGGTGGCTGGAAGGCGTCAGTGACTTTTAAAGGAGCCGTGGGCAGGTCCCTAGGACCCAGCTGTGACACAATTCGGCAAACTGTTGAGAAATATCTTGCACAAATCCTTCCGTCCTTCCTGCAAGCCAGCTGTAGGTAAAGCTTGCAAGCCTGGGTCTAATTTGGGTCCCTAACCTGGAGGAGTTAATGTGCTTAGATAATGATCAAGGGGCCTGTAAACAAAGTCTCCTGTTTCCATTCAATTCCTGTTCTATTAAGCGCCAAGACTCAAAGCCAGTCAGTCAGTTCAGTCACTCAGTCATGTCTGACTCTGCGACCCTATGGACTGCAGCACGCCAGGCCTCCCTGTCCATCACCAACTCCCGGAGTTTACTCAAACTCATGTCCATTGATTCAGTGATGCCATCCAGCCATCTCATCCTGTGTCGTCCCCTTCTTCTGCCTTCAATCTTTCCCAGCATCAGGGTCTTTTCAAATGAGTCTTTACATCAGGTGGCCAAAGTATTGGAGTTTCAGCTTCAGCATCAGTCCTTCCAATGAACACCCAGGACTGATCTCCTTTAGGATGGACTGGTTGGATCTCCTTGCAGTCCAAGGGACCCTTAAGAGTCTTCTCCAACACCACAGTTCAAAAGCATCAATTCTTCAGCACGCAGCTTTCTTTATAGTCCAACTCTCTTAAAGGACCGAGCTGTAAATCAAGTGCTGAGGGCAACTTAGAGAGTTCCCAGGGGAGTGTGGTGTATACGGGAATGAGTGGGGGAAGGATTTAGAGGTGGGAGGTATGGACAAACATGGGATCAATCCCAAATGAGTGTGGGGACAACTGTGAAACAACAAAGATCCAGAGAGGCCCCAACTCAATCCTGGAGGCAGGGACATTTCCAAAAGAAAGGGACCTCTAAGTTGAATATCTGTTTCCAGTACTGAGTGAGTAAGTGAAATTCGCTCAGTCGTACCCGACTTTTTTCAACTCCGTGGACTATACAGTCCATGGAATTCTCCAGGCCAGAATACTGGAGTGAGTAGCCATTCCTTTCTCCTGGGCATCTTCCCAACCCAAGGATTGAACCCGTCTCCTGCACTGCAGGCAGATTCTTTACTGTCTGAGCCTTCAGGGAAGCAAACGTATTCGGTTGGCCAAAAAGTTCACTCGAGTTTTTCCATAAGATGTTACAAGAGATGAATGAATATTTTGGCCTATCCGATACTACTTAAACCGCCTCTCAACATCTAAAACAGGAAATGGTCCCTGTGTTTTCTCCACGCCCTGCTGGTTGAGCAGGGAGCTTGCCTTTCTTTTTACCCATATGTTCCCAGTCCTGTAACAGTGCCCAGCAAGGAGCAGACACAGTATAAACCATGGAATAAATAATTCCACTGCTCATTTGCATTTCTATGTGATGAAGTCAAACCTTTATTTTGTATAAATAGATTTCAAAAATATTATTATGATAGGCTTACAATTTTGTATTCTTATTCATTTCATATATTTGAATAATTTTTCCTGTGTCAGTGTAGTCAGCAGTTGTAATTTGAATGGATGAATAATCTTTCATTCACTTTCTGGATTCTAACTTCCCTAAACATGTCCTCTCTTTATACATAGAGCATTTTATTTTGTTTTTTTTTTTTTCCCCAACTTTATTGAGACACAATTGCCTATAATGTTTTAGATTGTAATTTTTCCTCTGAAGATATGTCAGAGACCATCCGAATTTCTTTCAAGAGAAAGAAAAGCATATGTCTTTAAAAATACAAGACTTTAGTGATATTTAAAAGCTCCCCCCAATAAATAAAAATAAATAACCCCAAGACGAACAATTCATGTATCTGTCAAAAGGAAAATGGAAAAACAAACTGTTATTTTTATACAATGGAATAATGCTTAGCAACAAAAAATAATGAACTATGGATATATACAACAACGCAAATGAATTTCAAAAACATGCTGAATGAAAGAAACCAGACTCAGGCTTCCCTGATGGTCCAGTGGTTGGGAGTCCATCTGCCAATTCAAGGAACGTAGATTCAATCCCTGGTCCAGGAAGATCCCACGTGCAGTGGGACAAGTGAGCTCGTGTGCCACAACTACCGAGCTCACGCACTGGAGCTTGTGCCCTGCAACAGTGAGAAGCCCCTGCTCACTGCAGCTAGAGAAAGCCCGTTAATAGCAACGAAGACCCAGTGCAGCTCCCCCTCCACCAAAACTGAACAGCTCAGGAACTGGACTTCCCGGGTGGTCCAGTTGCTAAGACTCCATGCTCCTGATGAGGGGCCTGGGTTCCATCCCTGGTCAGGGAACTAGATCCTACATGCCTCAACTACGAGCTCACAGGCCACACAAAATCCCACATGCTGTAATTAAGATCCCAGCTGCTGCAACTAACACTCAGTGCAGTCAAATAAATAAACATAAAAACAACAACAACAACAAAAAAAACAGCACACAGACTGTGTGAGTCCACTTATATGAAGTTCTAGAACAGTCAAAACTAATTATAATGGTAGAAATCAGATCAGTGGTTGCCTTGGCAGTTTGCCCAGGGACGCGAGAGAACTTTTTGAAGTAGAGGACCATGTTCTATATTTTCATTCTGGTGGTGGTTACACACGTATTGGTATGTACATTTGCGAAACTCTTTGAGCTGGAAATTGAAAACGTGTGAATTTTATTGTATGCTGTGCACGCTAAGTCACTTCAGTTGTGTTCGATTCTTTGCAACCCCATGGACATAGCCCCCCGGGTTCCTCTGTCTATGCGATTCTTCAGGCAAGAATGCTGGAGTGGGTTGCCATGCCCTCCTCCAGGGGATCTTCCCCACCCAGGGATCGAACCCACGTCTCCAGTGACTCCTGCATTGCAGAGGTTTCTTTTACCACAGAGCCACTGGGGAAGCCCCTATTGTGTGCCTAGTTACCTCAATTAAGTTGATTTAAAAAAAAAAAAAAACTTTACCCCCCCAAAAAGAGAATGCAAAACCATGACAAATCAAAAAGCTCTGCTGCTGCTGCTGCTAAGTTGCTTCAGTCGTGTCCGACTCTGCGCGACTCCTCCCAGAGATGGCAGCCCACCAGGCTCCCCCGTCCCTGGGATTCTCCAGGCAAGAACACTGGAGTGGGTTGCCATTTCCTTCTCCAGTGCGTGAAAGTGAAAAGTGAACGTGAAGTCGCTCAGTCGTGTCTGACTCTTCGCTACCTCATGGACTGCAGCTCACCACTAATAGCCTTTAATGCTGTGCCAATACGGCAGTGCAGAAATGAGTCTCTCCCCCTACGCCCTAGTCGGAACTAGAATTTCCCTTCTTTCTCTGTTTTATCAGCTCAGTTAGTGTCTTGACCTTGCACTGCTCTAACTGGAGTCTTGCAAACACGATTGGAGCGCTTCAAGAGGGAACAGCTCAGGTAAGGGAGAGGGTGATGCAAGAAGGATCGAGACAGTCTGTGTGACTGGAGCCCATGATGGGGTCAGAGGGATGGAGGCTGATGCTGGGGGTGGCGCTCTTGGTGGGAATCCAAGCTGCAGAGCACGGAAGCCAGGCCGAGGAGTTTGCAGTGTCCTCTGAGGGCACTGGGGAGAGACAGAAAGATTTTAAGTGAGGTGTGTGTGGAGGGGTAATATCAGATTTGCCCTTTAGAGAGAGCCCACTGTCTGCAGTGAGAAGAACAGGGGACGGGGAGGACAAGCACAGAACGGACTTGGCAGAGCAGCTGGACAGATGCAGCGGTCCAGGTGAGAGATGATGGAAGCGGGCAGTTTCAAGACACTATGTAAGGACATGCTGAACGCCGTGTGGGCACACTGCCACCATCAGACGGGGCTAGTGAGGTTCTTACCTGGAGACCAGATCTTTCCAGGTCCCCACATGTCACACACACACGGACACACACACACAAAAGTTCACGCAACAACACACAAGCCCCTCTGTCACTTGGGATCGCCGCCTGGTACTGGCACAGAGTGACCCGCAACCCTAAATGCCTTTTGTCACAGCCAATCATGTTCAGAGCCCAGGGGAACAAGTCTTCCCATCTTGTACTCGCTCCTTGAAACACCACGTGCTCTTCCCAAACATCCCGAGGTTTTGAAGGTGATGCTACTGCTGACATGGGAGATAGCAGTAGGATTAGGACGGTCTGTGTGGCTGGAGCATGTGATGGGTTCAGAGTGATGGAGGCTGATGCCTCCATCACTTCAGACCCACTTCCAAGTCCAGGAAGATTTGAGTGGACTTAGAGGTTGTGAAACCTAGCAGGACCCTGCAAAGCCCTCCCAGGTAAAATAAAAACCCCTCCATTTCTTGTTGATAGAAAGAAAAAAGGGGGGTGTGGTAGGAAGGCTTATGTCTCCTAGGCCTTCTCTGAGTTCCAAAGAGCAGACTCAAGCAGTTAATGATTAGGACAACATGGACACAGGACTCCTAGTCCCTCCAGAAAGGATGTAGATAACAATTTGATGTTTATCTTTCAGTTGTTTTGCAGAAACTAAGACCTGTACCCAGGTGGAGGATGGGGATGGCATCCTGACCATGAGCACGCAGACCCCAGACTAGTTGGAAGCAGAAAGCTGGTGATGGAGATTTCTGAAACAACCGCCTGTTACCTCCCCACCAACCAATCAGAAGAAGAGTCACAAGCTGATCACACATCCTACACCTCTCCTTTTCACCCTTCCTGCCTCTAAAAACCTGTGTCCAGGCCAGCTAACCAGATGGACTTGAGACAGGTCTAAGTCTCCATTTTCCACGTTGGCATCTCCTCAATTAGCTTTCTCTGCTCCAGACTCTGATGTCTCCATTTGACCTCCCTGTGTGTGGGGTGTACGAGCTTGGATCTGACTGCAGAAAAAGACAAATTAATTATCTTTCTCATTCCTCCCTCTCTACATAAAGGCCATACTTTCTTACCACATTAGCCCTTGCTTCCCAATAGTAATGAGAAACCACTTTATTTTTTTGCAACTGTGGTTGGGGAGGCCCTCCTAAATTAGAACCAGGCAATATTTGCAACAGTTGCATGTGGTAGCCAAGAAATATTTTGCAATGTGAAATCATTCATGTTCCTCTTAAATTCATGTATAGGTAGATGTAACACAGATGCTAAAGCTGAAGCTCCAGTACTTTGGCCACCTCATGTAAAGAGTTGACTCATTGGAAAAGACTCTGATGCTGGGAGGGATTGGGGGCAGGAGGAGAAGGGGACAACAGAGGATGAGATGGCTGGATGGCATCACTGACTTGATGGACGTGAGTTTGAGTGAGCTCCGGGAGATGGTAATGGACAGGGAGGCCTGGCGTGCTGGGATTCATGGGGTCACAAAGAGTCAGACACGACTGAGTGACTGATCTGATCTGAACACACATTAGGCATGGATCTGATTCTTGGCATCAGCAGCTCGAGGTTGAATGCTAGCATGGTGACTGATTTATAGCTTTACAAACTTTTGAACAAGCCTTAGTCCATTGATTAAATTTCCCAGATGTAAATTTTAAAGAGTCAGCTGTATTTGAAGGCTTTCGATGCATAATGTTTAGTTATTTAGAACAGTGGTCTGTGGGCCTTCATTTGTTCGTGTGGAGAAATGCTAGGGTGGCTCCCTGTGTGGGCGAAGGGTGAACAGGGAGGGCCAGTACACGGCAGGACGCAGTCTTTCTTTTGCCCAGAGCAATTCAGCTCCGGCCTAACCTGCATGCCTCCTGAAGCAGAGCCATAGCCAGTGAGTGTGATATACAGTAAGTGCCCTGCTTGATTCTTGGCATCAGCAGCTCGAGGTTGAATGCTAGCATGGTGACTGATTTATAGCTTTACAAACTTTTGAACAAGCCTTAGTCCATTGATTAAATTTCCCAGATGTAAATTTTAAAGAGTCAGCTGTATTTGAAGGCTTTCGATGCATAATGTTTAGTTATTTAGAACAGTGGTCTGTGGGCCTTCATTTGTTCGTGTGGAGAAATGCTAGGGTGGCTCCCTGTGTGGGCGAAGGGTGAACAGGGAGGGCCAGTACACGGCAGGACGCAGTCTTTCTTTTGCCCAGAGCAATTCAGCTCCGGCCTAACCTGCATGCCTCCTGAAGCAGAGCCATAGCCAGTGAGTGTGATATACAGTAAGTGCCCTGCACACGAACCTGCAAGTTATGAACGTGTGTTCCATCAGCGTCAGGCGTGAAATTGCAGCTGGCCCTCCATCTCCTAAGATCCTTCAGCTCTACCATCTCCCACCTCTTCCCACCCCTCCAGTCAGTAACTCTTGGCTGCTCATGCGACGCCAGCCCCTGTATGCCAGCTGCTGTACTGTATTACTGTACTTTTCAAGGTACTGTGCTGTAAGATTAAAAATGTTTCCTTTATTTTGTGTGTGTTTTTTTATGTATTATTTGTGTGAAAAGTAATGTAAACCTACTTCAGTACAGCACTATACAGCCAGTTGTGTTAGTTGAGTACCCAGGCTCACTTTGTTGGACTTACAAATATGCCAGACTCACAAAGGCATGCTCTGAACAGACCTCATCTGTATGTAGGGCACTGACTGTAATAAGAAATATACGCTTGATCTCTATCTCCATTTCTGGTAGCACAGGTCGTAAAAACTCCTGGGATCTCCAAAGTGATACTTGTCTTTTTGTAGACTAATGAGATGTCCCTTGGCTGGGGGCTCCTGGAGACCCTCAGAATGGGGACCAACTTTGGTATAGAGGGATGAAATTTTCAGCTTCACCCCCTCATCTCTGGGAAGGGAACTGGTGCTAGAGATTGACTTGGTCATTAATGATGAACAATGATTTAATCAACCATTCCCAGGGAAGAGTGCTTTCAGTGAAGTCAGAGTTGGGACATGTGGAGGTGCTGGGTAGGTGGCTGATCCAAAGAAAGCATGGAAGTCCTGGGCTCGTTCCCACATACCTTGCCCTAGGCATCACTGCTATCTGACTATTCCTGAATTGTATCCTTTTATACTAAACTGGTAATCTAGTAAGTAAATGATCTTCTGAATTCTCTGAGCTGTTCTAATAAATGGTCAAACCCAAAGAAGGGGTATTGGGAGTCTGTGATTTAGAGCTGGCGAGTTGGACGCACAGGGGACAACCTGGACTTGTGATTGCCATTGCAAGGGGGACAGTCTTGTGGGTCTGAGCCCTTAACCTGCAGGACTTGATGCTCACCCTGATTAGTGTTGAAACCGAGTCCCCTAAATCCAAGTGCCCTTACTGAGTTTATGATGAGTCTCTCTATCCAAACCTTTATTTCCTTTCTTGTTCAACCCCTGTTTCCCTCATAATTGAGAGCTATCAAAGAAAAGGGGAGATTGAAACTGAGCAGGACCCTGCAAGATCTTTGCACCTTTCTAAGCCTTTCCTTGAGTTCCAAAGAGCAGGCTTAAGCAGTCAATAAGTAGGACAATATAGATGCAGGACTCCTAGTCCCTCCGGAAGGGATTTAGATAGCAATTTGACGGTTATCTTTGAGTTGTTCTGCAGAAACTAAGACCTGTGCCCCGGTGGAGGATGGGGACAACATGCTGACCACAAGCATGTAGACCCTAGACTAGTTGAAACCAGAAGGTTGATGATCAAGATTTCTGAAATATCCCCCTGTTACCCCACCACCAACAAATCAGAAGAAAGTCCATGAACTGATCTCACATCCTAGGACCCTCTCCCCTAACACTTTCTTTTAAAACCCTTGCTGAACACCATTGGGGAGTTCTAGTGTTTGAGCATGAGTTGCCCGTTCCTCTTGCTTGGTGCCTGCAGTAAATGCTGGACTTTGCTTCAGCACAACCCAGTGTCAGTAGACTGGCTTTGCTGTGTATATGGCAAGTAGACCCAAGTTTGGTTCAGAACGGAACTGAATTGTAGGATACCCAGTTGGTGTCTTGGGCTTCCCAAGCGTACAGTGGTAAAGAACCTACCTGCCAGTGCAGGAAACTCAGGGGACATGGATTCCATCCCTAGGTCAGGAAGATCTCCTGGAGAAGGACATGGCCACCCACTCCAGCATTCTTGCCTGGAGAATCCCCTGGACAGAGGAGCCTGGTGGGCTACAGCCCACGGGGTTGCAAAGAGTCGGACACGACTGAGTGACTAAGTACATGCAGTTGGTGTCTGGAAAGTCAGAGAATTGCTTGGTGTGGGAGAAAATCCACACACTTTGTGGCCAGAAGTATGTGAGCAGAGGAGAGAGAAATGAAAGTTTCCCTTCTGGGGAGTAAGTGGAGTGCCTCCTCTGGGAAGGAGTGAGTGGTCCTCACCTTTCTCACCCTCAGGCTGCCCCTTGTGGCAGGTGGGAGTGTGTCTCACTCTCCTCCCAAGAGGCCATCCAAGTAGTTTCTCGAAGCACACCCAGCACTCATCCTCACACAGTACAATTTTCTCCACATTTTTATTAATACATTTCAAGGATGGTTTGGAACCTCCATGAACTGAGGTCTTCAGCAGCCCTCCCCAGCCTGCCCTTCCATCTGTCCCTGGCACAATGTCAAGAGAAGTTTGGCAGGAAAGAGACAGAAAATCAATCAGACCAGTGTAGGGTGCTGGTAAAAGAGTTGTCCTGGTTTTGTTGTTGTTCAATTGCTAAGTCATGTCCGACTCTTGTGACCCCATGGACTGCAGTCTGCAAGGCTTTCCCAGCCCTCACCATCTCCCGGAGTTTGCCCAAGTTCACGTCCACTGAATCAGTGATGTCAAACAACCATCTCATCCTCTGTCGCCCACTTCTTCTGCCTTCAATCTTTCCCGCTTCAGGGTCTTTTCCAGTGAGTCAGTTGTTTGCATCAGGTGGCCAAACTATTGGAGCTTAAGCTTCAGCATCAGTCCTTCCAAAGAGTATTCAGGATTGATCCTTTAAGATTGACTGGTTTGATCTTGCTGTCCAAGGGATTCTCAAGAGTCTTCTCCAGCAGCAGTTTGAAAGCATCAATTCTTTGGTGCTCAGCCTTCTTTATTGTCCAGCTCTCACATTCATACATGACTACTGAAAAGACCATAGCCTTGACTATGTGGACCTTTGTTGGCAAAGTGATGTCTTTGCTTTTAACACACTGTCTAGGTTTGTCATAGCTTTCCTGACAAGAAGCAACCATCTTCTAATTTCATGGCTGCAGTCACCAACCACAGTGATTTCAGAGCCCAGGAAGAGGAAGTCTGTCACTGCTTCCAACTTTTCCCCTTCTATTTGCCATGAAGTTATGGGACCAGATGTCCTAGTTTTACCACTTGCTTACTGTGTGACCTTGGGCAAATTATCTAACTTCTCTTATCTCAATTTCCCTAGCTGTAAAGTGGGGATAATAGTAATAAATTCTACTCATTGGATTGTTATGCGCATTCAATCTGTTCACATTTAGATGAACTAAATATTAGATGAAACAAACTTGCTTCTAAGGGTTCTCCTATTATAGTAATCATCACCACCTGTTTAATGAGAAGTGGGGTGGTAAGGAAGGAAAGACAGACTCCTGCATTATATAAATATTTCAGTTGATAGCAAGTTACATCCCCTTTCTCAAGATACCAACATGCAAAAATATGTCTCTATCAGATTCACGAAATAGCTCCTCACCCCGCATTAGCTACATGAGGAAATGAGTGATCTGGGTCAGGAAGATGCCCTGGAGAAGAAACTGGCACCCCACTCCAGTATTCTTGCCTGAAAAATCCCATGGACAGAGGAGCCTGGAGGCTACAGTCCACAGGGTCGCAAAGAGTCGGACATGACTTCGTGACTAACATATACACAGAGGGTTAAGGTGACATGGTGAAAGGGGAGGTTTGGATAATCAGGGAAAGGCACCACTCTGAAATGATTCACTTTCTAAGAAAACCACTTTATATGTATTTCTGGCCATTTTATACAAGACACGGCTGAGCTCTGTGTCTGACAACTAATACATGGTCTTCTGCTCAAGCCGCCACAAGAATACGCCAGCAGAACAAACAGTCTGAATTAAGAACTTTGTGTCTGGACTGAGGAAATATCCCCCAAATATTTTCCTAAGTCCAGATCCAGTTTTGTTATCTTGTGCAACTTATGTAACCTCTTTGGACTTTAGTTCCCTCGTTGGAAGAGCCAGGGCAATAACATGTGTCTCTGAGACGGTGCGTGAGGTAAACACGGGTCACGTTCCACATGACTCCTGGTTCACAGAAAGTGTGCAAGAAAGTGTAACCACTGTTAATTTGAAAGGTGTTATTAGGGGTTGTACCATATGAAAACTGTGGACTTTGGAGAAAAAGTTGAATATCATTCCATTTCACCTGGTTCATCCAACTATTGTATTAATAGAACAATCATCTGGTCTGTGGTTGGCAAGCAGGGAAAGACATGTCACCCCCTTTCTGCTGGGGTAAAACGGAGGCCCAGAGAGAATAACTCGCCCAGGGCCACGTGACAGTCAGGAAGCTGAGACTGGAATCCACCTGCCAGCCTCCCCCACTTCTCTCCCGTCCCTCTCTCACTTACCCAGCACCAGGCTGCTGGTCATTGTGAAATATGGCTGTCCTTGATTCGCTGGGGACAGAGGGAACGCAGGCCTGGGCTTTCCCCTGGGGGTGTCCTCCTTAGCTGTGTCGGGAAGAGCTGTCTTCTGTCCTGACACTTTCTACCTGCCCTTGCTGGGAACAAGCTGGCCCCGTTTCACTGGCTTCCCTGGTCAGGTCACAGAGGCCTCCTGGAAGGGAGCCTGTGCCGAAGGTGCTGAGCAGCATAGCTTCAGCATAACTCCTCTCCTCTTTTCCCTCTGGCCCTTCTCCTTGCCTCTCCCACCTTTCACGTCTTCACGGTCATGACTGTCCAGAACACAGACTAGGTTGCACCCCTCTGACCTGTCCTCTCAGTTCAGACTGTTCCCCAGGACAGCTCCACTCGAGTGTCCCATCGCAGCAGACTCCATCTGGCCAACACAAACCCTGCTCTCTGTACAAACCTGTGGCTTGTCCCATTCCCAACCCAATACCCCAGGCTTCCCCTGACCCTCCAGTACCACTTTGAATTACTTGTACGCAAGCATGCTAAGTCACTTCAGTCGTGTCTGACTCTCTGCAACCCTACGGACTGTAGCCCTGCAGACTCCTCTGTTCACGGGATTCTCCAGGCAAGAATACTGGAGTGAGTTGCCAAGCACTCCTCCAGGGGATCTTCCGGACCATGGGATCGAACCTGTGTCTTTCACGTCTCCTGCATGGGCAAGTGGGTTCTTTACCACTAGTGCCACCTAGGACTCCTTGCCACTCCCCAGATATGCAGTGCTTCTTTACTTCCAGGCCTTAACTGTTCCCACTCCTCCCAATGCCTTTCCCTGTCTGACTAACCTCTATTCATTCTCTCTTAGCCTTAGCTTGTGATGATTCATTTTATGTCAACTTAACTGAATCATGGGGTACCTCTTTGTCAAACAGGAGAGTATATCTAGGATGTGAAAATCTCCAAGCCCTTCCAGACCACAAATCCTGGGCTCCGTTCTTAGAGTCACCACAGGACAGTGACTCCAGGGGCTCACAGTCTGGGATCGATGCCAGGATGGGGAGGGTAGAGAAGACCCAGCTGTGGACTGACGACCTAGAACCTTACAGCTAGTCTTTAAAAAACATAAAATCCTGGATATGAGCTCAACTTCTCATGATTTGGTCTTTCTTGTAAATGAGAAGGGCATAAATGTTCTGATTTCTCCAACATCCCAGGAGAGGAGGAACAAGCTAAAGAAGAAAGTACTCTGAACTGAGTCAGGAGATATGGGCTTCAGGTCTGGCAGGTGTAAGTGTGTCCCAAATACTGAATGGGACGTGTGTGTGTGTGCTCAGTCACTAGTCGTGTCTGACTCTTTGGGACCCCATAGGCTGTAGCCCGTCAGGCTCCTCTGTCCATGGAATTTTCCAGGCAAGAATACTGGAACAGGTTGCCATTTCCAACTCCAAGGGATCTTCCTGAGCCAGGGATTGAACCCTTATCTCTTGTGTCTCCTACATTGTCAGGAGGATTCTTCACCACTAGAGCCACCTGGGAAGTCCTGAGTGGGACATACTTATGGTAAAAACATACTTACTGTTTATCTGAAATTCAAATTTATCTGTGTGTCCTGTATATTTATTCACTGACTCTAGCTAACTCTATCTGCCAGGTTCTCACTCACTTTTTCCAAAGCAGGTGCTGTGAGGGCTTCTCTCAAGAATCTCACAGGTAAGAGTTGTTCACATTGAAGCACTACTAGCAATCAGCAAAAGATGGAAGCAACCCACAGGTTATCAATGGATGAATGAATAAACAGAATTTGGTCTATCCACACAAGGAAATACTATGCAGCTGTGAAAAAGAATGCAGTCTTGATCCATGCTATAAGGATGAAACTTGAAAACATTATGTTGCATGAAAGCATTCATTCACAAAGGGTCAGATACCACTAAGATTCCATTTACACAAAATATCCATAGAGGTTTTCCAGGGGCATGCTTCAACAGTACTTGCGCCGTGAACTTCCAGATGTTCAAGTTTGATTTAGAAAAGGCAGAGGAACCAGAGATCAAATTGCCAACATTCACTGGATCATCGAAAAAGCAAGAGAGTTCCAGAAAAACATCTAATTCTGCTTTATTGACTATGCCAAAGCCTTTGACTGTGTGGATCACAATAAACTGTGGAAAATTCTTCAAGAGATGAGAATACCAGACCACCTGACCTGCCTCTTGAGAAACCTGTGTGCAGGTCAAGATGCAACAGTTAGAACTGGATATGGAACAACAGACTGGTTCCAAACTGGGAAAGGAGTACGTCAAGGCTGTATATTGTCATCCTGCTTATTTAACTTATATGCAGAATACATCATGAGAAATGCTGGTGCTGAGAGCCAACGAATTGATGTTTTGAACTGCAGTGTTGGAGAAGACTCTTGAGTCCCTTGGGCTGCAAGGAGATCCAACCTGTCCATCCTAAAGGAAATCAGTCCTGAATATTCATTGGAGAGACTGATGCTGAAACTCCAATACTTTGGCCACCTGATGCAAAGAACTAACTCATTTGCAAAGACCCTGATGCTGGGAAAGATTGAAGGCAGGAGAAGGGGATGACAGAGGATGAGATGGTTGGATGGCATCACTGACTCAATGGACTTGAGTTTGGGTAAACTCCGGGAGTTGGTGATGGACAGGAAGGTCTGGCATGCTGTAGTCCATGGGGTCGCAAAGAGTCGGACACTACTGAGGGACTGAACTGAACTTTCTTCATTCTGTTCTTGTGTTCCCCTTGCTGTTTCCTTGAGGTCTTTTTCTTCTCATACAGGCCATGTCTCTCAATGCTTTGTTTGGACTCGTTCTTCTTCACCTAATCCAAGGAATCATAAATCATGCCAAAGCCAAGAGAGACTCTCAAGAGTCTTCTCCAACACCATCGTCTGGCCGTCACCGAAATGGGTTCTGAATTCAAACACAAAGATGACATCTGGTGTGGTCTTGTACATTTTGGCCAGTTTCCCACATTTTCTGTTTTCGGTACTGTTGTCTTTTTAGGGTGAAGCACGTCGATGACCATGCCTTTCCCCTGAAGCAGCCGCTTGCTCATGAACTTCCTGGTGCAGATCCTCAAGCCCCTTTCTGCTCTTCTAAGGCACCGGGGTTGCGGTGCTGTCACACCAGCGGGACCCTGCAGGACCCGACTCCCTCATTTCTAGGCCCTCTCACTCTGAGGCATCATCTCTCCCTGTCCCCTCTCCTTTGGGGGAAGCTGCATAAACAGGGCACCCCACCACCCCTCCAACACTTCCTCCAACCCTCAGCCATGCCAGAAACTTCCCTCCGGTCTCTTCAAAGAAGCACACAGCCACAGGCGCGTCATTCCATTGCCTCAGTTTTAAATATTTATTTAAAATCCAGAAGGGAGAAACAGAACCCATACAATGTTGTTAGTTTCTGCTATTCAGCAAAGTGAATCTCACACACACACACACACACACACACACACACACACACACACACACATATATATATCTCCCCTTTAGATTTCCTTCCCATGTAGGTCACCACAGAGCATTGAATAGAGGTCCCTGAACTATACAGTAGTTTCTCATTAGTTGTCTATTTTTATTTATTTATTTGGCCACAACGGGTCCTAGTTGTGGCATCTGGGATCTAGTTCCCTGACCAGGAAACTAACGCAGGCCCCCTGCATTGGGAACGCAGAGTCTTAGCTACTGGACCGCCAGGAAGTCCCAGTTGTCTATTTCATACATAGTAGAGTATGGCAACCCATTCGTGTTCTTGCCTGGAGAATCCCAGGGATGGGGGAGCCTAGTGGGCTGCCATCTATGGGGTCGCACAGAGTTAGACACGACTGAAGCAACTTAGCAGTAGAGTATATATATGGGCTTCCCAGGTGGCTCAGCAGTAAAGAATTCACCTGCCAATGCAAGAGACTTGGGCTTGACCCCTGGGTTGGGAAGATTCCCTTGGAGGGGGAAATGGCAGCCCACTCCAGTATTTTTTTTTTTCCATTGCCTCAGTTTTAAATATTTATTTAAAGTCCAGAAGAGAGAAACAGAACCCACTTGGGTTTTAACACATTGACATGTGGACAGAGACGTGAACGACGACAGCAGGGAAACCCAAGGACAAGAGAGACGCTGCGACAGAGGCCAGATGAAGACTGGCGGCCTGGGAGACCGAGCGCTGAGATGAGGCCCGAGCTGCTACAAAAAACGCACTTCCCGGAGCAAGGGGGCGGTGGGCGGGGCAGGGAGACAGGAAGTGGGGGTTCAGGACGGTGGGCCAAAGTGAGGTATTAAATAAGGAAAATCAAATCCAATTCCCAAAGAGACACAACTTTAGAAAGAACAAAAGAGAGACACAAATAGACTTTCACATTAGGTGGCTCAGCAGTAAAGAATTCACCTGCCAATGCAAGAGACTTGGGCTTGACCCCTGGGTTGGGAAGATTCCCTTGGAGGGGGAAATGGCAGCCCACTCCAGTATTTTTTTTTTTCCATTGCCTCAGTTTTAAATATTTATTTAAAGTCCAGAAGAGAGAAACAGAACCCACTTGGGTTTTAACACATTGACATGTGGACAGAGACGTGAACGACGACAGCAGGGAAACCCAAGGACAAGAGAGACGCTGCGACAGAGGCCAGATGAAGACTGGCGGCCTGGGAGACCGAGCGCTGAGATGAGGCCCGAGCTGCTACAAAAAACGCACTTCCCGGAGCAAGGGGGCGGTGGGCGGGGCAGGGAGACAGGAAGTGGGGGTTCAGGACGGTGGGCCAAAGTGAGGTATTAAATAAGGAAAATCAAATCCAATTCCCAAAGAGACACAACTTTAGAAAGAACAAAAGAGAGACACAAATAGACTTTCACATAAAATTTCCCCTTCTATAAAAATAATTCCATAGTTAAAATGACCTCAAAAATCCAACCTGGATGCTGACTGGTTCATTGATACAGGACAGTTCAGATTACCCTGGTGAGCCCTGCCATGCTGAACTCTGAGATTCCCACAAGCCTTTCTCCTGCGCCCACATTTACACCTGGAGTTAGCAACACTGGGTTTCTACAGAATTGAATGACAGTGAAAAAGCGAGAATGATGACTGTTATCTTGGAAGGATAAGCTCCAGAGTGGAAGACCTTAGGAGATGGTCTGTGCCTTCATGAGATGGGTCTGTATTTACATTCCACCTCCAAGGCCAGTCCTGACCCAGCGCCATTCTCCTCACTGGTTTCTGCAAGGTCAAAACTCAAGGTCAGGAATCCCAAGTCTAGATCACGCCATCCAAGATAAGCTAACTTCCCTCCAAGACCAAGAAAGGCCAAAATAAGATCCTTCATGCTCAGGCCCCCCCCCCTGCCTTCAGAGGACAAGCATTTTAAAGTCCATAAGTTAAAAGGTAAATCTTTCCTACTTCTGTTTCTGATTGTTTTTTGTTTTTTTTTTTTTGCTTTGCTTTTTTTTTTTTTTTACTTTTACCTTCTTTCCCCACCTCCTTAACAGATTACCTGATGAGCACAAGGGTGACACTAGGAAAATTTTAAAAATTCCCCGAACTTTGTCATTTGGAGGAGAGAGAAAAACGTGGATGATACCCCACATCTAAATGTTTCTCCAAAGTCTGTGGCAAAATGGTAGCACCTTCAGAATCTTAAATAGATGTTTTGTTTTTTCCTTAAAAAAAATCACATACACTACAAGACAATTGTGAGCACCAGCGATTTCACAGTGGGAGGTAGCAGACGTGGACACCCCCAGCCCCGAGGACCTCACCTCTCCCTCTCTGCATCCATCACTTCCCACCCCCTGGCTGCTCTCTCCCCTTCTCACCTCTTTCTCAGATGAAAAAAAAAAAAAATAGTAACGCACCTTCTTTGTGTTTGTTTAAATAATATATATATACTTCTTTCTTTCCTTTTCTCCTTTTTTCATGTCTCCTCTCTAATATTGCACATCAAAGTCCCCGGCAGGGACCAGCTGACAAGATGCCCCCTTCTCTCAAGCTGGCTGGAAGGTGGGGCTCTTTGGGCAGGAAGCTGGGCAGGGAAGGGGGTGGCCACAGAGCTGGGAGACAGGCCGTGGGGCTCAGGCAGGTTGCAGGCCCAGCTTGCTCTGGCCGGCTCTTCGGTTGGTGCTTGGGGCTGAGTTTGGATCAGCTGTTCCCAAGGACACCCCGTGTGTCCTGCTACCCTTCAGCCTCTTCCACTGGGCAGACAACAGCTGGGGTCTGCTCAAGGATCCCTTGGCAGGTGAGCTGCCTTTCCTGGGCCCACCTACCCCTAGGTACCCTCCCTTTGCCTCTTTCTCCTCTTCCCTCCTCCTCGAGGCCTAGAGGAGCCTGGAGGTCAGAGGTCAGAGAAAGCATGCAGGTCCAACTTCGAGGCGGTACTGCTTCCCTGATGAGGCAGGAGGGAGGTTGTCCACGCTGACAATGGGCAGCTGCTGGGGGTCCTGGGTCCGGAAGGTGAAGAGCGTCTGATGCCAGCGGCCATCCTGGATCTGAGGGTAGAGGGAAAAGGGTACACACACATCCACCGTGGTCCTCATCATGTATCACTTGCCTTTCCCCATCATCTTTCTTCTTCTTTTTAAATTTTTTTTTTTTTTCGCTGTGCAAGGGCTTTCTCTAGTGGCAACAGGCAGGGGCTACTCTCTAGTTACATTGCACAGGCTTCTCATTGCCACGGCTTCTCCTGTTGCAGAGCGTAGGCTCTAGGGTGCCCAGGCCTCAGTACTTGTGGTACACAGGCTCAGCTGCTCTGAGACATGTGGGACCTTCCCGGACCAGGAATCAAACCTGTGTCCCCTGCATTGGCAGGTGGATTCTTAACCACGGGACCACCAGGAAAGTTCTCCCTCTCATCATCTTTCTTCACAATTTTTAATGTCCGCATGGATTTCCCTGTCACAGTGACCTGTTTGTGTCCATTTAGATTGCTTCCACTACTTTGATTCCTATACGTAAAGCTGTCATGAATATCATGTAGCTAAACTTGTGCACATTGTGACCTTAGAACAAATTCCAGAAGTATCAATAGATTTGCTGGATCAAAGGATAGGTACATCTGTAAGGCTCTGGATATATATTGGAGATATATATGTAGCTGCTGCCCTGAAAACCTCTACCAATTTATTTTTAATTTTTCCAAACAGCTTTGTGTGAGAGTGTTGGGTTTCCCCACATCTTCAGTAACACTGTGCATTACTGGTTTTGTTTAATATTGTGAGACTGGTTTTTTGGATGACTTTCTGTCTCCCTCTTCAATTACAACCCAGCCTGTTTTAAGCCTTGGAAAACAAGCAGGTTAAGAGAAAGAAATTAACCGGAGAGCAGGGGGCAGAGAGAAGAGTAGAAATATATCCTTCTATAAGTAGCCTTGCAAATAAGTACCAATCTACCAGCCCAGACCTTCCCTTGAAAGTTTCCCAGGGAGGAAAGAGGATGAAAGCAATTTTATAAAACTGCTATAAAAAATTATTACACAAAGATAAAAAATATATGCATACTAATATATATATTATAGTATAGTATAAAATTATAGTATAGTATAAGTTATACTAATATAGTATAAAATTGTTATATATAAGAACATGTTTTTACACCTGTCTGTGCATGAGGGGCCTATGAAGGGCCCCAAGAGTTACCTTGCAGCCATCCATGGACACTTCTGGACTGAACTGACCCCCGGCCTCAAAGATCTGCCCGTTCCAGGCCCGGAAGCGCACAGCCTGCTTAGCTGGGGTCTGCCCGGTGCCCTCCTGCCACACGGCCATGTTAAGGCAGTGGATGGTGATCTGCTGTGTCACCTCAGAGCTTAGCAGGTGCAGAAAATTCATCTGGACCCGGCTGATGGCAAACTCCACCTGTGGAGGAGACACAGCGGTCAGGCAGGGTTGGACTTGGCTGCCCACCGCTCTCCGAATTCCTCACCTTCCTCTGGAAGGTCCAGGCACAAGGCCTTTCCTGGGAAGCAATTCCCAGCCACGGTCCCAGAGGTGTTGCTACTCGAAAGACAGAAATACTGAGGTGGGTGTGAGTTAGTCCTACAGCCAAGGAGTAAGGAAGGGAAAGAACCAGGTGTGCCTAACTCCAGCCAGAGCCACAAGGGTCCTGATGTATTGTCTCCAGGGCTGAGCTGGGATACAGAGGCTCAGAGAGGGAGAGGATCTTGCCCAGGATCGAGAGGTTCTTAGAAGGCAAAGGAAATGAGAAGTGGCTTCACCACATTTCTAACTCCCAAGCTCCAGGTAGGGTGGGGTGGGTGCTGCTGGAAAAGACAGGCCTGACAGCAGAAGAATGGGCAGGATTTGGGGCTTAAATGGACTGGAAGTCCTGACACTTGGGTTTTCTTTTTTTTGTGATGCGAGTGCCTGACTTAAGCTTTGATTGCTAAGACATCCACTTCAAAGAGGCATCCACTTCAAAGGGAGACTACTTCCTATAAATACCCTGCCAGTCACAGGACCAGATAAAGAGCCAGGCCACCTCCAGTACTGAGGCCCCTTTGTTTTTGAGCTCTGGATTGATTTAAATAACCGACCACTTGGGCTACTTCTTTTTTACTCTCTCCATGCTTTACATTCTGGCCTTTATATTTTAAATTCACCAATGAAGACTGAGCCCACGAAACCTCAGTGCACCCCCACCCCAATAAAAGCAGAACCCCAGGCTCACGCACCATCTCTCTCTCTCTACCCGTGACCCCAGTGTGTGGCTCTACGTGGGCTGTGTAAATTCCAGGTCCTGTAAGTAATAAACCTTTACTTTTTTCGAAGTTTCCTGATAGTTAATGCTGAAGGTCACCTTGAAATCATAATAAGAACCATGAAGGCTGGTCTGACCATGACATGGTTATTGATAGACTGAGAGGTACATAACAATTGGTGTAGCAGGCAGGACTGCACAATCTCCCTTGCTGTCCATGGCGAGGAGGCCCTTGGCCTGCAGCTTGCTTACTAAGCACCTAATTCAGGTGGGTGTGAGCATCTGGGAAAGGACTCCGTCTCACTGCGGTGTGCTTTCTCAATTGCTGTGATTGTTGTTGTTTAGTCACCAATCCGTGTCCGACTCTTCTGCAACCCCATGGACTATAGACAGCCCACCAGGCTCCTCTGGCCATGGGATTTTCCAGGGAAGAATACTGGAATGGATCGCCATTTCCTTCTTCAGTGGCTCTTTCTGACCCAGGACTCGAACCCGCAGCTCCTGCTGCATCTTCCGATTGCAGGTGGATTCTTTACTGCCGAGCCACTGGGGAAGGTCCAGCCCAAAAGGTCACTCCTGCCTTGATAATCCAACAGTCTTCCCAGAGTAGTGTGATCAAGGCCATAGGCTCTTACTAGCCACTGAGACCACTGATTATAAAGGCCTTGTTGTTTAGTTGCTCAGTTGTGTCTGACTCTTTGCAACCCCATGGACTGAAGCATGCCAGGCTTCCCTGTCCTTCACCATCTCCTGAAGCCTGCTCAAACGCATGTCCATTAAGTCAGTGATGCCATCCAACCATTTCATCCTCTGTCATCCCCTTCTACTCCTGCCTTCAATCTTTCCCAGAATCAAGGTCTTTTCTAACGCGTCAGCTATTCGCATCAGGTAGTCAAAGTATTAGAGCTTCAGCTTCAGCATCAGTCCTTCCAATAAATATTCAGGGTTGATTTCCTTTAGGATCGATTGGTTTGATCTCCTCGCAGTCCAGCACCACAAGACAAAAGCATCAATTCTTCGACACTCAGCTTTCTTTATGGTCCAATAAAGGCCTTAATTGACAATTAATGTGTATAAAAGTTCTCTGGGTGGGTTAGATCCCTGGCTTGGGAAGATCCCCGTGAGAAGGAAATGGCAACCCACCCCAGTATTCTTGCCTGGGAAATCCCATGGACAGAGGAACCTGGCGGGCTATAGTCCGTGCGGTGGAAAAAGAGTCGGACACAAGTTAGCGACTAAACAACAAAAGGTCCTCCATGCCTCGAGGGCAGAGTTAAGGACAGCGAATTGGATCACAAGGCTATGGCACTGCCCAAGGAGAGGTTCTAGGATAAAGGCATAAGGAAATATTCCTGTACATGGGGAGGATAGGAGACCTCCACCTACGACCATAGCGTTGGTCGTTGTGCCAGAAAAATGAAACAGCCTTGCAACTGGAAACCAGGACCACCAGACGGAAGACATAACAGAGATCTGCAGTGTCCATGGTCCAAGCTTCACTCATTGCTGTCATTCTTCATCCCTGACCCAATGGGGTATTATGGCTCCTATACCTGGTGTGATGTTACTAAAAGAATTAATGGACAAATATAAATGTCCTAAATATCTGATGTCAGCATCTCCTAAGAACCTGAGGGGGTTTCTTGATAAATGCAAAACCCCATGGAAGCATCCTGGGGGGCATACCAACATGCCAAGTCTCTGATATCACACTCCAGGGGCCTGAGGGCTTTTCTCAAAGACCCTGCACACATCATGTGAGTGGACGCAGACCTCAGTCCCGAAGAGGTCTCTTGGAACACCTTGGGAAGGAAAGTGGCCAGCTGTGAAGACAGTTCACAGTGGTGCCATCCAAACTTTTCCTGTAACCCAGTTTGGAATAAGATAATAGGAGAAAATCAAGAAGTAGAAACTGAGATGAAAAACTATAAATGAAATTCAAATTTTTCTTAAATATTTTATGCAGCAGGATGGAAAGAAAGGAGCTAATTGGCTATTTGGGAGGATTGATTTGTTTGTTACAGGCCCTCGATTGTTGTTATTCAAGGCTGCCAAAATGTATCAACTGGCCGATATCTCTAAAGACCCTAAAATCCATACTTTTTCTTAAAGATCCATCTGGGCTATACTCTCATTTCCTCCAAGATCTTCAGCTCCCTGGGCTTTCCCTTGAAGAAGGCAGAACTAAGAACCATACCCTATAAATGCATCCCTTAAGGGAAAAGCTGAAAAGGGTTATCTTGGATAAGAAAGAGGGGGCTGGGAAGGCAAAGGACCCTAGACCACTGATACTCCTCCAGGGCCCCTCCTCTCCTGGTTGTTTATTCTTGGCGTGGTTACATCCTTCCATCACGGTGATCACTGCTCGGCTCACAGTGAATGGAAATTATTAAGATGAGGCCCATCTCCTGCTGCACAAAGCTGGCCTGATCTAGTGGGTTTACCATGTCCACAGCTATAGTTATCCAGATGACCCCCTCTTCATTTTCAACTCCAAAGAGGCTCCATTTGACCCAGGGAATTATTTTAATAGAGCACTACCCTAATTACAGGGCAGTACTACAATATTTTATTGGAACTGCCAAAACCATACAAAAGGGACTAAAACTCCTAGAAGAAAATTTACATTCTTTCTCTGTCCTTTGAAGATTAAATCTTTGAAATGGAAACACCCCAAGAGGTAACTAAAACTCTGCCTGCAATTGCCTGAGGATGAAGAAAGAAAAATAAAACAACAGAAAAAGGGACCTTTCAAAATACAAACTGCTATAAAAGCTCTCTTAATCAAAATCTAGTCCACAGCCTCCGTAAGATTACTTGTCAGGAACAAATACAGATCTTAAGTCATCTCCACAAATATTGGTAGAAAGCATTAGGTGCTGAAGCAGGTAACTTTAACTTGTTCTGTCTGCCAGACACATTTTGGAGCCAAATGTTCTTTATAAAAAAGTGAGTTTTATATTGTACCTGATTCATGGCTAAAATTTTGGAAAGGAAGCTATCGGGTCTCAGGGTCTGTGTGTTTTTGTAATTTCTGGATGAATATGTGATTTTTTTTTTCTCTCTATCTCTGAATGGTATAGCCAAAGTTAATGTGTAAAAGAGCTCTGTTTAAGTGGCTTAAAAATAAGCACTTATGAATTAGTTACTCCAAACATTCAGAAATACAGAAACTAATCCAAATGTTTTTCAAGTTCACGTGATCTGGGATAACCTTTGGTAAATAAAAGCTAGCCTAAATTTGTTTTAACTAAAATAGGTATGTCTTCAGAGTTAACAGCATTAAATATACTGCAGATAGACAACTTTTCCAGTGTTTACTAGCCAAATGAATCCATGTTATTTTTATTACAAAAAAAATTAGCTTGGGATGATGGCTGACTTTGTTACTGTTTAATGAAGATTTCATAGATAGTTTAATCATATTGTCAGAAGAGAGAAAAAGAATTTTTTTATGTGGTCAAGTTGGCTAAAATTGGCTTGTTATTATAAGAGGCTTTTAAAAAAAACTAATATCAATAATGTTCTTATGTAATTTTCTTTCATTTGCTAAAAGGATACATTTTCTTGGAGTATTGATCTGCTCCTGTTAAAAGTATGAAAAGTTATTCTTTACTTTTTAAGTAATCTGGCTAGAAAGCAAAGATTTTGTGTTTTATCAGAATAATCTCCTGAACTTCATGTTGTCTTAATTGGATTTTTAATTACCTAGAAAACAGTCTTCTCAATACCAAAACAGCTAACTTTTGCTCACAACTATGGAAACTTCTGTATTTGTTTTTAAAATCCTTTGTCACTTCAGCTAAGTAGATAATTAAGCATTTAAAAAAATAATGATCTGTGGTTCTTTGTAATCAAGTGTTGAAAATCTTTGATATTTTTGACAAATTTCTCCAAGTCAAATTCTAAATGAAGTCTTTTTGATCTGGAAGTAACTTTGGGGTTTTCCAGAGGATCCTTGGAACATCTCAAAATATCCTTCTCTTTCCTAATAAAAAGAGAGAGACTAAACTAATTAGGCTTATTTGATATGTTAAGTCACATGGGAAATATTGTCAAGTAGGAAATAATGCTACGTCTCCTTTATGGATATCCTCAAATGGATATATTTTGTTAATACAATATTCAAGAAACCATATGAAATTCCTGAAATTCTGATATGTAATGTTATCCATCATAACTCCAGTTATCTTAAAATGTTGTGTGTCACAGAAATAACAAAATTTCCCTTGTCAACTTCATCATAATGAACTCTCATCAGATCTTTAACCGTGGGCATAAAAAATGTCATTTCTTTTGTTATTTATAATTATTGCTTTACTCTGATGCCTTTGCGAAAGTGCTCCATCTTCAGATTCACGGACAGGAGTCTGACAAGTACAGATTTTTGATAACTTTTAAATCATACCCTGAATGGGCAAGGATTTATAGGACTTTAAGGAAAAACTGGATTTATGAAACTGCTAACAAAAGGTCAAGATCAGTGATCAATTGCATAGGACTGAATGAACTGATGAGGGTGATTATAATTTTTCATGACTTTTGTTTGGCAGTTATTACTCCTTGTTTCCACGTTTAAGGAAAATTGTTCTCTAAAGCTAACAATGACTTATAGCAATTTGAGGAAGTACACCTTTGTGAACAAAGATGAAATAATTTCTCCCTACCTGATCCTTCTAGAATTCATTCTATTGAGTATTCTTATTCTCATAGCAGTATAGTTATTTGCATAAGCTCAGTAAGACTCTGTTCTTAGAACATGATCGGAAATACTGGTTATCAACAAGGCTTTGACTGGATTGTCATATTTGAGATATATATATATATATAGACTCTGATATGACCAGATCGCTTAAGGAACTAAGGTTGACTTCATGGAGCCAATAAAGACCCTTGGAAAAATTGGTCTGTTACTTTGACTACAGGGTTCCCAGCAGTCTTACCAGGTGAGTAAGGAAGGCTTCTTCTTGGCAGGTACAGGAATCAGAAGATATTTTGGTCACTTTGAGAAGAGAGGAATTTACCCAAATTTACAGGTATTCTAGACAAAGTCTGATGGTTAGATCTTGGTTTCTTGCCCTGAAGAAGCTTCTGAAATTCAATCTGAGACTCTTTAGGAAAGGTTTCGGCAAAGCAGCTAAGTGCTCATGTTGTCAACCACTTTTCTAGCTGCACTTGTGTAAATAAACACGTTTGTTGGAACTAGACTTAATTTGCAAACAAATTAGTCTTTCTATGGCTCTCTTTAATAGAAATGGGGATGACTGTACAGAGAAAAATTGTCTCAATAGAAACTATGACACATGGTTGTGAACATTGGATTCTAGTTCTGTCAATCATCCGAGACCTTGTTGTCACCCTGCTTATTTAATTTATATGCAGAGTACATTATGAGAAATGCTGGACTGGAAGAAACACAAGCTGGAATCAAATTGCCAGGAGAAATATCAATAACCTCAGATATGCAGGTGACACCACCCTTATGGCAGAAAGTGAAAAGGAACTAAAAAACCTCTTGATAAAAGTGAAAGAGGAGAGTGAAAAAGTTGGCTTAAAGCTTAACATTCAGAAATGAAGATCATGGCATCTGGTCCCATCACTTCATGGGAAATAGAAGGGGAAACAGTGGAAACAGGGTCAGACTTTATTTTTGGCGCTCTCAAATCACTGCAGATGGTGACTGCAGCCATGAAATTAAAAGACGCTTACTCCTTGGAAGGAAAGTTATGAGCAACCTAGATAGCATATTCAAAAGCAGAGACATTACTTTGCCGACTAAGGTCCAACTAGTCAAGGCTATGGTTTTTCCTGTGGTCATGTATGGATGTGAGAGTTGGACTGTGAAGAAGGCTGAGCACCGAGGAACTGATGCTTTTGAACTATGGTGTTGGAGAAGACTCTTGAGAGTCCCTTGGACTGCAAGGAGATCCAACCAGTCCATTTTGAAGGGATTTCTGGGAAGGAATGATGCTAAAGCTGAAACTCCAGTACTTTGGCCACCTCATGCAAAGAGTTGACTCACTGGAAAAGACTTTGATGCTGGGAAGAATTAGGGGCAGGAGGAGAAGGGGATGACAGAGGATGAGATGGCTAGATGGCATCATGACTCGATGGACGTGAATCTGAATGAACTCCGGGAGTTGGTGATGGACAGGGAGGCCTGGCGTGCTGCAATTCATGGGGTCACAAAGAGTCGGACACGACTGAGCAAATGAACTGAACTGGACTGATGGCTCTCTTTAATAGAAATGGGGATGACTGTACAGAGAAAAATTGTTTCAATAGAAACTATGACACATGGTTGTGGACACTGGATTCTAGTTCTGTTAATCATCTGAGACCCTGTTTTCTACCTGTAAATTGGACAGGATGCTGAATTCTTCTTGGCTCCTCTAATATCTAGCTACAACTCTCCAAACTAATGTTACCAGTTTTTCTCCCACCCTTCTGATTCATTTTCTATTGAAAATGAAGATTGCACTCTTCCCAAAGCCATGCAAGCTACACTGGGCTAACACGATATAAACTGCACAGAGATCATCACAACTGTTCTAGTATGGACAGTCTTCATGCCCATTGCCATGTGGGCCACTCAGAAAGATCACTGGGCACATTCAAACTCCAACCCAAGGAAACCTATCAGCCTGCCTCTGTCTGCCCTCACTCCAGCTGAAGATGTTTGGAGCCCAACGTCTAGAAATCTTCTTGACTAGCACCTTTAGAACTCAAAAACTGGGATTATAATCTTCTCCAATCATTGACTTTTCTTTTTTTTGTTCTGGCCACATCATGCCTCTTGTGGGATCTTAGTGTCTCAACCAGGGATTGAACCCAGGACCGTGGCAATGAAAACGCCAAGTCCTAACCACTGGACTGCCAGGGAGTTCTTGACTTTTTTTGTTTCCATACAGATGACTCTTATTAAATACCTGATTACCTGTACTGTACCTTATTTGGGTATCACTGCCTCCTGAAATGAAATACTACTCTTTTACTGAATTGACCTATTCTCGGGACCAAGAGACTGGTTAGATGAGATATGAAACAATTTCCCTACTCAGGATGGATTCAGACTGACCTACTTACACACAATGCCCAAGATGTATAAATGGTTCACAATATTACACAAATCTTGGAGCAGATTCTGGGGCCCTCAGACTACTGACTTAGTTTCACTATGGGATCCTTCAAGTTTGGGACAATGGCTCCCGACTGAATTTCAGACTATTGCCTCTATAATAATTACAGGATTTTCTACTATGATCCTGTTCAGATGTGTATTTTCTGGGTTTCAAGGTGCCTTACCCCTGACTTTTAACATATCAGCTACCCAGGAGGTTAACGTCCTCACCATTGACTCTGATGCCTCACATCACAGGGCATCACAGGGAAGATGGTAGCATAAGCCCTGACAGTTGTGTTGTCTCCTTTTTTGTGTGATGCAAGGGCCTGAGTTAAGCTCTGATCACTGAGGCTACACTTCAAAGGTTATCTCCAATAAACACATTGCCAGCCCCACAGACTAACCCTGGAAGGGCTAGGCCACCTCCCAACACTGCAGCTCCTTCGTGTTAGAGCTCTGGTTGATTTCAACTATTTGGACCACTTATTTTTTCTCTTCTCCTGCTTTAAATTCCCACCCTTAGGTTTTAAATTCACCAGCACAGAGTGAACCTATGAAATCCTAGCCGCCTCCTCCTCCAATACAAGGCGATGCACTGTCCCTTTCTCTCTCTACCAGAGACCTTGCTGTGCGGTCCCAGGTATGCTGTAATTTCCAGGTCCTGTAAGTAATAACCTTTCTACATTTTTTTTCCTGTTTCCGGGTGGTTATTGCTGGAGGGCATTTGGCAACCTTAATAAAAATCAGAGAGGCTGGTCCAGCCACAACACTGGTTATCATTAGGCTGAGACCAGCCCAGGACAGTGGTTCATTGTTCCTGATGGGGATAGCGACTCAGATGGGCACGTGCATTGCCAACCCAGTGCCAGCTTCACCCATCTGCCAGGTGGGTTTGCCACAAAGCTGCTGACCCTCTGTGTCAGAGGAGAAAGGGCCTGTAGGACTGTGAGCTCTGCTTGTGGAGGCTGCCACATTTCCTGTTGAACCCAGCACCTGGCTCAGTGCCTGGCCCATAGTGGGGACCCAGCTAAGACTTGTTACCCAGCTGGCTGGGCTACGGATGTTCAGACTCTCGGTCTGCCATGGTCAGGACAAGATACTTTCTGGAGCTTCCCCTGGCGGGCTCCGGAGTCCCACTTTTCCTGCAGCCAGAGAAGCCCTTTTCTCTGCAGCATGAATTGTCTCATACGGAGGACTTGCTGCAACTGCAGACCCACCATCCAGCGAGGGGCTTCCTAGCCAGGGGCGTGGTTTTGTCCCACGCGCTGCTTCACACTGTGGTTTGTTGGAGTTGCCCTGGGCTGCCTAAAATTCTCAGCCCAGAGACCATCGCAGGTACGTGGGCACCAAACATGAGCTACATATTTGCATATAAACCTCGGGAACGCATGCCCCAGGGGGCCATCTCACTGACTTGTTTTGTGCTTATGGTCATATTGTCCAATCCAAGCCAGCCTGGCTAACTGGTGTGTCTTAGACATTAGGCAGAAAGTTCTATTTGAACCATCAGCATCACCCAGCACAAAAGGATTTGGAAGCCAAATGCAGAGATGAGGAACTGGGGTTCAGAAAGAGGAGATGACTTTCCTGAGGTCATGTAGCAAGATAGTTAAGGCTCAGTCACAAGCCTGGATGGACTGTGCTCCAGGGTAGGGGGCAAGGGATGTAGAGAGGGCAAGCCAGTGAGTGCCGGGGAGCAGATGGGTACCTTGGAGGCCGTGATGGGCTTGAGACACGTCTGTCCACCATGTGTGAAGTTGCAGGAGACTTCGATGGTGTCGGACGAGCAGCCAAGGTTCGGATCCACCCAGTAGGTACCTATAGGCAACATGGGATGGAGGGCGGTGTATGTATGTGGGGAGGAACCCCAGGCTTGGTTCCATAGGTGAATCTGACACCTGGTCACCCGCTGAGTCCCAGCTAGACATGAAGTCAAGGAGGTGGAGCAGAAAAGGGATTCGGTGAGCCGTAGTGATGGAAGGAAACTCTCTGGGCAGAGCTCAGAGCTGGCAGAGTCTCCAGAGGGGCCACATGGGAAGTATCCCCCTGTCGCCACTGATAAGTATCATTTTCCAGAAAGGACAACAGGTTGAGAGAGGCTGAGCCAGTTGCCCGAGGAATTTAGGGATTGTTTAATTAAAAGGTTTTGCTGCCAAGGCTCTGATCCTCCCAGAACTTGGTGGGAGTCAGGGCTTCTGTCCCATCAACCAGGCAGCTCTGCTGGCACCTGGCTTCCCCTTTTGGGTTTCCAAGGAGCCAAAGGCCCCACAGCTGATAGAGTAGGACAGCCTTCTCATGCAGCAGAGAGAAGGGTGGCTCACCGAGCTCACAGAGCAGCTCAGAGGCAGGATGAACATTTGAACTCAGGTCTGTCTGCCTCTAAAACTGTGGTCCTTCAAGGTGCCATACAGCTCACAGAGAGAGAAGAGAGTTGGATGAGGTGCGGAGGACAGAAACTGGGAATCCTGGCTCTCCAGGGGAACTATGATGGGGGCCCTCCTGGCCCTGGGGCCTTTTTCTGCCAAAGCTCTTGGCCCATGCAGTGAAATGGTCATCCCCAGCTTGCGGATCTGGCTTGTGGGTTCAACTCTGGAAGGGTGGGACCCGTCCTCTGTGTTTCCCACCATATGCCCACGCCCCAGGAGGCTCAATGCCCGGCACACTGTGGGGCTCTGTGACTGCTGAGTGAATAAATGACTGCCTCCCCAAGGACAGACACTCGGCCCAGTTGAGTGAGAACTTAATGGCTAATTGCTCTGTCTTCGAGCTGTTAACCATCTTTTTCAGCTCCTCCTGGAATCCCCTGCCCGGCCCTGCCCCCACCCCTGGGGCCGGGAAGCCCTCTCTTGAGACAGACCCCACCGGCCCTCGTACCATCCACCATCTTCTGCTCACAGTCCATGAGGTCCCGGCAGACCCGGGCGGGGTTCTCTTTGGTGCCCAGGGGCGTCTTAATGCTCTGGATGAGGTTGCTGAGGTAGTGTAAGGTTTTAAAGATCTCCCCTCCCTGGTCCAGCACCAGCCGGTCCGGATGGCTGTAACCCTGTTGTGAGAAAAGAGGGTGGCCGTTGGGCCCTTGAGGTCCTTGTCCAGCTGGAACTCTGAGCCTCCAATGCCCCAAGTTCTTGCCACTGACAAGACATCTGAGCTCCCTTGCAGGGGCTATGCTTGGGTCTCCCTCCACTTAACAAATAAAGAAACTAGGGACCAGCGGGGGCCAGGGGCAGATCTACCCAGAGGGCCTGGGGGCTTGAGAGATGTGGACAGTCAGCCTGGCTTCTGCTGCAGAACAGGAGGGTCCTGTGAGCAAGGAGTCAAGGAAGGGGTCCCAAATCCCTCAGGAAGGAGTTGGTGAAGGACTTAGTTTCCACTGACTACCCTGTCCCTCACTCCCCAGAATGGAAGGAAAATAACAAGCTTTCCACCTGCCCTTCCCCTGGCTTGTGAGCCTGGAGAGAGCGTTCAGGGCACAAATGGAAAAGTCTGACGATCTGAGTTGTGAGGTAGTGAGTTCCCCGTCGTGGGGGGGAAGCAACTCAGCAAAGGACACTTTTGACAGGGCTTGACGAGAGGACACCCAGGGCCCTGTTCAGCCTGGTATCCTGGTGCTGAGGTGACCACTGGCCAGGGTCTTAGCAGAGCCCGTGGACAAGTTTCCTGCCTCTGGTGGATTCTGGGGCTGAACCAAGAAGCTGCTTCTGACATCTCTACCTGCCTCAGGAGGAGAGCAGAAGGGCTTGGCCCTGCTTCGGGGTCACTTGCTGGCTGTGAATTGCTCAGTGTGGGTCATGTGGAGGCCACTGACCACATGTGGGTCATCATCTCTGCACCCTCCCCCAGGAAGGGACTCCACGTGGGCAGGGCCCCGGGTGGTACCTCTGCTCTCAGTGCCCCACTTGTGTCCATCCACGTCTGGAAAGCTGCCCCAAGGTCATCTTGTTGCTGTGCGGAGAGAAGACAGGGTGTGCCTCCGGGTGCCCACCGAGCAGGAGCCCCAGGGTCTGAGCAAGGGCCCTCCCACCCAACCTTCCCCAGTGGGACCCTGGTCAATTGCATGCCTTCTGGGGAATTCTGTGCTTCCTCCCCTTGCAAACAGATGCTTCCACTGATTTCCTCCGGGCACTTCCATAGCGCTCTGTCGTCCCCAAGATTGAGTCCAAACTCCTGGAAGTGGCCTGCGTGCTGTGCTCCCCGGCCCTGCCTCTCATCTGTCTCCCGCGGGTGCTCCGTGCACCAGACACACCATTGCACTTCTCAGTTCCTAAGTGCCATGCTCTATTTAGCCACGGCGCCTTTGCACGCGCTGCTCCCATTTGCCTGTTCCCTTCCTCCATCATTCCATCTTCTAATCCAGTGGTTCTCAGCCAGGGGTGATGCTGCCCCCTAGAGGGCATCTGGCAATATCTCGAGACTTCGGGGGCTATCCAACTGGAGCAGGCATGCTACTGGGAGGCAGTGGGTGGAAGCCAGGCTGTGGCTAAACGTCCTCTGATGCACAGGACAACCACTCACAGCAAAGAATCGTCTGGTTCCAAGTGTCCACAGCGCTGTGGGTGAGAAACCCTGCCCTGCACGCATCCTACAGATAGCCTGCTCTGCACGCATCCTACAGATGCCACCCTGCGATGGACTCTCTCCTGATGCCCCCAGGCTGGGTGTGGACCCCGCTTTCTACATTCCCACAGCCCCAGGGTCTCCCCTTTGGTTTGCACTGTAAGTGTCTCACTTCCACTTCCACCTCCAGTCCTGGCACTGGGCTTCCCAGAAGCATAGCTGCACGACCTCACCATGAATATAGAGGGGGGTGGGGGGAGATCTGACAGTGAGTAAAGCCCAGGGTTGGGGTCTGGCGCTGGGACTCTGGCAGTCCTTCTCAAGTTCAGATCCCAAGCCTTGCAACTTACTAACTGTACAATCTGGGCAAGTTGCTTAAACTCGGTTCTCTCATCCTGATAATAAAACTCAGAACTGTTGAGAGGAATAAATGATTTCAAGGTAAGGAATCCACCTACAATGCAGGAAGACACAGGAGACTTGGGTTTGATCCCTGGATCGGGAAGATCCCCTGGAGAAGGAAACGGTGACCCACTCCAGTATTCTCACCTGGAAAATCCCATGGACAGAGAAGCCTGGCAAGCTACAGTCCGTGGGGTTGCAAAGAGTCACAAGACTTAGTGACTAAACAGCAAAATACATGAAAAGCACTTTTTTTTTTTGGCCCCCCCACACAGCCTGAAGGATCCTAATTCCCTGATTAGGGCTCAGGGACTGAGCCCGAGCCCTCAGCAGTGAAAGTGTCGGGTCCTAACCACCAGACCACAGGGGAATTCCAGAGAAGTGCTACGAATGCTATATGGCATATAACAAGCACTGAATCTATTAGTTATTATTCAAAAAATCAAAATCCACTCATTTTCCCTTTTTTTTTTAAGAAGGAAAAGTCTTTTCTTAGATCTCTTAATTCCTCCTAGCTTGCTTTCTTCCTGAAGAAGGATGTAGAGGAAGAGGCCAGAGCTGTCATTCTAGTTTCGTGGATGAGACAGAGGGACGGACGGCGAGGACAGAGAGCAGGGATTCAAGCTGCTCGTGGCCAGGGGCTCCTTCTCCATGCAGTCCTTCCCCTTGGCCATTCCCTGGGACGTGGTTGGGGCCTGCTTCTAACAGTCAACTGGGACCATGGTCAAATGTGGACAGACTGCCAGAGGGCTTGTCAGGGGGGGGATGTGTTTTCACTCAAGCCAGGGAGGAACACCGGGGCCCAACCTGCAACCTTGCCTGACCGTTTGGACTCAGACTCTGAGCTGGATGGACTCTGTCATGTGCTGATGCATAGTAAGAAATCTATACTTGCTCTTCAATCCAGTTCCTGGCATAGAGCTCCGAAAACCCTTGGAATTTTCTGAAATAGGGTATCTTTTGCTGTGTTCATGAGATGACTTTTGGAAAGCTCCTAAGTAACCTAAGGGTGAGGGCTGGTGGTCTCTGGAACCAACCACGTGATCAGAGGGTTGCAACTTTCAGTTTCCAGTCCCACAGCCTCCAAGGAGAGGAGAGGGGCTGGAGGTTGAGTCAGTCGCCATTGCCGATGACTTAATCGTGTCTGTGTAACGAAGCCCCCCTAAAATCCTAAAAGCACTGGGTTTGGAGGGCTCCCAGGTTGGTGAACAGGGGGAGATTCGGAGAGGACACGGCAGCTCACGGCCCGTCCCCACGCCTTGCTTGATGATGCACAGCCTCCATCTGGCTGATCCTCTGTACGTGCGCTCAGTCGCATCTGACTCTCCGCAGCTATGGAAGGCAGCCCACCAGGCTCCTCTGTCCATGGGATTCTCCAGGCAAAAACACTGGGGTGGGCTGCCATTTCCTCCTCCAGGGGATTTTCCCAACCCAGGGAACAAACCCGCATCTCTTGTGTCTCCTGCACTGCAGGTGGATTCTTTAACCGCCGAGCCACCGGGGAAGTCCAAAATGACACGTGTGAGTTCAGCCTTTTATAATAAGCCACTAATCTGGTATGTAGAATGTGTCTCTGAGCTCTGTGAGCTGCCCTAGCAAATTAGCAGATGCCGAGGAGGGCCTGGTGGGAACTTTTGGTGTATAGCTAGTTGGTCAGAAGCACAAATGACACCTGAATTTGCCACTGGCATTGGAAGAGAGGCAGGGAAGGGGGGTGAGGGATGGAGGTGCGGGGTCCCGGGAGGGGAGCCAGCAGCAATCTTGTAGGACTGGGCCCTCAACCTGTGGAATCTGATGCTGCTCCAAGTAGTGTCGGGACAGAATTAAATTCTAGGACACCCAGCTGGTGTCACCCAAATTGCGCACTGGTGTGGGGCAGCTCCCTTTCCAAAACTCAGGGGTTGGAATCAGTAACAGAAGCTTAAAGATGTGTCCGTGGAACGGTACAGAGTGGATCAACAGGACCTGGGTCCAGCGGCGGGAGGTCTTCCTGGATCCACTGTCTGGGGTGCCTTCTGGCTAATACCTGGGTTTCCCGCCCCTCGGTGCAGGGTTCAGGGTTGAGCGTGGAGTGATGAAGGATGGGGCGTGGGCAGCCCTGGGCCAGGGAGGGGATCTGTTGTCCTCCCTCCCTCACCACACCCCGGGCCTTACTCCAAGTAGACCGAAGAGAAAGTTCTCCAACTTACAAAGTGGATAGGGCTCCCTGGAGGACCCTGCAAAAGAAGAGGCTGGGTCTGTGTCTGATGGGGACTGCGTGCTGCAGTCCCGGGGGTTGTCAGGAGCTGGGAGGGGCTCTCAGGGTATGAGAGAACCCACCACCCAGGTCTCTGCCTGGCCCCACCCGGGGTGAGCTGTACTATCCTGGAGGCCTGGCCTGTGAAGTCAGGGCCAGTCCTGTGAAGGCTGCCAACACAGCCTGGGGTCCCACCAGCGGCCCTACAGTTCAAGGGGCACACACACTACCTACCGGTGGGCCGGGCTGCCCTCTGGGACCGGGAGGACCCTGGAGGAAGAGGAGAACAGTGAGGCCCAGCTCAAAGGCCTCAG
>SJXQ01001606.1:242954-259514 GCA_006408695.1 Aepyceros melampus | reverse complement strand
GTAGCCCTTGGCACCCTGCAGTGGGGGAGAGACAGGGTATCACCAGGGGTCCGCAGAGAGGAGGGGAGGGCGGGAGCTAGGGGGCGGGGGCATGGCCGATTCACGTGGGAGGAGGAGGGGTCCCTACCTTGGCTCCCGTCCGGCCCTTCTCGCCTTGCTTCCCTGGTTTTCCTTCAGGACCCTGAAAGGAAAAGAGGGGAAGAGAGAAAAGATGAGCAATGAGAGAAAACTGAGGCAGATCCGCAGATTTGCAGAGTACTCGCTCTCGAGGCAGACTGCCTGGGCTCAAACTGATTCTGCACTCCATGCTCGTGTGACCTGAGCGTTGGCACACTTCCTGCGATCTGCATCTTTGCCAAGTAGGGGCAGAAGTGGTACTGGCTTCGCAGAGCTGACAGCCCTGGGCCTGACAATCTCAAGGGCCTTTGCTCCTCCAGTAATTAAATACAGCACAGCCTCAGTCACAGGCCAGGTACTGCATCTGAACTCCATATCGTGTTTTGTGCAATCCTGGCCACAGGGCTGGGAGGATGGGATTGTTTACCCCATGTTAGAGCTAAAGAAACAGTCTCGGGGAGATGGAGACCCCGCGGACAGATCACCCAGCTAGGCAGAATGAAATGCGGATTCTTCCTTTCTGGGACACCCCTTTTCCTAAGCCAGTCCTGTCTGGGCAATTGTGAGTCATGATTACAGGAGCTGGTGGCATCTGCCAGTGGGCTGAGGTGACTGCAATGGCTGATCCCTCATCAGCAGGAGGAGTGAGTCAGGGACAAAGAATGCAGTCCAGGGCCAGGGAGATGGGAGTCCCCCCCGGACAGGGCAGCCTGCTGGCCCCCTGTTCCGACAGGCCCAGCTCCAGCTGGGAGCACCCCAGTGGTGTGGGAAACCCTGAGTAAGGGCGAGAGCATCCAGTGGGCTGTGACTACGGGGCCAGAATGAAGACATTTGCTGGGCCCCCATCCATATAGATATATTTCTGGAAAGGCCCTGATGGCTCATAAAATTCTATTTTTAAATCCTCCACTGTTTCCAGGCCACAGAGTGGGAGATTTCTGTTCTGCGGCCTCAATGCCAAAGACACTCAAATACAGGCCTCTCATCACCTCTGCCACCCAACACACACACACAGCCTGGCCCCGGAGAACCTCCTTCTAGTCCCAGCGTGTGAGAGCTGGCAGTGCCAGCAAAATATGGACAGAAACACTGCAATACCACCACCGACACCATCCCAGAGCCACGTCACACCCCTGCCTCGGCCACCAGCATCACCAACGCATCAGCCCCAGCACCATCGTCAGCCCCGCCATCCTCACCACCACCATCATTATCACGACCACAGCTGCCATTATCAACCCCCCGTCACCATCGCCATAACCACCATCCTCTTCACTAACATCAATACCACCCCTCCATCATCACACACTAACACCAAGATCACTACTACCACCAGCATCACCATCGTCACCACTCCCATCACCACCGCCACACTAACACTGTCCTCGTCACTATATCACCACCACCACCATCATCATTCTCACCACCAGCATCAGGACATCAGCACCATCAGCACCATCACCACCCCCACACTAACACCGTCCTCGTCTCTATATCACCACCACCACCATCCTCATCATTCTCACCACCAGCATCAGGACCATCAGCACCATCAGCACCGCCACCGCCACACTAACACCGTCCTCATTGCTGCAGCACCACCATCCCCATCCTCATCACCACCGCCATGACCACCACCACCATCATCACTGTTACCATCACCACTATCTTCATCGCGATTATCACCATCCCCACCATCGTGACTATATCATCACCACCACCAGCTTCAGTCACGTCCTCCTCCATACTCATAAAGATAATCTGCCATATTTCTAGTTCATTTTATAAAGTGCTTTCCTGTCCAAAGTTTCATCAGTTCTTTAGATGAAAAATCCTCGGCTCAGAGAGAAGCAGTTTGATGTGCCCAAAGTCACAGTGATAGTGGGTGCTCGAGCCAGAACTTGGCCTTTGGGCTCCGGGTCGGGGCTATTTCTGCCACATGTTTCTGCCCATTCCACAGTCATGATACTCAAAAGTTCACTAAGAAAGAGCTCCTGGAACACTGGAACTCAAAAACGATTTCAGCACACGTTCTTCCAAAGCCTTCATCATACCAAAGGGGTGACCCAGAGAGGGCAAGAACAAGGGAAAGGTCACACAGCAAGTTGCCGATGGAGGATTGGACCAATGCCTCTCTGCTAATTTCAGTGTGGCTGAATGTGGGGGTTGAGCAGGATGAGGTCAGCAGGGTCCAGGTTGTGTGGGGCACAGCAGACAGACCAAGGGGAGTGACGCTATTCCTGGGTGCACTAGGAAGGTACGGGAGGGACACAGTCAGGTTTGTGCTCTGCAAAATGCTCCAGTGAAGGAAGGATAGAAGCACAGGACCCTTTAGTGGCTGCTGTCCAAAGACCTCCCACCCAAACGCCGGAAGGCACGAGTGTATTATTCTGACCCAGGAGCCACAAATGCTGGCACACAGCTGTGCACACTCACCCGGACACCAGTGATGCCAGGGGGGCCGGGGGGCCCGTCCTCGCCCTTCAGTCCCTCTTGGCCCTTCTCGCCACGTTCACCGTCAGGCCCGGGGTCACCCCTGTCCCCCTGGGGTGGAAAGACATGAGGAAGGAAGACAGAGAGAGAATAAATTAATCACCAAGTCCATCAGAGGCGCCAAACCTCAGGGCTCCGTTGGGATGTCCAGAGCTGACCAGACCCTGGATTCCCCTGATGGCTCAGCCAAAAGGGTCAGCCTGGCACAGACAGCACGCAGTACATGACATCGTCCAGTGGCCCTGCCTAGGCCAAGAAGCGGGCCAATCAGAGGGAAGAGAAGACCTTGACCACGCCCACCCCGGGAGTTTACAGGAGAGGGACAGGCTGGAAGGCTGAGATGCTTTCTCTCCAGCCCTGTAGACACATTGGGAGAACAAGAGCCTTAAAAAGCTTAAGGAAATTTTTATAAAGGAAAAAATTCAGCCGATTCAGTCTCTTGGAACAAACTCTTTCCATGTTTCCGAGTTGCGTTTTCAACCCTTGTTTACACAAAACCATTTACAATAAGTAAAAGTAATAGTTTCAATGGCTACATACCAGGTTCAGAGCGCTAAAACAACTGTTCCAAAGCAATGAAATTAGTTAGTAAATTTAGCTTTAAAGGCTTAATCCAATTGGACTGCATGTCTCCATCTATTGTTTTTTTTTGATGTCTTATTCCTTTACTGAGAGTAGGCGCTCCCTTTGCTGTCTGCTCCGCACAGCTCTCGTTCTCACTGGCTGAAGTGCATTTCCTCTGTCGGGTGGGTGGCAGTGAATGCTTACACAGCACTTGTCATTTCAGGCCGTGTCCTAGCAGGCCAGGCTGTGCCAGGATGGAGCTGTTGCCCTCGGCCCCCAGGAACAGAGCAGGTGCGAGGGCTGCAGTACAGGCAGATGCAGGGAAGAGCAGGGCAGCAGGGGCCTGTGGCCGGTCTGCAGGTGGCTGAGCTGCGACTGGAGAGAGAAGCCCCCAGGGAAAGGGTATGAAGCCACGGTGGGGAGGAAGGGGTGGGCAGAGGAGCAGGATTGGAGAGGCAGAGAGCATCTTTGCCAGTTTTGTTTTCTGGCGCCACACTTTATGAGGGACACTGATAGACTGGTGTGGGTCCAGCGGAAAGAGCAGGGTGCACCAGGGCAAGCAGCCGGAGCCTGGGAACCAGAAGGCAGAGAGGAGTCTGCAGGCTGGCTGCGCCAGGGCCCCGGGCTCTGGGTGTAGGCCACTGGGGCTCAGGGTGGTTGGGGCAGTTTCTAGCTCTGGTCCGAGAGGATGCCCCAGTGAGTGGGGGTAGGGAGCGATCCGAAGATGACACAGCTGAGGGAGCCAAGAGCCAAGCCGGGGTGTGGGCCAGTGCAGAGCAGATCTGGGCACCAGGAGAGGGCCGAGCAGCTGGGTCTCTGAGGTCCCTTCCCACTGAGATGCTCAGATTCCAAGCCTAGCCTGGCATGGAGACAAGGCTGGCCCTGACGATCCTCCTGTGCATGCTCTTGGCTCCAGGATTCCCCTTCTGGCCTGTTATCCTGGCCACCTGCTCTCCTCGCCCTCAGAGGCGGGCTGCCTGTTCCAGGTGGCTGGGCTGGCTTTCTGCGAGGGGCCCTAGCCTGGGCCCTGCAGGCAAACGGGCTCCAAGACCTACCCAGACCCCCAGAGCCTGGGTTCCCACACACACCCTGTGGTGGACCCCATGTAGAAAGGGCTCCGGGGTAAAGAACTAGGGTCCCAGAATCCAGGACATTTGTCAGTGCTCAGAAGAACCTTTACAAGTTGCCCAGCTCAACCCTCGATATTTACAGATGGGGAAACTGAGGCCTAGAGAGAGGTAGAGACTTCCTAATGCCACACGTGAGCTCATGGCAGAGCACAATAAGAACCTGGGTTCCGGTTCTTCTCACTCCAAAGTTCTCTGCTCAGGGGACAATACCTCCTCCCCCGCTATTGGATTCAGATCTCGACAGCTGTTGACTTGGGCCAGTTTCCTCATTTGCAAAATAAGCACCAAAGGGTTACTGTGGGGAGTGAAGGAGATAATCCATGTAAATAGCTTAGCATAGCATCTAGTGCCCAAGCGCTGGATAAACGTGAGCTATTAGCAGGAATCCCTGTCATGGTTGCCACCATCAGCTGGTTGTCAGCAAACTCAAAAGAGATAATCAGCATAAACGACAAAGTGCTGTGCCTGTCTGAGAGGCTATTTTCACCATGGAGGTGATGCTTGGACAAACGCCATAACGGAAACAGATTCTCTCCTGGATTCATGCAAGGCCCAGGAAGACACTGTGCATGTGTGCTAAGTTGCTTCGGTTGTGTCTGACTCTTTGCAACCCCATGGACTGTAGCCCATCAGGTTCCTCTGTCCATGGGATTCTCCAAGCACGAATACTGGAGTGTGTAGCTATTCCCTTCTCCAGGGGATCTTCCCGACCCAGAGACTGAACAAGGGTCTCCTGCATTGCAGGCAGATTCTTTCCCATCTGAGCCACCAGGGAAGCCCAGACACCACACATCTGTACAACTACTCCAGCCCTAGGTAGAATTGGCTTTGGAGGGAGTGGAAGAGGAAGCAGTAGGGCCCAGGAGCCATCACAAGTGAGCAGGAATGACTGTAAGGCGCCCAAGCCTAGACGATCCCCTCCCACCCCACCTCAGCAAAGATTCCAAGGGGACGTAAGGTGACTGCCCAGAGGTGAAGGAGGCCCCCACACACCATTCCTTGCTTTCCTTATCTTCAAATGGAGGCGGTAATGAATCCAACTCGGAGGGTTGCTGGGAGAATTAAATGGGTTAATTCATCTAAAGCTCTGAAGGCAAGTGACGCAAGTGTACCGAGTGTACAAAGCATTTTAGCTAGAATGTTCATCAGCATCATCATGATTCATGCAAGCACTTGTCAAAGAGTGTGGAGAGGCCATCAGCTGCTCTGGGTCTCTGGAGCCAGACCCTAGAATGCAGCTGGGCTGGAGGTGAGAGAAGACAGACAGATGGCAGACAGGGGGCGCTCTCAACCTTGTGAGCAAAAGGCAAGCAGCTGGGGAGCCAGCCAGGGGCCTGTCACCTAGGCATCCTGGAACAGGGCAATGCAGGCCCAGAGAAGGGGGTGCTTATCTGAGGTCACAGGAGAATCAGCGGTGACCGAGGGAATGCTGGGATGAGACACCTGGAAGCCTGAGCTGGGACAGGTCAGCCCTGGGAAAACTCACCTAACAACAGTTCAGGGCTAGGTCAGGGGTCAGGGCTGCAAATTCAGAGAGTGATGCCCACCTGCCCTGGGGTTTGGAGGAGCCCTAGCACCTTCTTAAGGCCCCAGCATCTGTGGCTGACAGATGAATCTCAGCAGCAGGGCTGAGATGGACCCACATGCTTTGCTGCCAATGAGCCAGGGGTTTGAATTTTGGATTTTCACTCAGAGCCATAGACTCTGGGTGCATACACCTCAGCCTGAGCCCCAGTCTCTCCACCTTTAGAATGGGGGCATGGTGCAGAGAGGTAGCCGAGCCTCAGGTCTTGCCTGTGCCAGTTACTAGCGTGTGTCCTTGGACAAGTTGCTTAACTCGAGTCTCAGTTTCCTCATCCAAAGACAGGACTTACCCCACAGCACTGATCTAAGTGATACATACAAAGGGCTTAGTGTAGCCCGCATAGTCCGTGACTAGTGCTCCGGAAATAGTGGCTATGAGTCATGGGTGGTGATTACTCTTCTGATCTTTTAAGATGTCTGGAAGATAATAGGTATCAAAGCTGCTGGCCTGGACCACCTTGAGCCAAGAGAAGCTGCAGTTTTGAGGAGAAAGGCGGCAGTGAGGAGTAGAAGGTGGGGTTAGTCCCCAGTCCCACCTGAGCAGGGTAGGGAGCAGGTGCTGGGCAGGGCTCACCCCTACACAGCCTGCGCTCCCTAGAAGCGGGAGGACTGATTTCGGAGTTTATGAGAACACAGTGCTTCTGGGGGAATACCTGGGTATTGGATGGGAGGGCAGTGGGGCCAGAGGCAGAAGGCAGTTCCAGAATATTCCCTCTCCCCCAAACTGTACACCAGAAGGACACTTACCTTCAGCCCGTCAGGTCCTGCAGGGCCACTGTCACCCTCGAGGCCTGGCTCTCCCTGGAAAGGGTAGTGGGAAAGATGAGGAGACATCATTGGGGAGGGGATTCCAGTGTGATTTTATTTCCTCCCCGACCCTAGAGCAAGACCCCAACCCCTGATCTCCTCTAGTAGTGCCCTAGAATGCCTGGCACAAGTAAGAGACCCTCAAGCCACAACCTGTTCTGTGTGCAGGGTTGGGTGGGGCGGGGGCTACCCAAGATAGAAAGCACTGGTCCTGTGTCCAGGTGGGCTGGTTGGACTGGGGAGGTAGTGAAGCCTACTGGTTGAACAGGCTTTGATGTCAGACCTTGATGCCCTCACTGGGCTTCCCATTCATGGTGGTCTGCCCATAAGCAACCTCCTTAGCCCCCATGGGTGTCTGTTTCCTCATCTGAAAATGGGCTGATACACTTTCTTTAAGGGTTCCTATGAGAGCCAGTATAAGCATCCCACAGATGGTAGCTGTTAGATATATTCTTCTGGAAATTTGGAGTAAGCCCTCATAAAACACCTTGGTGGAATCCCATTTCTCAGATGAGGAAAGTGAGGCCATTTCTCAGACTTTCTTGCCAGAAAGTTTGGGAATGATACCAAGCCCCTGAACCCCCATCTGACCTTCAGCCAGGTTCCCTGCTTGCCTTTCTAGCTCCAGAGATGCCTCTGGATGTCTCAGGTCTCTAACAGGCTGTCAACTAAGTTTGTGTCTCCCTCTGCTTGTTCATAGCTGTCAGCATCTGAGCTGAAAGGGGCCTCGGAAGTCATCAAATACAGGGATGGCACAGACAGGACAGGGGTGTAGATTCCATCCTTGTGTCCACGGCAGGCATCACTAGTCAACCTACTAGCCATTCCTCTTGTGTCCACGGCAGACATCACTAATCGATCTACTAGAATGAGGCTTCATGAGGACAGGGCCTTCTGTTACTCACTGCTGTGAAGTGCCTGGCACACAGTGGGCATGAAGTGAGCGCACGTCATGCTCTTTCCTAGTGAGCCCAGGTGGAGCCTCCGGACCCTGCTTAACAAGGCACTCCAAGCAACCACACTGCTCGATTTTCAATGACAGACAAGACTGCCACCTGAAGGCTTCAAGCTCCACACTCATCCTCTAGTGCCCTGAGGCCTTCTCCCCTCCTTTGACATCTTAGCTCAGTTTGTGGAGCCTCATAACTTTAGGCAGGGAGTAATAGGAGGCATTGGGAAAAGGGACAACTGAGAAACTGGACTGGGTGCTTGGTGCCTGCATTAGCCAAGCCCTCCACACTAACTCTCCCGCACTCCTGGGCCCCACCCTCCCCATCCGTAAGGTGCTAGAGGATGCTTGCTCTCTAACCCTCACAGCACCCCAGAGTCCACATTTAGGCAGGGACCTTATAATTCAAGCACAAGACATAGACAGATGGGTGCAGAGATGTCCCAAAGCTTCTCAAAGGAAGCCAAGCTCTGTGGGTTTATTTTGGTAAAAGGAAAGATAACCTTCCACGTAACTTTCCATGGACCAGGGTGATAACAGGTGTTTGTCAATAAAAACACTTGGAGGTCAAACAAGTTTGGAGATTCTGGATCCCCACAAAAAGAACCCCTAATTTCTTGGTTGCAGGCCTTCTCAGAGCCTTGAAAATGCTCCCACTAACCTGTAAGAGGGAACACCGGGCATGCAGAATCTCAAACATTTTGACCACTGAATGTTTTTCTCTGCAGAGCACCTCTGCATGCAGAAATGCCGGCCTGCCAAGAGGCAGGCTGGATGAAGCTGGAGAAATTCGTGGTCTGTTTGTACAGCTGAGGAAACTGAGGCTCAGGGAAGCTGAGTAAAGGCCCTCCCTCCACCAAATACCAGGAGGGATGGGGAGGGGGACTTTCCAGGGAGAATCAATTTGCTTTGACTTACCCGCTGCCCAATGAGGCCCTGCTCCCCAGGGATGCCCAGAGGCCCAAGGTCACCCTAGGAGAAGCCAAACACAAGTCCATGGGTAGGAGGTTAGGACCAGCCCCAGCTCTCACCCCACCTTCTTGTTCTCATCAGTTCTGATGTGGGGGAGGCAGGGGTGGGGCCAAGGAAGTTCTTTCTTCTCCAGGACTAGAGAGAAATTGTGAAATGCCAACCAGAGTCCCTGTCCCCAGTAAGCCCTGGGCACGTTCAGGACCACCACTACCACACCATCACGGCTTAGCTTACACGTACACCGCCTTGTTTCGGTGCTTTTTTATTTCACACAGCTAATTGTCAGAACAGCCCTGCCAGGGAAGGGGTCTGCTTTTACAAATGAGGAGACAGCGACTGCTGGTTAAGTAACCAGCCCGAGCTCATGAAGTGACTGAGTGACAGCTTTAGGATCCAAACCCAAGCAGTTAGTTTGGTTCCAGGGAATATCAGATGCAGAGAGGGCAACTCTGAGGCTGATCACCTTTACCCACCCCCTGAGAGCCCTGGAGAGAAACCCAAATGAGAAAGAGGCCCTAAATGAACCAGAGTAAATGTCCCTCGTGCATGCATGTGAGCTGAGTCACTCAGTCGTATCTCCCTCTTTACAATCCCATGGACTACAGATTGCCAGGATCCTCTGTCTGTGGGATTCTCCAGGCAGGAATACTGGAGTGGGTTGCCATTTCCTCCTCCAGAGGATCTTCCCAACCCAGGGATCAAACCCTCGTCTCCTGTGTCTACTGGCAGGCGGATTCTTCACCAGTGACTCACCTGGGAAGCCCTAAACATCCCCTACCTCCTCCAAAAGCCCCCAGAAGGGTCTCTCTCATCTGGAGGTTTCCAAGCTACACTCTCTCCCTGCTGGTGTCTGCGGGCACAAGGAGGAGGCAGAGCTCTGAGTCCCCAGCCCGGCCCCAACCAGAACCGTCCCATTTCTATCTGTTTTATACATGGGGTAGTTTCTTGCATTATTCCAGCAAAAGATTCTGAAACTAAGTCAAGACTGAAGGTTCCAGGCCTCCCAGTCCTGCACAGGGAACAGGTCCTCTTCCAACAGCAAAGCGGCGACGGGGTCTCCCCAGAGCCCAGGGATCAATGGGCTCCTGTTTCCCCACAGGCAATGAGGGGCACTGGTGTTGAAATGCAGATGCTATTGCGGGAGGCCAGGAGGTCCGGCTGCCCCGGCATGGGGCAGGTGCCAGAGAAAACACTGCCAGACGGGGGGAGGGGGGGGCAGTGATGGGGGCTCAAGGCTGGCTGGGCCATCTGCTGTGGCCATGGCCAGGCCCTACTCCCCAGCCAGGAGCACAGAGAACCCATTATCCCGGGCACAAGAAAGGCTCGTTTCTCTTCCACGGAGAGGACGTGGCCGCCAGCTGGGAGTTGGTTTCAGCAAGTTATTTTTCTCTTCTTTCATCCCCCTCTTACCTTCATGCCAGCTTCCCCAGGAAGGCCCGGTTCTCCCACTGCACCTGGTGGTCCCTGCACACACACACAAAAAAAGCCATTGGTCCATCCTAGAGCAAGGGCTGGTCCCTGGTTTCCCTGGTTGCCAAGGGAGGAGATAACTGAGGCAGGCTCAGAGAGGGCAAGGCACATGCCTGAGGTCACACACCCTGAGAGACCCAGAGCTGGGAGCAGGCTGCAGCCTTTGGGAGCTTAGAACTGGGACTAGGCAAGGGGCGGGGTGGTTGGGCCCAGACTGCGGAGCCTTGGGGCTACCCAGAGGCTGCTGGAGCCTTCGCCCTCCCCACGAGTGTGGTTGACCACAGTAGGAGCCCTTGGCAAGCGTGGAGAGGAAAATTTCATGATTCACATAACAACAGGGGAGGAGCCAACAGATGCTACATTCAGGGCTGAGGGATTCCAGCCCTTCCTTCTCTCTGCAGCCAGGCCAGGATGACAAGGGTGGGAGAGACCCCCGAGTTATCATCATTAGCATGGCCACAGCCCCTGCATAAACCCTAGGGCTCAGTTTTCTTCCCCGGAGAAGGCAGGGGTGCCTGAGACCCCTTTCAAGCTCCTTGCTGCAAGGCCTTAGGAGGACTGGTTCACTAGTCAAACCTCCGTGTCAGAGTGAAGTCCCAGCAGGGTCAGGATAGGGGGTATTGCTGCTCTCCAGGGTGCCGAAAAAGAGGCACTGCCAACCCCCCATGAGGGTCCTGGCATGCCTGCATCCCACCCACTGCCCCTGGGCTGGGGAGCCCAACCCCACCCCCTTTGGCGTCACGGTGGATCTACCCTCTCTGCCAGGCCACCTCCCCACCAGTGCCTGCAGGATACGGGCCAGGGAGCCCCGAGGAGAAGGGCCAGGGAGGCTGCTTCCTCCCCAGCAAGACCACGGGGCGAACAAGGGCCTTCGGCACTCACCTTGGGTCCCATCTCTCCAGGAGGGCCAATTGGCCCCTGGGGTCCCTGAGGGCCCTGGAAGATAGACAGACACACAGACAGTCGGGAGAAGCCAGCCTGGGCCCTCTTTGGGGTCCGAGGCTTGGTAGTGCAGTCTGGAGGGACAGGTGAGGGAGAGGACCATGGAGCCCGGGACTCTGCGGGTCTCACCCCCACCCCCGCTTCACTGAGGACCCTGGTCCTGAGCTCCCTCCTCACCCGCATCCAGCATCAGCCCCCGCCCGTCCACCGGCACCCTCTCCTAGGCATCTCCAAAGGGCGGCCTCCCCTGCTCAGAAGCCTCCAGGCTGGCTCCCGAGCCTCACTCACTCTGTGCCCTTGGCCTGGAATGCCGTTTCGCCCACCCATTGTTCCAAAGGGCATCTGCCCGAGCTTCTAGATGTGGGCTGCTCGATCTCCAGTCCTCCCCCTGTCCCCCGGATCCCTCCTCCCAAGCCCCAAGAGGCGCTCTCTTCATCACCATCAGTACAGCCACAGCCTCTTCACGGGGCTCCTCAACACAGGGTAAACCTCCCCTTCCAGGGAGATCTCCTAAAAGGCCCCCTGTTTCCGTCCCCTCCACAGCTTCCTGTTGCCTCTGGGACAAAGAACTAAGTCCATCCGTGGCTCTGGGTGACTGGCCCCTGTGACATCGGCCCGCCTTCCCCAAGGTACAGCTCTGGCCGCACCAGCCATGCTGGACTCTGCAGGGCCCCGAAGGCGTGTCGGTTTATCCGCATCCTGCCCTGTCTCCTTCGCAGACCTGAAGGATGTTGTGCCCTCCACTTTGCACTGTGCTAAGCACTCTCTACACACTTCCTTATTTCATCCTCGCCACAGGATGACAAGCGAGGAACCATTATTCCCATCTTACTGGCAAGAAAACTGAGGCTGGAAGGCAAGGGAGGTAGACCCAATCTAGAGCCCTGAACTTTCCCAGCCAGTGTTCTCTCCCTGACCCGAGGCCTATCCCTGGGGGTGGTAGAGCCCCGCACCGCCCCTCTCTAATCCCTCTCCTGGTCTCATCACAGGACACCACCACCCCCCACCACCTGGCAGGTAGGACGCAGCTGAGACCAGCCTGCCAGGGGCAAAGATGCAAAGAGTGAGGGAATGGGCACTTACCGGTTCTCCTGGGAGGCCCTTGGCACCTGGGGGACCGGAAGGACCCGGGAGGCCCTGCAGGGACAAAGTAAGCTGACCTCAGTCCCTCCCTGGCCTTTTCCGCCCTGCCCAGACCCTAGGTCTCAGTCAAGCTGTCATATTGAATGAGGGTCCTGCCACGTGACACCTGTGAGCATAAGTCCCAGAGGGGAACAGACAGGCTGAAGGGTCTTCAGGGTGGGAGTGGGCAGCTAGAACCTTCGGGATTTCCACAGCAGAATGAGAAAGGTGGCTAACAGGGCTATTTCCTCCCCGCCAAGTCCCACAGAGAGACTTTCACGAACCGGCGGTGCTACTTACAGGAAAGCCTCGTGTGCCCAAGGCCCTCGCTCGCCAGCCACGCCCTGGAAGCACACGTGGGCTGTTAGAAGCACGTATCACAGAACAGGGAGCGGGGAGAGGGGCTGGCAGCTTCGGCCTCACATACCTGCTGCCCGGGCTGGCCCAGTCTGCCCTGTGGTCCTGGCGGGCCCTGCAGGAAGCCAAGCATGAGGAGGGCAGTGGGTGCTGGGGAGGACTCTTCCCTGAGAAGGGACTCTTGCTTCCATGGGAGATAGGAGCCCCGGGGGTCACCACATACATCTGCCTCCCCAGTGTGCAGGTGGGCAAACTCGGGGGAGTGGATGGCCAGTGGCCAGGAGGTGTGGGTTGAGAACGGACCCCTCCGTCCCGATGGGGGACGGAAGCCGTCTCAGCAATCAGGGATCCTGGAAGGGCTTGGGGAGTCAGGGCCAGGCCTGATTCCGCCTCCCTCTCTCTCATTCTTGTCTCCTCTCTCTCTCTCACTCACGTGCTCTCTGTCTCTCTCAGTCCGATGGCTCATTCTCCCTTCCCTGCCCCCACGCTCGCGGCACGCCATCCCCAGGAAGGGTGGCCAGATGAGCTCTCAGGAGCATGCCCTGCAGTCTCTCAGGGACGCCCTGCTGTCCCCAAGGGGCCTGTTACAGAGGAGGCGGTGATCACGCCTGGATTCCTGACCCAGCACCCTGGGTCAGGAGACGAGAGGAAGAGGGTAGGGGGTCAGTACCTTCAGGCCCTTGGACCCCTGCTCCCCAGCTGGTCCGTCCGGTCCTCGGGGTCCCTGGAATAGGAAAAAGGGGCTTGCATAGTGGACAGCAGGGGTCTCCCTTGGGCTGGGAACCAGGAGGGCGGGGCTGTCCGGAGCCTTGTCTTCCCTGCACAAGCGGGGGTTCCCTCCTCCTCCCTGCCTCCCACACACTCCCCACCCGCAGGTGGGTCAGCCAGAGCAATGTGCCTGCTAACATGGCTCTGCAGAGTACTTGACGTAGGTGGACGCAGTCAGAAGCCCTACCGTTCTGGAGTGGGCCTGGTGGTAAATTTAAACCTGTTTAAAGAAACCCTGGAGGGGGAGGAGTGGAGGCGGGGCAGGGTGGAATCAGCTAGCCAACCCATTTCACAGATTCGGAAACTGAGGGCAGAGCCAAGAGACATGTGGCCATGTCCCGGCAGCCAGGTCTTCAGACTCCGTCCCCTGCTCTTCCCAGAGCACACGTGGGGTTGAAGCAGCTTGTGGACCACAGTCCTCGGGGGAACCTGACAGGATGCCCTGGGGAGGGTGTCCACATGGTCGGATGTGTGGAGCTGCCCCCTCTCCAGCCAGATGAGCAGCTACTCTAGCCCAGCTCACATGAGGAGGGGCAGGCACCGGGCAGCTGTGGCTGGAGCCTTGGGCTCAAATCTGACCCTTGAGACAGGATGTCTGGTCTTTTGAGCACTGGGAGGCTCCTGGGGGCAGGCAGACTCTCTCCTTCCCTCTCACTGCACAGATGGGAACACTGAGGCCCTGCAAGGGAGGGAATTTGTTTATGGTCCCTTAGCATATAAGCAGCTGATATTGACTGCAGGGTTCTATGGGCCTCCCATAGGAACACAGATGAGGGTGCCCTGGGGTCCCCCATGGAGAACAGTGTAGTGTTCACTCTATAGGGGCCAGAAAGGGTGTGCTGGGGGTTGGGAAGACAAGGAGGAGGAGGCTGTGAAGGAGGCTGGCCCACTCTAGTCTGGGGGTATGGAGACCAGCCACAAAATGGGCCAGGGAAGCATCTCAGGGGAGAGGGTATGAGGGATGAGAAAACTGAGAAATCACTTAAATACTGGACAAGGATATTTTCAATTAATAATGGAACCTGAAAAAGTTATCATTCCTTTTATCAGCTACTTGGGGCTCCCCATGTTTCAACTCCATGTTGCAGCCTTAAATAGTGCTCACGGATGAAATCAACCTGGGCCAGGAGACCACGTGGCTGGGAGTCTTTGTTCCTGGTGTCTGAGGCCTCCGCCCAGAATTACCAGGGGTCTGGCACTAGGCACAGTGCTGCTTAGGAAATGCTGTGTCTAGGGGAAAGGACAGCTCCTGACTCAGCCTCAGTTATACCATCTCTGAAATGGGAATAAGAAATCGCTCCCTCAAGGCAGGAAGCAATACACAGGGACAGCTCAGCACCTGGCATATAGTTAAGTTCTCAGAAGATCTGATTTTGCCAAAGGGGGCTGCAGGCTCCTCAGGGGCAGGGGTGAAGGCAATGGCAAGATTCAGGTCCCTCTTTAGTATAGGCTGCTTATATCAGGCTGAGAATGTTCATGGGTTCAAGATGAGGTTTGATTAGAGGGTGTGGGTGCAAGTCCTGGTATTGCTGCTGGCTTGCTGTGTGACCCCACGGAAGCCCCTTCCTTTCTCTGCACCTCAGTCTCCGGTGGATATTGTCAGACCACCTGTTGGACTTAACACCCCTGATTCATAGACAGGACCTGGTAGAGATGGAGATAGATGGAGATGCAGGGCACCCCAGGTCCTGAGACTTGGGACAGAGGCTGAGCTGATGGCAGGCCTCTGGGTCCTCCAGAGATGGCTGCTGAGCCCCGACCTCTGTTTCTACCTGACCATAAACCTTCCTGGAAAGGGACAGCTCTAGGAACAGAGCGGAGGCCAAGAGGTGTTGATGGCTTGGCCTGAATCACACAGCACCCTCTTTACTCTGGAAATCAAAGTCTCTATGTGAGAAAAGTTATGAGATCTATAACAATAATAATAGCACCAACAGCAGCAGCAATCATAGTGAGAGCTATTTTCCTCATTTGACATATACGGAAATAGCCTGTGGCGGCCCTGACAGGCTGGAGGAACCAGCATGTGACTCTAAGTCAGCTGGATGCCCATTTGTTCCCACCACTACCTGTCTATATTTATCAGTGAGGGAGTGAGTTCCCCATCACAGGGGGTATGCAAGTCAGGGCCAGGGCACAGTGTCCCAGGAGACAATATCTAAAATCCCTTTTACCTGGGAGGCACCGCTATCCTCTGGGAGTACCTAGGGTTGGCTGGGGGAAATAGGATCAAGCTTTCTTGTCTGGGGAGAGGAGAAAGTAGGGGGCCCCAGCCACCTCCCTCCCCAGTTCCCCTGTGCAGGGAGAGGCAAGTCTAACCCTGCTCTGGGCCTCTCTGCAGCTCATCTTATGTCCTGCAGGTACCCTAAACCTGCTCCTTCCTTCCCCAGGGCAACACTGAACATGGGAGGTAGGTCCGGGTTTCAGAGCCACAAATCAGTTCCTGGTTTCAGAGCCACAAATCAGTTCCCGTGTAGCCACTCCCCAGGAACAGGTCCGCAGTCACAGCTGGAGCTGCCTCCCAGCCATGCTGGGCTTCTAGCTTGGCGGGTAGGAGCCCCAGGGGACAGAAAATCCGGCCAATCACAGTTCTTGTGAATAAGGGATGAAAAGGGAGTGAACGTGTGCCCAGCACTCGCTACGCACCGCTGCCCTTCCAGGTGCTTACCATGGGTGGTGCTGGCAGAGGAAGTGTATATCCCCACGGCCATCCAAAGAGGTCTGTTCTGCCACTGACCCCTTTTATAGAGGAAAAGCTGGGGCTTCAGGGAGGGTAAGTCAGCTGCCCAAGGTCAGAGGGGAGGAGGAGCCGGGATTCAAAGCCAGATCTGCTGAGCTCTCAGCCCTACTCACACGAGCCGAGCTCAGTGCAGGCTCTTGGGTCGCAGAATCCTCATGACTCTATCAAAGTGGTTTTGGAGAGAGAGAGCAGAGTCTCCCAAGTAAGATGACTTTTAGACATTGTCTTCTGCAATATCCTGCCCCAGGCTCTCACCTGATACCCTCTGAGACAGGGAGTTCATCCCCACACTGATAAACAGTAACCGGTTAGTAGTGGGAAAACATTGGGCATTTGGCTGACTTGAGTTCAAATTCTGGCTCCTTACAACTTCCACCTAATGTCAGCCACTGAGCCTTATGGAGAAACTGCTGTGAGGGACTTCCCTGGTGGTCCAGTGGCTAAGACCCCGAGGTGCCAATGCAGGGGGCCCAGGTTTGACCCCTGGTTGGGAAACTAGATCCCACATGCCACAACTAAAGATAATGCATGCCTCAAAAAAAGAT
>SJXQ01001606.1:156116-233247 GCA_006408695.1 Aepyceros melampus | reverse complement strand
AAGTGCCCCATTCCCTGCCCCCACCCCAGAACAGGCCCCCCTCCCCACCGGGAGCACTGTTCCAGAACATCCTGGCACCCTGTCCCACGGATGGAGCTGAGGCTGGTCCAGGGAAGCCTGGCCCTGAGGCCCAGGGCTTCCATCTGGCGGGGCTGGTGGAGCAGCAGCCCTGACAGCTGTGGGCACAGCTGGCTCCTCCTGGCTGGCATGGGGCAGGGGGCGGTACTGTCACCTACAGCAGACACTGCTTGGGTGGGATCCGAGTCCCCTGGGTTGGGGAGCAAGCTGGCCTGTCCTCACACAGCCTACAGATAAAGGCCTGTTGTCGACTATGGGGGTTTTTCTCCCTCCCTCCCTGCTCTCGTGGCCCTCTGCTGGGAGCTGGGGGATGCAACTGGGAACCAGACAGTCATGGATGCTCTGCTGGACTAGACATCTCAGGCTTAGGTGTTGAGATGCCTGGCTTCACCCTGGACAGAGCTTCTTAAAGGCAAGGCCCATGATTTGTAAATATCTTTGTGCACCCAGCACCTAGGACAGGGCCCAGCAGGCTGGCTGCACTCTGTTAAAGAAACTGCAAGGACTCAGAGGGTCAAGGCTTTTTAGTGTCTTCAGGGCAGGTCATGGAAATCCAGCAGGCCTGAGTGTCAACCTGGGCTCTGACAGTGACGGCACTCCCTGGGAGATCACGGTCTAAGCATTTAACTTCTCGGAGCCTTGGCTTCCTCACTTGTAAAATGGGGATAGTAGTACATACTGTCATAGGATTGCTAGGGAACGCTGGGCATGGTATGGAAAGTGTTCAGCCTGGTCCCTAACAGGTGCCTGATAAGTGTAGCAGATAAGGAGGTCCTTCTACTCTTCCCAGGGATCCTCTGATTCTTCCATGAACGGAAAAGGCCTGCTTCTTCCCACATGGGGAAGGGGCTGAGGGAACAGCAGGCTCGGCTCCAGGTCTGCCTCACAACTCAGAAAGGTCTCTGTCTTCCCTGCTCAGCTGATTGGACAGCTAGCTGAGGTCTTTGCTGAACAAGTGTGCCTGCGATCGCCCAGGCCAGGTTCCCACTCCTCCTGCCCACTCCTTTGCTTACTTGGTCATTTAAGTTAAACCTCTGTGTGTGTGTGTGTGTGTGTGTGCATGTGTGTGTGTGTGCATGTGTGTGTGTGTGCATGTGTGTGTGTGCATGTGTGTGTGTGTGCATGTGTGTGTGTGTGTGTGTGTATGTGTGTGGTGTGTGTGTTCTTGCTTAGTCACTCAGTCATGTCCGACTCTTTGTGACCCTTTGGACTGTAGCCCTCCAGGCTCGTCTGTCCATGGGATTCTCCAAGAATACTGGAGTGGGTTGCCATTTCCTCCTCTAGGGGATCTTTACCACCCAGGGACTGAACCCTCTTCTCCTGTATCTCCTGTATGGCCGGTGGATTCTTTCCCCACTGAGCCATTCCCCTCCCTAAATCCCAGACTCAGTGTGGTCGAGGAGGATCCACGGGTCCCTGTAAGGCTCCATGGATGCATTTCAGGGGTCCATGAACTTGAATGGGAAAAACTACAACTGTCATTTTCGCCAGCCTCTAGTTGAAGCTGAGCACTTCCCTCAAACATGAGCGTAAGGCATGCAGGCACCATATCTACAGCACCGGTAACAGTCACAGACCTTTACACGGCACAGTACAGCCATTGCTGCAGAGAGCTCCAAACGTATCAGTGAGGCCGGTCACCACTTCAAAACTGAGGTCATTATCGGACCTGCCATTAGATCTCGTTATTCAAGGCAAGAATAAAGAAGCATATGTTTGAGGAGATCACAATTTAACATAATCTCACATTTGTATTTCAATATAATTCATTTCCTTTGTAGTCTTTTGTTTTGTATTTTGTGCATTTAAAGAAGTTCTCTATTTTGAGATGGTTAGATAGCATCACCGACTCAATGGACAGGAATCTGATCAAACCCCGGTAGACAGTGAAGGACAGGGGAGCCTGGCGTGCTGCAGTCCACGCAGCTGCAAAGAGTTGAACACAGCTTAGTGACTGAACAACAAATTCTGAGAAGGGGTCTATGAACTTCTCAGCCTGCCAAAGGGGTCTAAGGAACAAAATAAAAGGTTAGGACTCCAGGATAGATGGATTTCAAAGGAGGCTTTGTGCTCTGCCATCCTAGGATTCCAAGTATCTATTTCCCAAGGGCCCTACCATGAGCATAACTATGAAATTAAATTTACTGAACGTATTGCCTTTTTTTTTCCAATCAGGAAATACATCCAGGCCGCGGCAGCCCTTCCAAACTCCCGGGCTTCCCACAGAATGCGCTCGAATGACACTGGAAAGGTTTCAAAAATCCAGTCCTCCCCTGCTTTAATTCCTTTCTCCCCCCCAACAGATGTTGCAGGCCTGGTGAGGAAGCTCCTCGTGTGTGTGACTCTCACGGCACTGATGGAGTTTCTCAGCAGAGACGAATTCTTCTGGGTCCCCAGCATCATTCCCCTTCCAGCCCGAGGCAGCCCCTCGCTGGGTTCAGAGGATGGGGTCCTTCTTTAAAGGAGTGCATGAGACTGCTACCTTCCGACCTGACCTACAAGCCCAGAGCTTACACTTTCAGGAGGCGCCGGGCTGCAGAGGAGGGACTAAGGCCGGTCATCCACTCATCAGCCTCCAGTGCCAAGGGCCCTGGACCTCAACACTGAAGGTTATGTTTCTCCAACTTCCTTTTCAGTGATCACGTGCAACCTCCTCTCTGCTTCAGACCCTGGCCTGACTTCCAGCATAGCCAGAGCCACTGATGTGAGTTTTGTTTTCTTTATAATTTAGGGATGCCTGGACCGAGAGGCCCTGGCACGCGACTCTGCTTCTCTGCTCTTCCGGCCTTCCCGTTACATGGAGCACGGGTGGTGACTGTGAAAGGGCTCTTCCACTTTGCACGTTCTGGGAACAAAGTCACGTAACGTCTTTTGGGCGAATGCCCCCAGAACATCTGCAGAGTCAGGCTGTGGGGAAGAACCGTGGGGACTGAGATTCGTGGCTTTCTCATGCAGTGACCTCACCTCCCCGAGAGCCAGAGTTTGTCCATGTCAGTGAAGCGCGGAGATGAGCCTTTAGGGTTAGATAACCCTAACCCGACCACTCCAGCTGGGGTTGGGGATGAATGAGCTCCATGTACACGCTTCCCACAGCTAAGCCCTCAGTAAAGGGAGCCAGTAGGGTCTGAGACGGCGGTGACTCACCTGCTCGCCCACAGGCCCCGGCCGTCCACCATCGCCTGGCTCACCCTGCAGAGAAACAGAGGAGGGTCACTCGGGAATGGGTGGCAGGAGTCCAGGCCTCCCAGGAGACACCCAGGTCGACTGGCCTTAGTCCCCTCTGGTGGGGATGAACCAAGAAACTCAACTGCAGTCGGGCCTTGGAAACGCCAAACAAATGGTAGGGACGAGGGACATTGGGACAAAACCTCCTCTGGCCCCAGGGATGATCCTAGTCATCATTCCCTTGGAGTGGCCCTGGGCAGGTTACCTGGCATGGGGTCTATATCTCATCTGGGACCCCCATCAACCCATGGCATTCAGCGGGAGATGGAAACTGAAGCTCACAGAGGTGAAGTGACCTGCCGAGGTCACACAGCGAGCTGGAAGTAGGGCTAGAGCTGGAACTTGGGTCTGACTGATGGAGATCCCGTGCTGCCCCAGGATGAGCGGGGAGCTGGGGAATCAGGGCCCTGGATTCCCAGAGCTCTGCCACCAGCTCACCAGTGACACGGAACGGTCTCGTCTCTGCTCTGGGCTCGGCGCCCCCGCTCATAAATAAGGAAAACCGAACTCATTTGCCTGCGAGCTCTCACGTGTCCTAGGTCACCTCCGTCATGTCTGACTGTGACCCCATGGACTGTAGCCCACCGGGCTCCTCTGTCCATGGGATTCTCCAAGCAAGAATCCTGGAGTGGGTTGCCATTTCCTCCTCCAGAGGATCTTCCCAAGGATCAAACCCTCGTCTCATGACTCCTGCACTGACAGGCGGGTTCTTTCCCACTAGCGCCACCTGGGAAGTCCCGAGCCCTCACACTGGGTGGCCATTCGAGACCTTGCCTGTCGGCTTTACCCTACGCTGGGGTGACTCCCACTCTGCAGCCACAGCGGCCCTGGCAAGCAGAACCGTGGGATAAATCTGCCTGGCGCCCTGTCACCGCTCCCACCACAGAAACCCAGCTGGTATCTGAGGGAGAAAGGCCCAGACCTCAGAGGGTAGGACGTGGGCTCGGACCGGCCAGGAGTTAGGCTCACAAATGGATGGGGTTCACAGCGATCCTAGCTCAAACCTTAGCCTCCCCTCCAGGTCTGCCCCTAGACCTGAGGCTTGAGACCCCTAGAGAAGCCAGACAGACACAGACGCGGGGGCCATTTCTCCTGAGAGGAGGGCACTTGGACGACCTGGCCCCCCCGGTTCCATCCTAACCCTCTGCATTTGCCCAGCTGTCAACTCGGCCCAGTGATCCCTGCCCGGGATGGCCAGGGAAACTCAGCCCTCAAAGGGAGTCCCTGCAAAGGCATTAAGCTGCCCATGTGTTGAGGAACATAATCTCCTACTGGGGCCAGTTCATTTTGATGATAACTTTAAAAAAAACTGTTAATAAGTGAAATGCATATTTATGGGAGATGATGGGGAAAATACAAAAGCCCAGAGAGGGAAATGGAAATCTCTGATAATCCCACTACCCATCCACGTTCCAGCCTTTGCTCTGAGCCTTCAGGAACACGGTTCAGCCAGCCCTGGCCACGGGCTCCTGCTGCACCATTCCACTGTGTGGCCTGCTTCCCACACGCCCACTGTCACCCCTGCAACACACGGGCATCCTCCCATCTTGTCATCCTCCCAGCACACCGTCTTTGGTGGCTGCACTATGCCCCATGACTTGAACACTGGTCCCCTGGTGGACACCGAGATTCTGTCCACGTTTTCCTGTTACTCATACACACTTTGTGATAAATGAAGACCATCTCCTCCACTTTTCACAACAGGTCAGGGATTCAGGGGTCATCCTAGGGCCTCATCGGTTGGCTCCCCATCTCTCTTCTCCTCCCCAGGTGTTCCCTCCTCCCTCCCCCTTCCTGCCACGTTACTTCCAGGTCCCCTCACCTTCAAGCCATTGGGCCAGGTCTTCCAGGAAACCCCTTCCTGCCCGGTTGACCCTGTAACAGGGAGAAGTGAGTGAGAGAAGCCAGGAGGGGCAGGGACACAGAGCCCCGGGGTCACCGGGCTGCCAGCTGTCCTTGGGGAGTCAGGGAGAGTGATCAGCTCTGTGACCTTGGGAAGCCTCCCCTCCCAGGCTGGTTTGTTTATTAATGGGAACGATGAAAACTGCTTTCAAGGAGTGAGGAAAAGGAAGGGACTGGAACAGAAGATAAAGGACACAGGGGCATGGAGAGTTTATGCCAGCAGTTCTCAAACTGTTGTCCGGGGGCCCTCTGGGGGACCCTGAGACCCTTTCACAGGAAATTCACAGGGTCAAAACTATTTTCATAAGAATATTAAGATGTCATCTGCCCGTGTCACTCATTTTCATGAATGCAAGTGGAGTTTTCCAGAGACTTCATGGCACATGGTTTTATCCACAGATGGAACACAGAGGCAGACTGGAGAATCCAGCTGACTCCTATTAAGCCAGACATTAAAGAGATTTGCAAAAAATGGTAAAACAATACCATTCTTTTCATTAGATGATTTTTGTTTTGGAAAATATAGCTTTGGTGGGGGAGGGTAAAACTATTATCTTTGTTAACATGAAAAGAGTTGGTTGTTAATCTTGAATGAATTGTTAAAAGTATTTAAAATTTCTTGGTTTTAAGTACTCATGTCAATAGATGTAACCCATGTAAAGAAAAGCATTCAAAGTCCTCAGTCATTTCCAAGGATGTCAAAAGGTCCCAAGACCAAAAATATCTACAAACTGCCAATTTATGCAATTGAGACTGAAGGTGGCTGGGCATACATCTTCTTTCTGGAAGACCACTTGAAGCAGTAGAGAGAAGTCAGATTCAGATTCCAGGGAGGGTATCCTGTCTTCCTGGCTGTGAGATTCTGGGATAAGTTTTTTACCTTTTTTTTTTTAATGGCTGTGACAGGTCTTAGTTGTGGCGTGCAGGCTTAGGTGGCCCTTGGCACCTTGGATTCAGTTCCCTGACCAGGGAGGGAACCCGTATCCCCTCCATAAGAAGGCGGATTCGTAACCACCGGATCACCAGGGGAAGTTGCCTGGGTTACGCTCTCTGAGCCTGAGGGTCTTGAATGATACTAAGAAAGGCAGTGCCTCTCTCAAGGGAGAGTCAGATGAATGAAAATGGACACAATGCACCCACACACAGTAGGTGCACAGCAGCTTCTTGCTTCTTGTCTCTCTCCTCTGGGGTCTGTCCTCACCCCCACCGTGGCAGGCCCAAGGCTCTCATAGACGACTTCTCTCCAGAGCACCACCCAGATGATGCCCGCCTGCACACAGCTGGCTCAGCACCAACAAATCCCACACCCCCAGGCCAGCAACACTCACCTCCAAGCCAGGGACCCCTGGTGGCCCCATGGGTCCCTCATCTCCCTAGGGTCAGGAGACACGAGAGAGGAGAAAAAGGAGAAAGTTAATTCAGTGGAAGTCTTGGAGAACTTGACCTGTCAGGAGGGCAAGGGGTGGGCATAGGAGAGCCCTCCCTGGCTGGGAAATGGTACACCTCGGCGCCCTGCCTGGCCCCACCTAGGGCAGAGGCCTAGAGGCCAGACCACATGTGGGCTTCTGGGTGAATGGGGCTCCCCTTGTCATGTGAATGTGGTTAGTCTGGGTTGGCAGTAGTGCTGGACAGGAAAGCCAAATCCTATCATATGCTGTTTGAGCAGAGCCTCAGACTGCAGCTCAAAGATAACGGGCTCTGTTCCGAGCTCTGCCGTTTACTTGGTGGCAGACATTAGCCACACCATGCCTCAGTTTCCCCATCTGTAAAATGGAGCGGGACAGAGAGAATCATCTTAAACAGTAATGAGTACCACTCTGCTTGACTCTCCACATTGTATGTCATTATTTTATAGTTAGGTTAATCATGTTCCCATGAGTTAGAGTTAGTTGCTCAGTCGTGTCCAACTCTTGGTGACCCCATGGACTGTAGCTCGCCAAGCTCCTCTCTCCATGGGATTTCCCCAGCAAGAATATTGAATGGGTTGCCATTTCCTTCTCCAGGGGATCTCCCCAACCCAGGGATCGAACCCAAGTCTCCTCCATTGCAGGCAGATTCTTAACTGTCTGAGCTACCAGAGAAGCCCCATTATGACTTGCAAATGTAATTATCTTTTATCTTTTGTCTGGCTATTGTGAAAACTGATAAACATCTTTACTATTCTGATTATGTTTAAACAAACAAACAAAAAACCCCACTGATGAGTAACCTGAGTTCCTGGAGGACAGCCATGATCTCTTATTCTTTTTTGACACCACGACCCCCAACATCACAGGATGGTGTGCCTAGGTCTAGTGGGTGTGTGGTTTGGGAAGGCAGGGAGGAGGGCCTGAGAGAGGGCGACAAAGGGAGGAGAGAATGAATGGACGAGCGGAGGGAGGAGGGCCTGAGAGAGGGCGACAAAGGGAGGAGAGAATGAATGGACGAGTGGAGGGAGGAGGGCCTGAGAGAGGGTGACAAAGGGAGGAGAGAATGAATGGACGAGTGGACAGATAGATTGGTGGAGATGTGAGCGAGTGGTGAGCATACTGAGAGTCTGCCTCAGTGATGATGTTGTTATGTGAGCGTCAACAGGAGCACAGGCTGGTGCCATCTTTCCCTCCCACCCTCCTGCCCACTTCCCACCCATGGAGATGCCTCAGGCCCTCCCACAGGCTCAGGGAGCTTCCAGACTGGCCCCTTTGGCATGCCAGGCCTAACCAAGAGGCCCCCTCCAGAGCCCACTCCCCCCACCTTAGCTTCCAGGAAAGCAGCCCCACGTGGCAGCTCACAGGGCCAGTACTGGGACCCCGCCAGACCCAGAACCAGCCCGAGAGGGGATCCATGTCAGCCAGATGCCTGCCTGTGGTCGCGGTGAGTCGGGGCCTCCTGCACCCTCCCCCAGGGCTGCGTCATGGGAGCTCTGGGGCCCGAGCCAAGGTGTGCAGGGCAGGGCCTTGCCCATGGGAAAAACCTGGGGCCAGCCCTCCCGCTGGTGCTCCAACAGGCCTGAGGAGACAGCACTCCTCTTCACCACGGAAGAATCAGCAGCAAATCTTCAGTTCTGCCACTTACTAGCTGCATAAGTCATGTCATTCTCCCAGGAGACCCCAGGCAGCCCCCAGGAGCCCAGAAGTTAAACAGCACAGGGTCCATGCCAGGACCTTCGGGCTCAGCAGACTCGAGTTTGAATCCTGACACTGCCTGCCACTAACCACAGGGAGCTGACCTAGTCTATCCCCTTGAGAGTCAGGACCTCCCCTGAGCTGCGATGCCCTCTCTCCTACAGCAGCACCCCCATAAACTGTGCTACTGTGAGGAGAAGCAGTGACGGTGGCTCGTAGAGAGGAAACTCCAGGGCAAGGGTGTTGCCGTGATGGGAGTGGCCTGCCAGCCAGGCCAGGGCAGATGAGAGCCCTGGAAGGGTCACAGGGCAGAGCTACAAAGGATGAGCTGGAGGGCAAGCCTGAGGTGGCCTTGGGCCCTATGTCTCCTGACTGAGGGGCCCTGGAATCCAGCTAAGGTCTCCAGGACTCAGGGGAGAGAAAGCTAGGGGCTGGGGAGGAGGCAGGGTCAGACGGTCTCACCTCGGGCCCCAGCTGCCCACGCGGTCCTGGCCGTCCCCGAGCTCCAGGCTTACCCTGGGGAGAGGGAAGAGAGAGCGGGCTCAGAGGCGGCACCTCCGTCTGCACCACAGGCTGGCGAGACCCCCGCTGGCTTGGAATCAGGCCTGTGGTTTGCATAGAGCTGTCAGACTCATCAGCTGGAGCTCTCCTGGGCAGGGACTCACCTTCACGCCTTCTGGGCCATTGTCCCCGGGGGGGCCAATGTCTCCAGGGAATCCCTGAAAGGAAGCAGAGAGCTGGGGTCACCCAGGGGAACTACGTAGGGAAATGTGAAGACCATGAGTCTTGGAGGGGGACCGACCTGGGTCTCCGTCTCATCCTGCAGGGGAGATGACCCTGGGCAGGTCAGTTATCATGGTTCTAAAACGAAGAATCAGCCCCTACACTTCAGAGAGGCACTGAGGAAATGAGGCAGACAGTGCAGGAAGGTCCTGGCTTAGGAACGAGCACATGGCAAGGTCATCTAATCCAGACCTTCCCAAGTCTTAGGCCTGGGGCAGCCAGGGCTTCACAGCTAGCCGTCGTCCGCTCCGAGGAGTGCGGAAGATCCTGTATATTCTGGGTTTGCTGTGACTTCGAAAGGCTAGAAAAGCACAGATCTATAAGCATCAGCAACTATCGGAAGCAGAAATCCTCACTGTATCCTTGTACTCTGCCCCACACCACCATTGAAAGTTCACTGCTCCCAGACCATTCCGACGGATGATTGCAGGGGAAGCTTCTTTGGGACATGGAGCAGAATCTCTTTCCTTCCCCAGCAGAAAGGACCAGACTTCTCTGTCCCTTCAACTGCCCCTAGTCAGGGGCCCCGGGGCCCTCAGTCTGGCTGCCTCCAACCGTTTTCCTTCCATTGTTGGTGATCACTAGGATATCCGTGAACCAACCAGCAGAGTCGGTGTAAGAACATCCCCTCCCTTGTTTTAGGTATAATATCTCTGTTAATTCAGCCTAGAACCCCATTTGCTTTCAGAGCAGACCCATTACTCCCTCAGTTGCCTGCCAATCAGAAACCAAAGCCTTTGAATACGAGCCCCTAAAGCCAGGATGCTCCCCGACTTCACCTTAGTAAGTGGCTTTATTTTCTTCCTCTTTTGAGGTTTTGACAACTTTTGTTAGATTCCAGCTCCACCATCCTCTCACCCTTCTCACTAGGGAAGGCAAGTCTGGTCTTGAATTTGGAGTTAACACAGGAAGCTGAAGACCCACGTCTTTTTCTTCAAATCGAGAGGCTCAAAGTCCCATTCTGCCATGGATTCACTGTGTGACCCCAGGCAGGTGTCTAAGCCTGTCTGGGCCCTGGCCTCTGCATCTCCAAAATGCTAATTGTAAAAATCACCGAACAAGGCTGTTCTGAGGCTTGAAGAGAATCAGGTGAGTGCACCGCTGAGTTTGGTATTTGGCATCTGGTAAGCACTCAATAAAAAATCTACAAGCCAAGGGTTTTGGGTCCTGGGAAAACAAAGCTGCTTGGGGTGGGCCTGTCTCCAAGGAGAATTTGAAGGAGGCCAGGACGCTGATCAAATTCTGGTGTCGCATAGATCAGACCCACTAATGAATGAAAGAGCTGATTCACTCTGGGACTAGGGAGTAGAAGCTGTACCCACAGTCTCAAAAAGGTGACAAAGACCCCGGAAGGTGCTGACAGGCTCGTCGGCTTCTGTCTTCAGCTAAGCAGAACCATCTTTCGGATGCTTAGTCCGCCAATCCAAACAGAAACCAAAGATGGGGCAGGCAGACCCCAGAGCTGTCCAGGGACCCGGGAGGGAGCCAAAGGGCAAAATGAAGAACTGCTTTGCTACAAGTAGCAGGGCGACCCTGAGGAGGCCACCCCCACCCTGCTCAGTCACTCAGCCCCCTCCTCTGCAAAGGGTGGATGTGACAGTGTCTCCCTCGCTGGCTGTGATGGCCATTCAGCCAGCTCCCATCCTGAAGATACGATGCAGCCTCCTGGCACGAGGCAGTGCCTAATAAAACGAGGGAGCCGGCTTTCCACCCGCACTGGCCAGACTGCTGGGAAACCCGGCCTCTCAGAGAAGTCTTTTTCCACAGTGACCAGGGGAAGGAATCAGGGCCATGGAAGAGAGGCCAAGTCCATTTGTCTAAAGATAGGACTGTGTCAAGGCCAAAGTCAACAGAGTGGAAAGTAGAACTTGTGGCTTTTAGGAAACACTCCCTCATCCATCCGGGCGATACCAGGAGTGATCTTTGGAAGGATGGACCAGACTTCTGTCTCCGAGACCTCAGGGATGTGCAAGACGCCAGGCCAGGGAGGTATGACATAGGGGTGGGGTGGGGACTAGGGCTGACCTAGACCCCCTAAGATAGACGGCAGTCCCCCAGCACTGCTCACCCTGTTCTCCAGAGCTGGTCCCTGTACTGGGGGCGAGGCATGGGGCGGGGAAGCAGGAAGAGGAGTTCAATCAGCTGCCCAGCTGTCTAGCTTTTTTGTACAGAAATGCAGTGATGGACCTTTAACATACCTGTGCTCATTATCACACGTGTCAGAAACTCTTGGGTTCTACTGACTCAGCTGTAGTAACCATGTTAATTGCTTAATCTATCTGTTGTGACATCTTCTCCATTCAAACACCAGAATCTTACTCTTGTTTCTTGCTCCCTGTATCTGTGAGCTCTGAGCCCTGCACCTCTCCAGGATGGCTGTATGTAGCTGGAAAAGTTCCAGGGCTCAGAGGGGTAGAGAATGCGGGGAGCTCCCGTGATGGGTCCAGACAACACAGCTCAGAGGGTTTTCCTGATGCTTCTTTCTGGAAACGGTAAAGGCAGCCATGGAGCTGGGGAGGGAGTCTGAAGCCAGCTGCTGCCCCACTGCCTTTGTGAGCACCCAGCGAAACCAGGAATCCAAGGAAGAAAAGGAAAGATGCTCTAGGAATTTCTAATCCCATCTTTCAATTGCTGTGTGACCTCAGGCAAGTCTCTCCCTGTCTCTGAGCCTTGGTTTCCCAAGGACAACACACAATAACAGTCAGACACAGAGAAATAGGGCATTAAATACCTCAGGTCCCGGGGGCCCAGGAAACCCAATGGATCCTTTGTCTCCAACTTTGCCCTGTGGAAGAGAAGAGATTGTAGAGGAGGCAGGGGTAAGCGAGGGCCCACCTTTCCTGGATCCCTTGTATTAGGCCCCAGCCTGGGGATGGTTGGAAAATTCAGGAGAACATGAGTGAAATCTGCCCAGACAACTACAAGGAGTTACTGTTCAAGCCCCAACTCCTACTCTTCCTGTGCACCGGATGCTGGGCAAGTCACTTCACCTTTGAACTTTACTTTCCCCATCTGTGAAATGGGAACAATAACAATTCTCTAACTCCTGGGGTAGTGGATAGTCTTTCAAAGAGACACAGCACAGGAAGGATCTGATGCATGTGTGATTGTGTGCTAAGTTGCTTCAGTCACATTCAACTCTTTGCGACCCCATGGACTGTAGCCCACCAGGCTCCTGTCCATGGGATTCTCCAGGCAGAATACTGGAGTGGGTTGCCATGCCTTCCTCCAGGGGATCTTCTCGACCCAGGGATCGAACCCGTGTCTGTTTAGGTCTCCTGCACTGCAGGCGGGTTCTTTACCACTAGCACCAATGGGAACATTCAATAAATAAATGACATCCACTGCTATTGTTGATAACATTACTATTATTTACAAGACACTAGGAGCCCTGATTCTCACCAGAGCTCTGCCAATGCCTGATGCCTGGGTATGCTGCTGCCCCTCTGGGCTCAGTGTCCTCATCTGTAAAAGGGGCGAATCTGCATTTCTACTCTGCTTTACTCGCCTCCCAGTGCTGCTGCGGGAGGAAATGAGGTCCTGGATGTGAAGGCATCTCTGGCCACATTCCATAACCATTTGGACACCATGAGCCTGAGGCTCTAGAAGCAGAAGGTACTCACCACAGGCCCTGGCTTCCCCCGTGCGCCGGGGAACCCTGGCAAGCCCTGGCTCCCCTGAAAAAGATGCAGAGCGAACTGGGGTTAGCAACACCCAGATATGGCCAGAGGGACAGCTGCTTGGTCACCCCGCCGGCCCGAGGCCTGGACAACACCTGTTTTTAGGGGGAGGATGAGCCCTCTGCTTGCAAGCTCCAGCTTGGCAGCCCTGTAGGCTGGGGCCAGGGATGCAAGGGTGAAACGGCAGCTCCTGTCCTCACAAGGTCATCCGGGACCCCGGGACCCCAGGGCCACCGAGCAGGCGCTGCTGCTGTGCCTGTGATGCCTGGGGACGCCTGGAGACTGGGGCCCGGCTGCAGAGGCAGCCAGGCCTGCGTGGCTCGCAACTTGGAGACATTGAGGCTGGGTCAGGACAGGCCAGCCAGGAGGGAGGGGAGAGGAAGAGGGAGAGCTGGCCAACATCTGGGCTTCGTTGACTGCCTGGGAGAACTCCAGATGTGGCCACATGGTGCCGGACACAGGCGAAGAGGAGCCGGCCTGGCAGGCAGCCTGGGATCCTCCGTCATCCTGGCCAGCCACTCACTCAGACGTATCTTTTTAGTGTTCACCGTCCTGCGCAGGACCCTGACCTGAGCCCCTCCGGGCCAGCCGGGGGCCCTGTTCTGGGAAACCTGCTGTCTGGCCATGGGCGGAGCACCAGTCCCCATCGGCCAGGGAAGAGACGTGCTGCCGCAGGTGAGGGGCACTCAGAGAGGGGCACAGCAACTTCCTGAGCAGGTGGAGAACACGGCATCCGCGCGGAGCTCTGGGGAGGGGCTGGGCTGTGCCCAGATGGGGCGGAGGGTGTGCCCAGCAAGGCGGCTGTGTGTGCCCACTTGGTGCAGTAAGGAGGTCAGTGGGGCTGGGGCTCAGGGCTGGAAGGGTGAGGGTCAGGAATGTCAGAGGGGCCTGCACGCTGGGGGCCAGGAGCTGGGACTCCACTCTGGGGCAGTGAGGAGCCGTGGGTGAGCACGGAGCAGAGCTGGGCCCTCGGCACACTTCTGTGCCGGTGAGGAAGACAGGCTGGGAGGGATGCGGCTGGGGCTTGGGAATACGTCAGGAGGCCGCTGTGAAGTCCAGAGAAGAGACAACAACGAGAGGGTGGATGGAAGATGGAGGAGACAGGATGGTGGGAAAGGATGCCACCTTCCAGGTGGGTCCCGGCCCATGTCGGCCCCTGGGAAAGAAACCAGCGCCACAAAAGAGCAGGGCGGGGGGCAGGGGGTGAATGTGCAGGAGTTACCTTGTCTCCCTGGAATCCGGCATCTCCTGACACACCTGGAACCCCTTGTTCACCCTAAATACACACCAGCAAAGAAGGTTACAATGGAAACCATGGTGAGTTCTGGGAGCCTCCCCCACATCCAGACCCAGGGGCGAGGTACAGCTTTGCTGAGGCCGTTCCCCAAGTTGATCCACCCAGCAGCAGCCTTGTTAGAGAAAAGGGCAGCCCCCAGCCCCAGAGGAGCCTGGGTGGGGAAGGTGGGCCCCTCGGGGGACAGAGCCAGCTTAGCCGCAGGTCTGCCTGGGGTTGCTCAGGTGGCTGAACACTCCACTAACAGAAGCTAAGCTGCCCCATGTTGCTGGCCTTGGCGGGAGATGAGACACTCGTGGGTCAAAGGAACCGTGTCGCGATCCTTCAACCTCTTCATCATCAACTGACGTCACACGGAAGAGTGTGCAGCTTGGACGGCGTCCCCGTACCGCCGTGGGTTCAGAGCGCTTGCATTTGTTGCTTGATATTTTTCACTGCCAGGCTGTGAGCTGTCACATCTTCCTTCTGTGGGAGTTTCTTTGCCAGCAGTCGGCTTAGGTCTACATCTAATTAACTGCTTTGAATCAGCTATAGCATGAGAAACCAGAGAGCTTGGCTCATTCAGACTACGTGTCAACAGCAAGTAAACTGGTCTCAAGTTGAGTCTGGGTGTTTCCCTTTTAAGATGACACACTGCATGGACTTGGTCACACTGATTCTGGCTGTCAGAGGTCTCTTCTGCCCCCTCCCTGTACTCAACCACATCCTGGTAAATGAGCTGTCACAGAACCAGATTGGGAGGTTTCTCCTTGGAGCTGGAACCGTCTCACACAGCTCTCATCCTTTCCAGCTTTCCATGTTGGTACGTTGGCCCCAGGACTCAGAAAACATTCACAGCCCTGGCAGCAGTTGGATGGATGGGGAGAAAAACCCAAGAAGAATGGAGAATCTTAGAGAACTCATGTCGTGCAGCTAAGGCCATGATCCAACAGAACTTCCTCGGGAGAACAAAAGCCAGAATTTTTTTTTTTTTAATTAAAAAAAAAAAAGTGTGTGTGTGTGTGTTTTTTAAACTTACTTTGGTTTTTCCAATTTGGAAAATCTTATACAATATCCCAGAGTTTTAGGAACTTAGGAACATTTTTTTTTTAATGTCCAAAGAAGGAGTAAGATGGTTTTAGAAAAAAGGTTCAAAGGCCCCTCAGGACAAGGGATCTGGAGAAAGCTGGGCCTGGAGCAGAAGCCTGGGTTCCAGAATGTACCTCCAGGTGGGGAGAGGGAGCCAGGTGGTGGCAAACAGGACTGAGGCCAGGCTGGTTCATGACAATCTGGGATTCTAGTCAGGATGGCTTGGGGGGGGTGGAGGGAGGGGCAGCTGGAGGCTTGGGCATGAGGGAGGAGCCAGGAGAGGTGGAGACAGACACAGGACTGGGGTGAGCACCGCCCGGCTGGGCACCAGGGGTGGGCAGGGCAACCCAGGATGCTCGTTTCAGTCCAGTAGCTCTAGTTTTTCTAAGAGTCCAGGCTCTGGGCTGGCTCCTACAGATCAGAGTTTCCTTTGAAGAACCTCTTCTCCTCTTTGGGTCTATTTCTCCAGTTGTGACATGTAGGCACTGGAGGAGGTGACCTCTAAGGACCTCATTGACTCTGCCCTTCTGACCTCAGTCCTGCTTCAGGGTGGAGGTCTCCGCTGGCTGATGCCGGGGTTCGAATCCTGATGCTACGTACCAGCTGTGTGTGCTCAGCAAGTTTCCCATCTCGTAGAGGGGTGGAGGCTGGGTGAGCTAAGCCCTGTAGAACACTTAAGTGGGACCAATGTTGGTCCCTGCTCCTGTTCCTCGAACTTAGGAGGAACAGAGTCATCTGAAGACAGGTGGCAGGGAGCACAGCCCCAGAGCAGGTGAGTGGCTCTTATCTGCTCAGGCATATGGAAACTTGGATGCTGCCCCAAAGCTCTCCTACGCTCCCTCTGCGGGGCCTGGCTTGTCAAGAGGCTGCAGGGGAGGGCAGGAAGAAGGCCACAGAGCCGAGCACAGAAGCGCAGCCCCTATTCACTCAGATGCTGCAGGGACCAGGCCAGGTGCTGCCCCTCTCTGGGCCCCAGGGTCCCACCTACCCAACTCCAGCTTTGGTTTGGCCCAGGGTTGGCTCGGCAGTGGAACTGTGGAGGACACACAGCAAGGGTGCCACCCCGCGCCCACCCCCGGCACAGCTGGGAGGAACGCTGGTCAGGGGCTGAGGCCCATCGTGGCTTTTCTGTTGCATTTTCAGACCCTGGGATTGGGCTCCCAATTCCAATCTTGACAGTGGATGTGGATTTCTTTCCTCCTATGCCATCACCCTTGCCCTGGGGCCCGTCATCTCAGCTCCACTTCTCCTATCTCTCCATTCCCACCCTCTGTATCCTGTGGCTTTGACCTCAAAGCCCAGATGCTAGCCTCAGCTTTGCTCCCCAAATTCGGAGACCTGCCTTAACTCACCCCTAACCCAAGTTTCAACAGCCTCAGCCCCCAACTCTGTCTGCCAAGATCTGCATGCTTCCAGAACCGTCTGCCTGAATCCCACCCAGAGTTACAGGGAAGAAGTTGGGGAGCACAGATTTAGGGAGGGCCAGAGGGGAGGCAGGAGAAGTGCAGGGGAGTGGACCTGGCGAGAAATCAGCAGCAGCGCCAAGGCGGAGGGAATTCGCATGCAGATGAAACACAGTGCAATAAGGGAGTATTCAGATCACCTTATCACCTTTCAGTCCGGGTTCCCCCACGTTTCCCATCAGTCCCTGCAAGACAGAGGCCGGGGCTCAGCTGTGACGGAGGGTAAAAGCCCCAGAGTCAGGAGCCCTGGCGTAAACCCATTGGCTTGCTGCAAGACCCTGTGCTGAATGCTCCAGTCCAAGGTTCAGTTTTCTCATCTGTAAAAGGGGGCAATGAGCCCCAGCCCAAAGGGCGATGGTATGGCATGTAGGACCATAAGAAGGGGCGGCTGACTTGTGAATCACAGAGCTCTGGACACATCCAGGGGAGAAGGGTGCTGATGGGGGAGACGGCCTTCATGAGCTGTGTCACACGCTTGTTAGCCAAATGGAATCGTCCCTGGAACGTGGCCCTGGCAGCGTAAGCCCACCTTTTACCTGCACACCCATCCCACTCAGGGATGTCCTGAGCTCACTGGCTTGCCGTTATAGTTTCTGTCCCCCTGGTGATGTTCTGCACTGGACTTTCAGTGCCCTGAGGTCCAGAACCACGTCTGACTCATGCTCAGCTGGGGGACTGCTGTCCAATAAAGATGTCTGGCATAAATGACATGCACACGAAGTTTGGCTCTCAGGACTGAGAAGCACTGAGCCCCTGCTCTGCCACGGTCCACCCCAGCACCCCTCTGAGTACACTCCCCCAGCATTGTGTCAGGGTACCCTTCTTTCTAAGCTGAAATGAGTCAGGGGGCGCCTGGCTGGGACGAGACTCAAGAGTAAAGAAAGGTTTCCGTTTACCTTCATGCCCTTGGGTCCTGGGTAGCCAATCGGTCCCGATGTTCCCATGTCGCCCTGGGAAGAGAAAGAGAAGAAGGCAGCAATGAGAGAGGCTCATAGGAGGCTGGCCTGGGAAGAATTCCAAGGATGCAAACCCCTTCCCTATCCTTGGGTTGATCTTGTAATTAGGCGTGTTTGCCTCCACCGAAATACTGGACTTAATTTCACAGAGGTCCTCTCCCAAGCTCATTTCTTGATTGGTGCCCCTCCCTCTACCTCTTTTCACCTCATGTTGGATTTTTCATATCCCCTACTAGCTAAGGCAGGGGTTCCCAAGCTCCAGGATTTAATGCCTGATGATCCGAGGTGGAGCTGATACAATATGATAGGGATAAAGTGCACAACACATGTAATGTGCTTGAATCATCCTGAAACCATCCTGCCTCCCCGGTCCGTGGAAAAATTCTTCCAGGAAACCCAGGCCCTGGTGCCGGAGAGGTTGGGGACTGCTGAGCTAAGGGATTCAGGGCATTTCATTGGGTTTCTGTGGTCCTCAGCCTCCTGACCTATAAAATGCAGATCATGAAAAAGATAAATAAATAAAATAAAATGCAGATGATGAACCCTCCCCTCCGAGAGCTGCTGAAAAGGCAAAATAAGCACACACAGAGGCTTCAACTCCTCTAGCTTAGTGAGGGGCAGGAATTTCTGCTTCCAGAGGCTGGACCCTCCCCTTGGGACAGCAGCAAGGAAGGAGTGGGGCTGTCAGTCACAGGCACCAGAGTTACAAACAGACCCCATAGGACACTAAGATCAGCGGGTAAATCCTGGACCACAGGTTGGAGACCCAGCATCACATCAGATCAGCCTGTTCAAGGTGGGAGCAGGGCATGGAGTTCATTCACCCCAGAGAGTCCCATTCACTGAGGGCTGGGGAAAGGCTGGGAGGCAGTCAGCGCATATCAAGGCCAGACCACTCAGTCCCATCTCTCCTCCAAGGCTCACTCACTCATTGTGAGATTTCAGAACTGAACCTCTCCATGCCTCAGGTTCCTCATCTCCAATAGGGACTAATACTCTGTACCTCCTGGAGTTTGGAGAAGCAATTGACTTACATGGATAAAGTACTTGGCACAGTCTGGAGGTATTTTTGGCAGTTACAACTGAAGAGGTGCTACTTGCATCTCTTGGGTGGAGGCCCCACAACAAAGGGTTATTTGGCTTGGGGGACTTCCCTGGTGGTCCAGTGACTAAGACTGAGTGCTCCTAATACAGGGGACCTAGGTTTGATCCCTGGTCAGGGAACTAGATCTCACACACTGCAACTAAGAGTTCACAGGCTGCAACTAAGCCCCAGCGCAGCCAAGTAGATAAATGAATATTAAAAAACAATAAACTTATGACTACCTAGACAGCATATTAAAAAGCAGGGACATTACTTTGCCAACAAAGGTCTGTCTAGTCAAGGTTATGGTTTTTCCAGTAGTCATGTATGGATGAGAGAGTTGGACTATAAAGAAAGCTGAGCGCTGAAGAAGGGATGCTTTTGAACTGTGGTGTTGGAGAAGACTCTTGAGAGTCCCTTCGACTGCAAGGAGATCCAACCAGTCCATCCTAAAGGAGATCAATCCTGGGTGTTCATTGGAAGGACTGATGCTGAAGCTGAAACTCCAGTACTTTGGCCATGTACTGCAAGTACTGACTCATTTGAAAAGACCTTGATGCTGGGAAAGATTGAAGGCAGGAGCAGAAGGGTGCGACAGAGGATGAGATGGTTGGATGGCATCACCAACTCAATGGACACGTGTTTAGGTGAACTCCAGGAGTTGGTGATGGACAGGGAGGCCTGGTGTGCTTCAGTCCATGGGGTCGCAAAGAGTCGGACATAACTGAGTGACTGAACTGAACTGAACTGAAAAACCAATAATTATCTGGCTCAAATGTCAACCAGAGCTGAGAAACCCTGGTCTAGAGTGAGGGAATGCACCCTTTTTCCCTGCAGGCTCCTCACTTCCTGCCCTTCCCTACCACTACTGCCCTCAGCCACAGCCATCAAATTAAGCGCTCGCCCAGAGAGAGGGAGCCCCTGAAATACTCTTCACTCCCTTTTCCATCCTCTGTGACTGATGTGCGTGTCTGGCTGCTGTGTGAGCTCCACCAGCGTGCTTGACCTCTCTGGGCCTCAGTTTCCCATCCTCTGAGTCAGGCTCCAAGGAAGCCCCTGGCAAGCACTCCGAAGCACTGAAGGAATGCAGCCTGCCCCAGGTGGCCAGGCTCAAGAACCAGCTCCAGTGGGAGCTGCCTGGAGCTGGCTTGGAGGGAGGCTGGCAGAGAATGGGACATCACATTCCTGCCGACTCCTGTGGAAGGAAGGGCAGAGATGGAGGGAAACACCCAGAGCTCAGAGACCGCAGCTGGCCCGGCTGAGCAATGCTGATTCTCACATGCCCCCTGCTACCACCCTCCTGAACCCACCTGACTGGATGAAACCAAACCTTCTCGCTGAGCCTTTGCCAAGGAGTTCTGCTTTCAGCTCCCACCAAGGAATCTTATTAAGACAGGGAGCGCTCAGTTTCATGGGTGATCACAGCAACAAGGTGACACTCGGGGAGGCTCCAGGCTGCGCACTCACACGCCTCAGCTCCGTTATTGCTCCTGACCGCCCTTCACGATCTGCCTGATCTCCCTGTTTCACAGATGAGGAAGCTGAGGCTCCGAGAGGTGAGGGCTTGAGCAAGTCACAGAGCTCAGCAGAGCTGGGATTCACACTGGGTAGTCTGTCCCCAGAGTTTCTAAGCAATCCTGAAGTAATCTTGGGAGAGAAGAAGCCAGGATTGCAGGCTGGACAGAGGCTGGAGGGAAGGAGAGCCAGCTCCTCAGTTAGGTTCAGTTCAGTCGCTCAGTCGTGTCCGACTCTTTGCGACCCCATGAACCGCAGCATGCCAGGCCTCCCTGTCCATCACCAGCTCCTGGAGTTTACTCAAACCCATGTCCATTGAGTTGGTAATGCCATCCAACCATTTCATTGTCTGTCGTCCCCTTCTCCCCCTGCCTTCAGTCTTTCCCAGCATCAGGGTCTTTTCCAAAGAGTCAGTCCTTCGCATCAGGTGGCCAAAGCTCAGAGAAGAGCATTTCAGCTCTACGCTTTGTCTGGTCCCGCCCCCACTGCGCCATCCCCACCCTGCTTTTCCTGGAGGAAGGGAGCAAAGGGTGGCCACCCAAACTTCCCCGCGGTGGTGCACACACAGACAAGGTCCTGCTGATGCAGAGGCTCTGATGGGGGCCGGGGTATTGAACAAAGAGGACCAGCCAGCAGCTCTGGGAACATACACTCCCTCTTCCCAATCCAGACCCGATGGCAGCTTGTTGCGTGGAGGCTGGATTCAGTACAAGCCTGACCGACGCATGTAGGCACCCGACATGCACGTGCTGCCCCTCTCCAAAGGGGGCTGTGTCTGCTTGGGGGCCAGGGCCAGTGCGGGCTTCCCCTCCAAGAACCATGGAAAAGGGGTTCTGGCTGCAGGGCACATGGGAAGAAGGTGGCTGCTTGCTAAGGACAAGTCTTCTTCACGTGGGCAGGACCTCATGTTGGACTAGGAAAGCATTTGGGGGAGAGGAGAGAAAATCTCAGGCCGCGTTCCGCTCCCCCCCACTCCAGTATAGCCCACAGATACCAGCCTGCTTTGTGCTCAGCCCTGTCGTGGGCAACGTGGCCAAGTGACACACAAAGTCAGGTTCCACAAGAGAGCACAGTGAGTCACGCCCGTAATCTGGAACCTGTTTCTCCATCTGCCGGACCTCCCAGATCCTGCTCAACACACTTCACCCCTCACTTCACAGTCTCCCACCAAGAATGCAACCAACCAGCCACATCCGCGACCACTGAAAGAGTTCCTGAGAGCCAGACGCCACACCAGACAGTTTCCAGCCTCATCAAATCTGTTCAGACGCTCCCCAACTGCTCCCGGTTGTCCCATGAGGTCAGCACCATCGTTAGTGCCATGTCACAGATGAGAAAACTGAGGCTCAGCGTGAGGTGAAGCAAGTTCCCCAAGACCAAGCAACAGGTAGGGGACACAGTCAGGACCAGAACAGGTCTGTGTGTCGGTCGGGTCCCTCAGTCCATGCTCACAGGCCTGGGACTGACTCGGCTTACTCCAATGAAGGACCCAATGATGCCTTTCCTTACTGCTTTCACTCATGAGTGACAAGATGTGAGGGCAGGCTTGAGATTCAAAAGCAGGTGAGAGTCCTGCTCCCCTGCCCAACAGGTCAGCAGGCATCCAGGCTGGCGCTTGCCAGGAACCCCTGAAAGAACACCTGGGGGGCTCCCAGTGCCCACCCTCATGGGTGCTCGCAGAGCCTCCCTCCCTGTTGTTGCTCTGCTGCTGGGCTTCCCTGGCCACTGCTTCCTACACCGAGTGCTCCGCCCTGAGCTCACACTGTTCACTGTCCTCAGCACGAGCATCACTCCCTGACCCCACAGGCCATCATGTCCGAGCCTGACGAGACTTTAACTCATGGCCTATTCTATAGCAATGACCATTGACATGAGTGCCTACGTGGCCACTGCCTGCCCGGTGCCCTAGAGGAAGCGATCACTAAAAGGGGCTAAATCAGTGGGTGAAAAAGAAGCCCACTCACTCCTTTCCAAACCCTCCAGGGAAAAACCTTCCCTGGAACTGCCTTTTGAAGGCAACAAGGCCTCCTTGAAACTCCAGGAGGAGGTCAGGTGCCTGGGGATGGGGACCCAGGTGACCAGCCCTGGCTCATGTGTGGTCTTCATAAGCACCATCTCTCACCCAGAAGAGCCCCTGGCACAGTCCAGTTCACATTCTCATACACCTGCTGTCTCCATTCACCCCAGAAGTCATGCAGAGCTGGAGGGGTGGTGCAGTGGCGAAGGGGGTGAGCTCCGAAACAGACAGCTTCAAGGCTGTGTGACCTTGGGCAGGTGTGTCAGCCTCTCTGAGCCTGTTTCCCTAACTGTACAATGGTAATCCCACTTTTTGCTCAGAGGGTTTACGTGATAATACCTAGCACAGGGCCCAGCACATGAGGGTTTGGTAGATGACAGCGAGCGGGGTTCCTGACCTTGTTTCATAGACAAAGAAACAAAGGCAGGGGATCATTTGGTGACAGGACAGGGTGGGCTTGTCCACTATATCCCACAGGCTGGTATTCGGCCAGATCACATATTCTTTGGGTCTCATTAAATGGAAAAGGCAAGATTCCCTTTGTGTCACTCTGAATACAAAAGACAGAAATCTTCTTTGTTGAGCAGACTCTGGAATCAGGCACACGTTGCTCGAGGGCTGGCCAACTGGAGTCAATCACTCAAAGGCGGCTGCTTCACGACCGGCTCCCCTCCAGGACTGCGGGGCACCCGGCGGCTTTGGGGGTCGGGGCAGCACAGGTCTGAGTGGCAAGCTCCTCGCTGGCAACCTTGGGCCCCAGCCTTCCCACCGGGGTGACCAGGCTGCTGTGTGCCTGCTCCTGCATCTTGAGGCCCCCAGCCTAACGCGTGTCAAGCACACAGAAGCTCTGCAAATGTTTATCTGTCCTCTCTCACCCTTCCTCCCGTCTGCAAGGACCCAAGGCACACGAGACGTTTCAGTTTCAATCTGCATGCAAATTGCTGCAGCTGACTAGACCGAAGGCACTGAATAAATGTGGATCCACGAACAGGATCATCAGGACATGGAATTCCCATTTGCTCAGCTAGAAACCCACATCCTCTGGAAACTGTAGGTGACTCACAATCCCTCTTCCCTTTAGCTCCTGGTTAGAAAATTCCTTTTCCTCTCCAACTCTTTGGAGAGGCAATTTCTTTTTCCCCAGACACAGAAGCTGCTGTCCCCAAAAATCCAGGTCAGGAGTGGGTGCCTTGGGTGGGACAGGGTACTGGCTTGGAGGCTGATGGTGACTTGGTGGGTGCAGGTCTAGACCCACCCTCGCTGCCAGGCACAAGGAGAAAGGAATGCCACCTTGGCACCAGAGGGAATTTAAAACCAGGGGAAGCAGGACTGAAAGTGGCCAAAAAAGGACATGAGGCCAGGTGGGGAGGACAGAGGGTAGGGCAGACTCAGTTCTTTGGAAAGGAGCAACATGAAGATTGCAGGGCCTGAGAAGTGCAGGGACACCCAGGGCTCAGCCCCAGCTCAGGGCCCTCAGGAAAGAGTGGGAAGAGAAGTGCCCTGAGCTAAGAGTTGGGAGGCACAGCCTCTGATCATGCCTCCATCTCCTCTTACCTTGGGTGTGACCTTGACCTAGGGCCTCACTTTTCCCATCTGCCCAATGGGATTTTCCTAAGACATACTGAGCACAGGGTTGCCAGATTGAGTGAATAAAAATACAGGATGCCTGGTTAAAATGTGCATGTCAGATAAACAATCAAACAAAGGAATGACATTATAGTGTAAATGTGTTTTAAATAATGTATCTGAAATTCAAATTTCACCGGGCCTCTTCTATTTTATCTGGCAGCCCTGACTGTGGAGAGCAAAGGGGAGTATGGTGGGAAGAGCTTTTAAAGAGTCAGGAAGGCCAAGGGCTGTAATGGCATAGTCTTTAGAATCTGCGTGTGTTCGGCCAAGCAATACTCTCGCCCCTCTCAGGATCCAACCCATGGACGCCAACAATGACAAATAGGACCGTGTGCCAAGAATGACAGCCAAGATATGTAAACATCCCTGCAGAAAAGCTTTGGAGACAGGGATCATATAGCCTGAAGGAGCAGCCTTAAGGACAGATGCAACCATCGTTACGTCTTGAACAGCCTCTCCCAGGGACAGGGAGACGAGCTGGACTCAAAACACAGGAAAACCCTGCACAATGAGAGCTCTGTGAAAGCAGATGGACTTTCAAGAGAGGGAGCTTCCAACACCAGGGTGTTCAAGTTGGAGTTTAATGACCACATGACCAAAATCCTCCAGAAGGGAGTCCTGCTGAGCTTCGAGAAGGTTGGACCAGAAGACTTCTGAGATCCTCATAAAGTCAGTTCCCTAATACTCACTGCAGAAATTTCTTTTTCCAAAGCATTCAGGTCAGTGCCCTGTGCCAAAGAAGGTGCTCCACAAAGGACATCAGGGATGACAAATGTATGACTCACGTGTTGACACTTCCTCCTCCCAAGCCAAGGCAGACATCACCAATCAATCGCAGCACGACCTCCCGATGATTTCTAATGTGACTTTGAAATCTTTCTCAATGCAGCATTCTAAATGGCTGCTGTTCTGTGCTGTCCTTAGTGGCTCAGTGGTGTCCGACTCTTTGCGACTCTATGGACTGCAGCCCGCCAGGCTCCTCTCTCCATGCAATTCTCCAGGCAAGAATACTGGAGTGGGTTGCCATTCCCTTCTCCAAGGGATCTTCCCAACCCAGGGATTGAATCTGGCTTTCCTGCATTGCAGGCAGATTCTTTACGGGCTGAGCCACCAGGGAAGCTCTAGTGTATATAAAACACTACCTACTACTACTACTGAATCACTACTTATTAACATAATTACTTTACTACTTATTAACAAGTAGTAGTAATAAATCATTACAATTATTACTAAATTTATTATTATTATTACTAGTGCTTCTTGAGTGCTTACTATGTACTTCCTGCTGTTGTTCAGTTGCTAAGTTGTGTCCGACTCTTTGTGAGCCCATGGACAGCAGCACGCCAGGCTTCTCTGACCTTCACCATCTCCAGGACTTTCCTCAAACTCAAGTCCACTGAGTCGGTGATGCCATCCAACCATCTCATCCTCAGTTGTCCCCTCCTCCTCCTGCCTTCAATCTTTCCCAGCATCAGTACTAGGCAATTTATATGTACTAGTTTCCCTGAATCCTCACAGCACTCTCCCAAGTTAGGTATTGACATTATTCCCATTTTAAAGATGAAGAAATTGAGGCACAGGAGGCTTAGAAAATGTGCTCAGAATTGCAATTAAAAGAGTGATAGAGCTAGGATTTGAACCCAGGTAACCTGGTTCTAGACTGGTCTGGGTATATATGTGGTCCTAACAAGAGTGAGCATAAAGACCCCATCTGACAGAGCGGATCCCTGAGGCTCAGGAAGTGAGCCTGTAACTGGAGACCACAGAGCCCAGAGGAAGTGAGGCCAGGATCTGCACACAGGTTGATCGGACCTCCACTTCTCACCCTGCCCTGGTTCTGCTCTCACCTACCTGAGCAGGAGCACACTGCCCATGGGAGCCTCTGGGCCGTCTTCCCAGGACTGGTCTTCACTGAACAATAGGGGTCCCCAATTCTCCAGGGCGTTCACCAGCCTCCTTCTCAATAGAATGTCTGCACAGTGGCTGGAGTAGCCAAAGCTGGCAGCCCATTTGTCAAACCAGGCAACAGTCTCCCTGTATGAGCTCCTGAGACTCAAACCCCACAAGATATGTCCCAAAGAACAGAAGAGAGGGCCATCAGACCCTTAAGGAAGCTCCTAGACTTATTTCCTAGACTCAGGCCTGTCACTGGCCCTCAGGCCTGGGCCCAAGGTCAGGGCTCACCCTCTGGAGGTCTATCAGGGAGCCCCGGTTTTGGTTAATAGCATCATTCACAAAGCTACCCCAACCTGGATGGAGTCAGAAGTCAGATTGCTTCCCACCTCCCTGGTACAGGCCTCTCTCAGTCCCAGGCACATCAAGAGAGAGTAACACGAAATAACATTTTAAAATAAAAGCAGTAGTTTCCACTAACTGCAAATTTACTGAGTGCTAGACCTTGTACAAAAGATAGTATAAGAATGCCTCATTTAATCCTCATAGCCCTCCCAAAGAGGAGTCTACCATCATAACCATTTTACAGATGAAGAACTAAGGCTCAGGGAGGGTGACTTGACCCAGGTCACACAGCCTGGCAATTGCCGAACTGGGACTTGACCTCAGGTCGTCTGGCTCCAAAGTCAGTGTTCTGAAAAGGATGGAGAAGACTGTCCAGGGTGGTCCAGAGCCTCAGCTCCTCTGCTAGTCACTTCCTTTGTCTGGACCTGAAGCACCTCATCTGTCGGGTGGGCACACTACCACCTGCCTAGACCTTGCTGCAGAGCAACAGACAGGCAGCAGGTATCAAAGTACATGGCCATCTCATGCTCCAAACCCTTCCGCATCTGAGTAATGAAGAAAGGGGCTCAGAGAAGGTTGGTGATCCACCTGAGGCCACACAGCATGGCTTTCCTCCCTTAGTCCCCTGCCCCGACTGCCCTGTCCTGCTCTCGCAGCTCCTCCAGGGGTCTGATGAGACAGGAGCCTTTTCAGCAGGGCTTGAGGCTCATTCCCCACACTCTCTCTCCTGGCCATTCTCTTCCCCAAGCATCTGTGTACTTACAATGAGGCCGGGGACTCCTGGGGGCCCTGGCAGGCCCAGTTCTCCCTGCAAAGAAAGAGAGACCAAGGTGGTTACTTGCTCTGTGTCCCTCCAGGCCACGCCCTCCACCCCCTCCTCCATGTGGGCCCCTGGTAGAAACGTTCGGAGCTGAACATTTTTTGTTCCTGACTCTCCTGAGCCTGGCCTGGGGTTTGGATGAGAACTTCCTCCTTCGTCATCAGCTTTCCACATCTGTAAAGTAGGGAGGTTGGATTCTAATCCAGCACCTTTCAGTGGCAGGTGTGAGAATGGGCAGAATCCTGACTGTGGCAATAAAGATGGGCAGGATGCCTGGCCCAGAAGATCTCATTTCATCCTCATCTTACAGATGGCAAAACTTAGGCTCCAAGGTCAGGCAATTGTCCCAAGGTCAAGGACGAGGAAATAACAGGGGGGTGAGGACACCAAGCCAAGACCTACCCGGCTGGCCTCCTTCCATTTCTCACCAGAAGATACTGGGGCCCTTGAGAGAACCTCCGAACCCCTCAGCAGAAAGAGGCTCTCAGGTTCCACCTCTGAGGGCCTCTGAGAGGCTGGGGAGCTCTTGCCTGGGAGTCAGGAGATACAGCCATGTATGGGCAAGTTTGTTTTCCAGATCTCTAAAAATGGACCTTCAATTGTTTGCACCAGAAAAGACAGGTAGAGGGGGTTGGATCAAATTAAAAATGCAAGAGTGGGAATAAAAATAGGCTCTAGAAATGGTGATTATGAATCATCAACATCCTCCGGGGGGTTGTCTTCCTTCATCTGTGCAATCAGATGGGACAGACATCATTACTACAGCCACTGAGAAGAGGAAGAGGAGGTGAGGAGTAGCCTTGGCTTTAAAGCGAAGGATCTGAGACTTGGGAAAGGAAGGGACTTGTTCAAGGCCACTTGACTACGCAGCAGAGCAGGGACCAGTCATCAGGTCCTCCTCCTGCTCCTCTGGACCATAAGTACAGAGTCATGCCTGCCTCTCCCCAAGGACACTTCCAGGATGAAGTCACCTATTATACTAATAGTGGTTAATCCGGTGACTGGTACGCTGAAGGAAAGACTCTGGTTTCCCACTTCTGACCCCTTGCCAGTGCTCTTTCCTCCACCTGGAATGCCCCCCTACCATCTCTTTCCTCATCCCAATTCCAATGCCATCTTCCCCAGCAGTCATTTCTGCTTCATTCTCCCGCCTCCATAGCACCTGTGACCTCTCTGAGCCCACATGTCTCACTTCACCTCGTGCAATGAACTAGGGAGAGGCCATGAGCTCCTCCAGGGCAGGAACAGGCCCCATCATTACCCACTCTTTCCAGCCACTCCTTCCAGTGAAAACCCAGTACCTCCCTGCCCTCTCTCACTGCATTCTCACAACACCTTTCTGAGACTGGTGGATCTGCCATTGGATCCCTGTCATTTACAGATGAGGAAACTGAGATCCAGACAGGGCAACTGATTTGTCCAAGCTTCCATGCCTGGCAAGGGGTGCAGAAGGATCTGAACCCAGACCCACCTGGCTCTGAGGCCAGGGCTTCAGGTCGCCGGGGAGCCCGGGAGTCAGCCCCAAGCTGGGTGAGGCTCAAGGAGCATTTGTGGAATAAAGCAAGCACATATCAGGTGCTGACTATGGATCTAGCAGCCACCTCTGCTGAGGGCACGGCTGGGCACAGCTGCGCAGACGGGAAGCCCCAGGACAGATGCGGGCACACGGCTAATGTGCCAAAGAGCCCTGGACATGATGTGCACTTCCAGGCAGAGAGCATGCTCTCCCACCACTGGAGCTGGAGCCTCGGACGGGAAGGGAGAGGCGGGCTCAGCTCCCCAGGGCAGGCTGACCTGGCTCCCTGACGGGCCTCGATTATTTACAAACTCTATAAACATGCCTATGCTGGAGATTGCTTTAGAACTCAGCTCTTCCCTCCATACAGGGCCTGCAAACCATCTGCTCCCCCAGGCCGCTGCCATCCCATAAACATTTCTGGGACTTTGTAGGATGGTAGTGGCCCTGGATTCCCCAGCAGGAAGGGACCCACAAACCTTCCTGACTCCTTGAGGATGGGACATATCCTAGGCTTTGGGACCTGGGCTCAGTGGGCTGGAGGGCTCTCCTGGAGTGGGGTGGGGTGGCTCAAAGGCCATCCATAGTAGACAGAAGCCAGGAATTCAGGAAAATCATGCAGTTCACCCAGGAGAACCCAGCTCATGCGTGACCCGACTGGGTGACCTAAAAGCTTAGGGTCCTAAACCTGCTGTGTGCTTGTTCCTAATCTCTTTCCTGTTTCCAAAAAGATGTGAAATACTTACAGGGTTTCCATCCAGTCCTGGAGGGCCTCTTTCCCCAAAGTCTCCAGGAAACCCCTGAGGGCATGAGAGAGAGCAAACATCTGCAGATTAGTGTGTGTACCTGTGGGTGGCTTGGATCCAGACCCCCAGGGGACACAGGACACGTCCATGCAGTCTCACTCGCTGATTCCAGGATCTGGGCAGGCTCTGGAGTCCTGAGTCACTTTGGGCCCTCAACGAACGTCCTCCCCACCGCCAGCCCCCAATAAAGAACTTCCCGAGGACTGGCTACTATACAGAAGCCCATGGCCAGGGAGCCCTCTTTTCATGTTCTGAGTGTCAGAAAAGAGTATCCAGCTCCTTGGCACATAAAGGCCAGCCCCCAAGCTGAGACTTCCATGGTGGCTCAGCCAGTAAAGAATCCACCTACAATGCAGGAGACCCAAGTTTGATCTCTGGGCCGGGAAGATCCCCTGGAGAAGGAAATGGCCAGCCACTCTACTATTCTTGCGTGGAAATTCCATGGACAGAGGAGCCTGGCAGGCTATAGACCATGGAGTTGCATACGACTTATCAACTGAACTACCACCAGGCTGAGACCTGGTCCTGATGGAGTTGGGGGGTCAGAAAGGTTTAGGCCTCCACCAGTCACTGACTTGCTCAGAATTTTGAGTCATGCCTTCCCCCGTGAGCTTCAGTTTCCCCACAGGTCCAAGCAGGAGAGGCTTCTGCAGCATTTCCCAGCCCTGACCTTCTGCAATTTCTGTGACGTGCTCTTTAAAAGCTACCCTGTGGAATCACGATCCTCATTTTACAGATGAAGAAAGTGAGGCTCTGAAAGGGCAGGTGTCAGGGTCATAGAGTCACACGGATAGGGAATACGGGCACCACGGCCACAGGTGAGTTTCGGCAGCCAAGAAAAACCAGGCCGCCTGGCGCGGGCAGGTCTGGCCCTCTCGCCCCCGCCCTGACCCCTTCTCCACGCTCTCTGGGGAGACAGGCAGCTGGAAAAACATCAGCTGGGAGAAGCTTCTCGGAGCTGGAGGAGGGGACAGCTCCATTCTACTTCAAAAGGAAAAGAAAGTCCCTGAGCTTGGAATTCAGGGAAACCTGTTCTCCTCTCCTTGAATTCAAATCACTGTTTTTCCAGGGAAATTTAATAAAAAACAAAGCACATGTTTCTCTGACCAAGAGGAGGCCTGAGCTGTTCAGTCAAGATTCTTCACGGAGGATAATTTATTTCTGGTTTCTGAAGCCACTGGGGGAATCCAGAAAGTAGATTAAACTAAAAAGACCAAAGATAAAAATAAAACCCAAGCCAATTACAAAGTCTAAACTGGCTGAGCAAAGAGACCTTGAAGTGTGTGTGCGTCTAGGCCTTTGTCTTGCCCTGCCCAGAATACTATTCCCCTCAAATCCCTCCTCTGCCAGGAAACCCTAGTGGACCAGAAGGGAAGGCATTGATATGGACCTTGTAGGAGGCGGGGCTTCATTCTGACACCCAAAGGAGGAAACGGGGACACATTAAAGAGACCTGGGCCAAGACAGTGACTTTGCATGCAGAACTTTACGTGCCTTTGACATTCGCCCTTGGTCCCATTTAACAGATGGGGAAATTGAGGCTCAGAGAGAGAAATGTCACCTCACCAAAGACAAGAAGTGAGTCTGTAGCAGAGCTGAGCCCAGGTCCCACTTCTCTCAACTCTGCCATGTTTGTATGAGCTGAGTATGGGCACTTTCTGGCATGTGTGCCTGACCGATTTTAGAGAGTGGTAAAGGTAGGCATGTGTGTGTGTGTGTGTGTGTGTGTGTGCACATGAGCATGCCCCTCCAGATCGAGTTTTCATGGGGCTACATCTGACCCTATCTAAGATGCTTCTTTCTACATCCTTAGGGTCCCCCCTGGCAAATTTCAATCCAGCCCCACTTGGGCATGCTACAGCAGAAAGCCCTCTCACCTCCTGGGGCAGGGGATATCAGCTGGGTGAGTCGTGGGCAGCGGAGGCTCCTGAAGGCATTTGAGCCACCACCTCTGACCTTGGAAATATGACTGGGGGCTTGGCAAGACAAAGGACAATCTCTCAGGCGACAAGGCGGGATGCTGTCTAGCTGGACACCTGGCTGACTTCACAAGGCAGAGTTTGGGGAGTCCATGCTGTGCTCTCCAGATCCAGGGTCTGGAGACAGCCTGGAGACTTAGCTGGGCTCACCCCAAGGTGGGCAGTGTGACTACAGGCAGACCCTCACTTGACCCACTGTCCTCTCAGGCTGAGGGTGTGCTCTCTGAGAACCCTTCAGCTTGGCCCATCCCTTAGACAAAGCCTGGAAGGGAGGTGCAGGAATGCCCTCGGGACCCCACCACCAGCCCCATCACCTCAGGAAGACAAGACAGTGAGGCAGCACTCCCCCGGCACCAATGCTGACGGAGATGCCCGGCACGCTCACATGCAGAAGCCACCGCCAGGTCTAAACCCATGAGTCTGCAGCCGGGGCCACGCTAGGCTGGCTCAGGGACTCCTCTCAAACCCAGGGGCCGGGCCAGCTTCCCCTGTGAGGCTTTAGAGCCAAAGCAACCGGATGCCAACCCTCCACCACCCGCAGGCCTCTCTGAGCCTCGGTTTTCTCTGCTGTGCAATCGAGGTCCTGAGAGTTTGAGCCAAGATGCTGGATGGAGGGTGAGTCCCTGCCGGCACGTGGAGGCAGCAGCGATGCGAGGGCACCTCTCTGAGGCTTAAGCCAAGACTAGACCATCAGAATCAATGGTCAAAAACCCAAAGAGAGGCACTTATGCGGAAAAAATGCACCCCGAGGAGAGCCAGGGGCGGATGATGGCGTGGTGACAGCAATAACAGAAGCAGCACCATGACAGAGGGCCTATTATTGGCCCCATTTTCAAGATGAGGAAACTGAGGTCCAAGGATATTAGGGAACCTGTCTGAAGTCACACAGCTATGGAATAGCAGAACTGGGATCTGAACTCAAGCGGTCTGACTCCAGAGCCCATTCTCTTGGCTGTGAATCAACAGTGAGTACACAGCATGGGCTGGAGCAAGCCTGTGGCCTCTCAGGGCGCACGAGAGCCCTGGACTAACATGTAAGAGGGAATGGCACTGCCAAGGCTCAGGACTGGTTCTGGTTATCCGTTGTGCTCAGCGGCCTCAATACCCAGCCCTGTATCCACCTTTTCTTGCCTTCTTCAGAGCCAAGCACATGACCCAGAAATCTAGGGTAATTAAGAACACAATAATCCAAAAAGGGCTTCCCTGGTGGCTCAGACAGTAAAGAATCTGCCTGCAATGTGGAAGACCTGGGTTTGATTCCTGGGTTGGGAAGATCCCCTGGAGGAGGGCATGGCAACCCACTCCAGTATTCTTGTTTGGAGAATCCCATGGACAGAGAAGCCTAGCCTACAGACCATGGGGTCCCAAAGAGTTGGATATGACTGAGCGACTAAGCAGAAAAAAGATAGGGCTTTAAAAGAGCGGGAATCAGTATCCAGATCTGCGACTGGAATAATCATAGATGTCTAACATGGAAAGACCCTAGCTGTTCTTAGCATTCAGCACCTCATTCGTCAGTGGGGAAACTGGGGCCCAGAACCTGCCCCTCACCTCGCTAGCTTGCCGCACCCCTCCACCGCTGAGCAACACATCCCAGTTCTGACACTTGCCCAGGACCCTGATGCTTGATCCAAGGGGTCCCAGAGAGGTGGCGGCGGAGCAGAACGCGCACCACCACCTCCACCCTGCTTGCTTCTCCCTGCCTGGCCGCGCCCGCCCGTGCACAGCGCATACTAATAGCCTGGCGATGGCGGGACCTTCCTCCGCAGGCCCAAGCTCCCAGCTACAGCAAGCTGGCCTGAGGCCCAAGGAATGAGCTCGGCGCCCTGCCGGGCCCCAGCCACGTGGTCTCCCCACTTCCCCAGGTCAGGCCCCCCTGGGGAACTGAATGCCTCATACTTTGGGCAGAACAAAGCCCAGGAGGAGACAGAACCAGGATCAAGGGCGAGACTCCACATTTTCTCTTGGCCATGGCAATTCAGAGGAACAGACGCCCAAACAGGGACAGTTCTCATAACCACATCTGTGCAGGATGCCAGGGGCTGAGGAGGCCTCCGAGGGCCATCTTTTCCGCCCCCTCCCTCCAGCCAGTGTCTACACTGACGGCCTGCTCCAGAAGCTAAGACGTCGGGGACGGGATGCCTGCAGTCCCCAGGATCAGAAGTCCTGCTACATCTTGAAGACTCAGCTCTCTGGCCTGTGAGACGGTCAGTCCTGTCCCACCCACCTGACAACTCACCTGCCCAGCTTTCCCTGAGCTCAGGAAGAAGCGAGATATTTGCAATCCAGCCTCTGGTAACATTAGGTCTTAGCCTCCGGTAGATTCTAAAATGCCATCACACGCTGTTTAGGTGCTAACAGTGGAATTCATGATAATCTCAAGGAAAAGCCTGCAGAAGAAACTTGGAGCCCTCTTTACAGGGTTTACATTCGCTAAAGTCGAGAAGTTCCTGCACAGGTTTCACAACAGCCTGTATTCTTTTCCAGAAGATGCGGCCCCCCGAGTGGTCCAACAGGGAAAGACTCCTTAAGATCCCAGCACCCTTTTCTCACGACGCTGAGCGTGTCTTCACCCTACCTTCTGATATCGACCCGGGAATCCACCCACAAAGAGTCACGGGGGGAGGAAGAAGGAGAGAGGCAGGGAGGAAGGAGAGAGGCAAGGAGAGTTCTCAGCAGGATTAGAGGGTTACTAACAGCCCTGGGGACCGTTCCAGTTCCCATTTTGGAGCCTGGGGATCACGTCCCCAGCTCACAGCAACACCACCGCTTGGAACCTTCATCTGTGTTGTCCTCAGTTTCTCCATTTGGAGACCACTTTGCTCCCTGCTGCCCTCAGGCTGAGAAAGAGCCTGAAGCCAAAACTGAACTATGTGACAAGCCCTGTCCTGCCCCAGACAGGCATGTGGCCTTGGACGAGTCCCAGCTGTCCCTAAGCCACACACGGAGGGAACCGGAGCCAAGGCTGGACCCTTCCAGCTCTAAGCTTTAGGGTCTGTCTGCCTGACTCGCTACACAAGACCAGCCCTGGCAGGTCTGGCCAGCAGCCAGAGAGAAGCTGTGAGCAGGGGCTGGTCTTGCCAGGCCTTCCAGCGGGCTGGACAGTGAAGCCAGAGTGCAGGACAAGAGGAGTCACTGCGGCATCTTCCTGGGCCCCATGAGAGACTGCAAGGCATGGCTCCGTCCCCAGCTGTGTCACGCCCCTAACAGCCCAGGAGAAACCTCTTCAACTCCAGCCAAGCTTGTAACATCTTAAATCTGGACCCCTCCTGGGGAAACCACAACACAGGCGATGTGAGATGAGAGATATGGAGTAAGTTTTCTTTTGGAGGCTGAAGATGGGAGCACAGAGAGGAGAGGGGTGACGGGAAGAGCACTCTGCCTGAGCACGCAAGGGTCCTGGGTTCAAGTCCAAGTTCTGCCACCAATGTGCTGTGTGACCTTGGGCGAGTTTACTGGCCTCTCTGAGCTATGTCTACTCATGCGTCTGACCAAGCGGTGGGGCCAGGTCATCACTAGGGTTCCTGCAGCTCTGATGTGCTCTGACCTCTGCTGTGTTTCACAGCTCCCATCCGCAGAAGACTCCCACACAGCCTCCTGATGCTGAGCAGGCCGTATGCATGGGCCTGAGGTTTTGCTTGCTGGAGAGAAACAGACCACAGCAAAATCATTGCCAGCCCTGCCAGAAATGAGGCCAGCTGCGATCTGGCATGAAGGGATTCAGCTCATTCTCCTGACATTTCCTCTTGGTAATAAGTGCCTAGAAATCGTCTGGCCCAAAGCTTTTGACCAGAAGAAAACCCGTTCACAGAAGGAGCCCCCAACCCCCATCAGACAGATCAGGGGCTTAGGAGCACGTAACAGGAGGATGGCCCTAAAGACCAGGCGAGGAGTGTGTGGGCCAGGGGCGCAGCAGACTGGGAGGCCAGGCAAAGGCACACACAAAGCCCGAGGGACTCTGGGATATAAAGTCTATTCCATACATATTAAATCATTCCGAGGCAGACTCTGCCCACGTGCTGGCCAAGATGACTGGACCAGGGTCAAGCAGACGTTCACAGCCCTCTGGGGTTTGTGTGGCCATAGGACTCCTTGGTGGAATAGGGGTGGTTCCCCGCACCCACGCCTGGCACCCCAGTGCCAGGGAACACCCATTATGGAGGGCAGAGTGGAATCTGAGGGAGTTAAAGGCACAAAGACGTGGAGTGAAGAGACAGGAATGAGTTGTCTGTTACAGGGGTTGAAGTGGCAAGGCCTCAGAGGGTCTCCGGGTGCGTGGCTGTGAAGCCTCGGCTTCCGTGCCTGGAAAATAGATAATCAATCCTGCCTCAGTGAATCAGCATGAGAACCACGTGCAGTGTGCAAATGCCACGCGGGCAGCAGGGCCTCCGGGGGTGTGTGCTTGGTCACGTAGCTGTGTCTCACTCTTTGCAACCCCAGAGACTGTAGCCCACCAGGTTCCCCTGTCCATGGAATTTTCATGACACCTTACAAGAATACTGGAATGAGTGGCCATTTCCAACTCCAGGGGCTCTCCTGACCCATGGATTGAACCCGTGTTTCCTGCGTCTCCTGCCTTGGCAGGTGATTTCCAGGGCTGCACTGAGACATTCTGCCTGAGCCAACTGCTCCCACTCTGTGACTGAAACTTTGGGAAAACAGAACCAGAGAGGTAAAGCCATTGGCTTAAATTCACACAGCCCAGAGGAATCCTCAGTCACCCACAAAACTACAAATAGAAACAATTACTGCTACTATCTATTGAGTTTTTACTATGTGACAAGCACAATGACCCCAAGAGCTAGAAGCTATTATCCCCATTTTTCAGATGAGATAACTGCAGTTCAGACCCAGTAGTACTCCTGCCCCAGGGCCTTTGCACCTGCTCCTCCCTCAACCTGGAATGCTTTTCCCCACAGCAGCCACAAAATTAAAAGATATTCGTTCCGTGGAAGAAAAGCTATGACAAAGCTAGACAGCATATTAAAAAGCAGAGACATTACTTTGCTGACAAAGATCCATGTAGTCAAAGCTATGGTTTTTCCGGTAGTCATGTATGGATGTGAGAGCTGGACTATAAAGAATCTGAGTGCTAAGAATTGATGCTTTTGAACTGTGGTGTTGGGGAAGACTCTTGAGAGTCCCTTGGATAGCAAAGAGATCCCACCAGTCCATCCTAAAGGAAATCAACCCTGAATATTCACTGGAAGGACTGATGCTGAAGCTGAAGCTTCAGTATTTGGCTACATGATGTGAAGAGCCAACTCATTGGAAAAGACCCTGATGCTGGGAAAGACTGAGGGCAGGAGAAGAAGAACAACAGAGGATGAGAGGGTTGGATGGCATCACCGACTCAATGGACATGAGTTTGAGCAAACTCAGGGAGATGGTGAAGGACAGGGAAGCCTGATGTGCTGCAGTCCACGTGGTTGCAAGGAGTTTGACAGGACTGAGTGACTGAACAACAATTAGCCCTCAGGCACAAAAGAACTATCAGCCGCAGACTGGTCTAGGTCTGAGGGTGAGGTACCCCTTCTGTCAGTTCCATGAGGTCAGGACCTGGATGTCTCTCTTCTCTGAACCCCACCCCTCAACTTGGGCCCCAGAGGGCCCAGATCCCTATACCACAACAGATAAGGTGTCAGGAACACGCATGTCAACCACAGAATCGCAGTCAACCCCCTTTCTGGCCACCCTTGAGTGTTCCTGGCTCCCTCGCAGCTGTCTCTCACCTTCTAACTCCCCCCATCCCTTCTTCATCAACCACAAAGGGAGGCCCAGACCCAGAGATGAAGATGGTTCCAAGCCCAGGAGTTAACCTGTGGGGCAGCAGCAGAGAGCCTTAAGCCACCAGCAGGGGCCAGGCCTGAAAGAAAGATGCTTCAGTTACAATCTTGGATCTCCTTCGACCTGACAATGGGACCCTGGATGTATCACCCCATTCTCAGAGCCTCAGTTTCCCCTTGTGAAAAATGAGATCGTTGGAATGAATGACTTTCCCCCAAGCGAAGATTCTAGGAATCCACTTCCGCAGCATTATTGCCAACTAGTGAACTTGAGCCAACACTGAGATCAGAGGCCCTGGACAAGGACCGAGTTAGTATCCCGGCCCTGTTTGAACCTCTGGGCAAGTTAGTTGAGCTCTCTGGGCCTTGGCTTTTTCTTCTTGCCCCACAGATGCCCAAATAAAGGGAGAAATAATTTCCTTCTACAATGGACAATCAGGGTCAGAGCTGGTGAACTGGGGCTCCTGCTGAGCCCGTCTTGTGGTCACGTCTCCGGTGGGCCTGCCCGACACCCCAGGGCCCTCTGGCCTTGCGTGTGTAGCAGTAAAACGGGTGACACCAGGACAACACAGAGGCTGAGTGTTCTCAGACACAGGAGCACAGTTACCCGGTCTAGACAAGGCCCCCAGCATGGACACTCACGACTCAGACAACAGAAGCCCCCCGACACAGAACCGCCTTGCAGGACACCTGCTGGACGCACTGAGAAGCGCCATCCCAGAAGGGCCCAGAGTCCTCAGGAGCCCCCAGCCCCAGCTGTGCAGCAGCCACTCAAGTGTTCTGGCAGCAGGACCCGAGGCCCCGACAGCCCCCCATGCCTGCCCACACACTCAAAGCAGAGCAGAGCGGAGCAGAGAGAAGCGAAGAATGCCCAGGCCATGGGTGGACAGGGCCACATGGCCAGTGGGAGGTCAAGTTCACCCATAGAATCTGCGTAATAGACACGGAAAATCTTTACCGGCCTACCCATCTTGCCCCTCTTGCCAGGAACGCCAGGCAGACCCTGTAGAAGGAAACAAGGAAGAGATCAGGACAGGATTCCAGCAGGAGACTAACAGCGTTGCTCCACACCAGCCTCCCCTCCACCCACAAGAGGAAGTCACAGTAAGCCTGGCATCCAGTCCACAAATACAAAAGGCGCCAGTGATGTGCGTGTCGGGTGGATGGTCCTTAAATGCAGATCTTCAGAGTTGGGGCCTGCAAGGACCTGAGCTGGGGAGATTCCCAAGGAAAGCACCCAGGACTCTGGTATTCAGCGGATACTCAATAAATGCTCCCGCTGTTTCCCTGCGATTCTCTTTCACCAGCTTATTGATGAGATTACAGTTGAGTCCCCAAATGCGGGCTCAGGTGAGAGGGGACAGAGCCGGTCCAGAGGCAGGTGGGGCACACCACCTCTGTCTTGGAAACTCCAGCAGCCCCGGACACACATACACAAACGAGCGTGGTGTGTTCAGGAAAGCTTCACATAACTCGCGCCTGGTGGGATCTGGTCCATGGGCCGTATTGATCGGAAATTCAAAATAAGCCCACTTCTCATGTGCTGAAAGCCCTTCAGGAGCTCCTCGTGCTCTCGGAATAGTCCTTCTCCTGACCTCAGGTCCTGGGGGCCGTACAGCTGTGCCGGGCGCCCTCTCCAGCCCGTCTTCCATCCGCATTCCTGCCTTGCACTCAGAGCTTTGTGCTGTTAAACTCGCCAAGTAAGCTTCTGTCCCTGACTTTTCACATGCTCTTCTCTGTGTCTGGAAGGCATCTGCCTCGACTTCACCCTTAGTGGACTCCTGTTCAACTCTGGGGCACCTCCTCCAGGAGGGATTCTAGAACTTTTCCAGCCCATGGCAGAGGAAGTGGGTGGGTGAGAGATAAACAGAGAAGGCATACTCACTCGCTCTCCATCGGACCCTGGCAGGCCGAAGAGCCCCGGGAGTCCAATGTAGCCCTAGGAAAAGAGCAGAGGGGAGGTCAGAAGGGCGGGCTGGTGCGGTGTGGCTTGCCCGGCCTGGCCCGGCCCGGCCCAGACCCCCCTCGCTGCGCTCTGGCGCCCGGCTCCTCTTCCTCGCTGGCGGCAGCGGCGGCTCCAGTGGTTCCACGATGACATAGGCCTTGAGGCAAGTGTATATGCCCATGGACTGCATGGTGCTGGCTTCCACGATGTAGTCCAAAGGCACATACCCTCACGCCAGGGAAGGGCGCGGGCACTCGCAGGGGAAGGCCCGCCCCATGCCGGGGGCTCCTGGACCTGCTGGAAAGAACCTCTCCACCGAGTTAGATGCTAGGGTGGCACCAAGCCCTACCCACCCTCCCAGGGAGGCTGGCAGGCACTTGCGGCTCCTGCAATGCCTCCTTCTAGGCCTCCAATGCTGTGCACATGGGCTGCATCGCCTTGGACCGCCTGAGGGTGGCCGGCAGTGACAGCTGCTGCCACCCTGGTGTGCGGGCATCCTGCCAAGCATGTGTGCTGCTGAGTTCCCCCCCTCTCAAGGACCCTGCAGAGGGCCCATCCTCCTCCTCGCCGAAAAAGAAGACCCAGGCTCTGGAGAGAAAGCAGCACAGCGAGTCAGGGGTGGAGTCCAGATGGTCTGCCCTCCAGCCTCTCTCCACGCCATGCCCTCCACCAGGCATGCCCTTCCCACCCCCACGACTGCAGAACCAATGCTTTCAAGCCCAGCTCGGAGGTTCTCTCCTCTGGCTAGCATCCCTGATGCCTCCAACCAGAAGCAACCTCCTCCCCTCTCCCTGGCCCCCTATTTATACCCCCTGCATGCGTGCTAAGTTGCTTCAGTATCGTGTCTGACTCTTTGCGACCCCATGGCCCGTAGCCCACCAGGCTCCTCTGTCCTTGGGATTCTCCAGGCAAGAATACTAGAGTGGGCTGTCATTTCCTCCTCCTGGAAATCTTCCGACCCAGGGACTGAACCTGCATCTCTTGTGACTCCTTCATTGCATGTGGATTCTTAACCACTGAGCCACCAAGGAAGCCCCTATTTGTACCCCACTTAATAGATTTACCACTTTCTCTTCTGTATCTTCATTATCTTTCTCCATGTTACATGGCCTTATTAGCCAGGGAACTTCTCCAGAGCAGGAACCTAGCCCAGGGTTCCTATCATATCTGTACTCTCTAGATGTTTGTGAAATGACTTCACTGATTGAATGGACATGAGTTTGAGTAAACTCAGGGAGATGTTGAAGGACACAGAAGCCTGGTGTGCTATACAGAGTCAGACACGACTGGGCGACGGAACAACATAAGCTAACATTTACTGAGCACAAAGTATGTGCCAGACCCACTTCTCTGAGCTCTGCCGGCATTTAAGGCGTCTACTGTGCCCTCTCCACACCCTCAGGAGGTAGGCAGTATTAGTCAGCCTGCTATAGAGGTGAGGTCATTTAGGCCAGAGAGGCTAAGTGACTTGCCCAGGGTCACACGTAGCAGAATGTGGTATTTGAATTGAGGTCATCTGACTCTCAGGGCCAGGGCCCCTCTAACCACTTTGCTACCCTGCCTCCCATAAGCAAGCAACCAGTGCAGGCTCACAAGCATTTCTCCAAACCTAGAAGAGGTCACGAGTCCTTTCTCAGTATCATCTTAACAAATGATGTTTACTGATTGTTGCTAGCAGGGCTTATATTCCAGATTTGCAGTGCTGGGCTCAGAGAGGTCCAGAGATGTGCCCAAACTCCCACAGCTGGTTAATGGCAGGGTAGGTCTCCAAACCAGCTGCCCTGACCCCAAGTCTATGTTCTGCCTACTTCATAAACATAAGGCCGGTGATGGCAGGATTGGGCGGGCAGCCTGAGTGGCCCTGGCCCACCCAGGCTGCTCAGGGCCCTGTGACCCTGAAAAGGGGTGTGCCAGCGTCAGACCAGCAATCCCCTGCACGCGTGGCCTCTAGATGCCACAGCAAGGCAAACGGCAAGCAGCCCCAGATGTCATTAGCCTGCCTCGCTCCTCTGGTCCTCCTGGTAGATCAGACATGGGGCTGAACCAGGAAGCCCTCCTCACTCAGTTCAGGAGGCCGCTCTGGGGCCAGAGCTCGTGGGAACAGTTGGATAAAGGGAAGGAGGGGGTGCCTAGCTCCTAGGACAGGAGCCTCCTCAGCCCCCGTCTATCACTGCCCCGCCCCCATCACCATCATCATCATCACTGACATCATCAACACGTCCTGGGGACTTTCCCACCTCCCAGCCACTCTCCTAACATCCGCCCGTCAGGTCCAGGGATTCGGGCTGAGACTGCAGCCATAAATAGCTTTGGCTCAGGCTCGAAGGACACGTCATACCTGACCTGACCTGGCCTGACCGAGGGCTCTGTGACCCACTTGCTGAGCATTCTTTAAGAGGCAGGCAGCCCAGCCTTCCAAATACCTGGGTCCTCAATCCCAGCCACACCTTAGGCAAGCTGTGGGAACTGGGACCCATCATGAGCCCAGTTTCCTAGTATATAGAAGACAGGATTCCACTAGATTGCTTCTTAGTCTTCTAAACTCCATTTTACCCCCATTCAATCACCCAGAACTTTCTCCATTGCCCCACAAACCACCTGGGAGCCCACCTCAGCAGTATTTACTTCCAAATTCCTAGCATCTCCCTAACCATGCCAGGGGTAGGAATGGACATCCCTCCCACGTTAAAGACGGGCAAACAGCCTGCTGCCTACCAAGGGTTTGTTTCAGGGGCCTTGAAGGAGGGGCAGAGGAGATGCTCCATTAGCCTCCAGGCCTGGACAACATTCACTTACTGGTCAGGACTGCCCTCCCTAAAGGGTGATACCCCAGCCCTCAGCTAGGTGCAGGAGTGAGGCCTCAGAGGACTCTAGGGACGGACAAAGTGGCCCCAGCTTTGGTTCCCTACTGACTGGACTTGCTGGGGGACACAGCAAGCAACTGTGTGATTATAGCAGCTGGACTGCGGCCGAGCCTCCAGCCGACCTGTGCTGCCCAGCTGCCTGGCCGTGGAGACCAAGCTGGCTCCAGGGTTCCCCGCCATGTAGCCATCCTCTGCCCCTCTGCTCTTGGGAGCACTCAAGCGGGAAGACCGAGGCCCCAGCTCCCCCAGAAGACCCTGGGTGGACACTGCAGGCTTTACAGCCCCAATCACCCATTGGACCCGCTGGAGGGACAGGAAATGTCCGCCCGGGCCCCCAGGCAGGCAGCACTTGCCAAGTCGCACTTACCCGGCTGCCTTTGGGCCCAGGGTCTCCTACAGGTCCAGGCAGCCCCTGAAACACAAAAGACAGAAGGGCAAGGACATATGGAGACGTCCCAGCCGCTGCCAACAACCCAGGCCAAGTCCTGTCTCCTTTGGCTTCAGCTGTCCCTCTGTATGAAAGGAGTGGGGTTACACTCCTGGGCTTCACATGGAGCCCCCAGCTACCCCAGGGCCCCAAGCAGGCAGCTGGGAGAGCTTTTGGAGCCACGCCCTCACACCCCAGAACTACCTTTCTTCTGCTTCCTCCTGAGCATCCTTGCCCTGCTGCCTTCATAGAAGGCTCCTCAGCACAGCCCCCTGAACAGCCCCTCCTTCCGGTCCCGCCTGGCAGGTACAGCTCCTGGGCCCCCAGCCCACCACCTTCCTCTGCCTGGGGGCCCCCGTGGCCAGCTCCACACCACCACGGCCACAGAGCTTCCAGAAGCCATATACTGCACCTGCCTGCCAGGGTAACCTTTGGCCCCTGGGCTACCCTCGGGTCCTGGCTGCCCCTGCAAAGGAACAAGAGAAACGTAAGGAAAGGGGAGACTCTGCCCAGCTCCAGGTCTGGGGGGCGGTGGGGGACTGGGGTTTACAATGGACAAAGAGAAGGGCAGGAATGTGAGACGAAAGGGGAGGCCATCGGCCTGCTGGGTGCCCCCCGCTAACCCACCCTCTTCCCCCAGCCCACCCTTTTGAGAAACCGGTCCGACCAGCTTGGAGGGACAAAACCCCCTGTCCTTGCAGCCCAGGAATAAAGCACTGAGGGGGCCTGGCTGGGCTCTCCCACGCTGGCAGCGGCTGATGTTTGACTTGGGCCGGGGCAGCCAAAATTCCTGCAAACCCCGTGGCGGCGTGTATAATATCCCCTAACATCGCCCGGAACAGGCCAGCTATTCATGGCGTTAACCGGAGTCCAGCGGCTCATGCCAGCACTGGGCCGGCGTGGACTCCAGCCCTTTCAGGCAGATGTGGCTGGGGGAGAGGTGGGGTCTGGGGGAGGCCCCAGCGGGATGGGAGGCAGAGCCTCCTGGCTCTGGAGCTTACTCGTGGAACCGGGCAGAGTGGGGTGGAGGCCAAGGACAGGCAGGGGGGCTGGAGCAAGGGAGGGTGAGGAGGGCGGGGCTGAGACTGCAGCCCTCACCTGTTCTCCGGGGTGCCCCGTCGGTCCAGGATAACCCTTCTGTCCCTGCGGAGGGAAAGAAACCACTTGAGCCTAGGAAGACACGTCTGGGTCCGGGGATCGAAGAGGCCCGGCCTTCCTGCCTGCCTCGCAGCACTGCAGGCGCTAGGCAGGAACGTATGCTAGTACACATTTGAGAACTGCTCTCCGAGTGGAGATATGTAGATCAGGCATCCTGCATATTTCCTTTCCGTCACCAATGGTTCTTAGACCAAAAGACAGCTGGGATTGATCCCTCTTTGGGCAGGGCTTGTGAGCTGAATTAGGATACAGCAATTGGGAGAGACTGATGCTGTTATCACCACCCTTCTTTCCAAAACCAGAGAGAAGGTAAGAACGTCCGAAGCAGGGCTGGAGGGATGTCTGAGTGATGGGTGGACTGATGAGGACCTTAAAGTCTGAGCTGGGCTCACCCACCACACTATGCTGGGATTTTTCTGTCGGAACCTTCTCATTAACCCCCTATCAGAAAAGATCTCACACATATTGACCAACTGTGTGACCCCCAAATAGCTACCCTCCTTCTTCCCAGCGATTCCAGCCACTATTCCAGGGGGAAAGAGGCCACTAATTGACTGAGAAAGACTCTGGTGACATTTCAGTACCAACCATGTGCCCTGTCCCCATGGTCTAATTCCCACGGTCCAAGGCCAGGTCTCCAGGTCAAGGGAATAAAAATAAGCGTGTGCCTTCAGGCAGCACTGGAGACAGCCACTTGGACCATTTCATGAGTGTAAGGAGCTCTTTGCAGGGAAACCCCAGACTTCAAACTTCCCTAAGTTTTGGGCTGTTATGAAACAAGACAGAGCAGGGGCTTCTGTTTCAGACAGTGTGGTGGAGATGGGGTGATCTCCATTAGACACCCCCCCTCACAGGAGCCCTGTGCTGGGTCCAGACCATCTCTGACTTCCTGTGCAACCCTGGAGGGGTTACTGCCCTTCTCTGGATGTCAAATAAGGGAGTTCGAACTCCGAGTACCCTTCAGTTCTGGTGTTCCGGAACTTAGGGGTTCTAGGGCTCCCTCAGGGTGTTAGTCGTCGCTCAGTCATGTCTGAGGGATCTTCCCAAACCAGGGATCGAACCCGAATCTCCTGCATTGCAGGTAGAAGCCTAGGGATACCCCAGGCTGGTGATTAACAAGACTCTAGACTACACACACACGCACGCGCACACACACACATGCGCGCGCGATGCCTGTGAGCCCCCTCTACCCACTGTTGTTTATATCATCTCCATCCTACAGAGGAGAAAACCAAGTCTTGAACGGAAGTCACTTGTCCAGAATCCCATTACTAAGGAGCAGCGGCTCAGGCTCACCACGGGGTCCTTCTGACACCGAGGCCACGCGGAGAGCCTTGCAGCCCCCCGGCACGTATGGTTCATGCACATGCACCAGCTCCCCCCGGCACACACACTTGGCACCCCCGCAGACCCCCAGAAAGCGGCACTCTTTAATTATAAACAGCATCGCTCTGACCCGAGAGGTCTGGGGAGTTTACGAGCATTCCTTCTGCACCTCCTCACGCCTCGAGGCTGCTCAGCACTGTGATTGCATCTCAGACCTGGGGCCCATGAGGTTGATGCAACAGGGCTGGGTGAGACTGCTCCAGCATGCCATTCTTCCCCAGTGGGCAAACTGACACAGAGGCCACAGTCAGCAGCCAGCATGCAGAGTGGTTCAGATCTCTTGTTTCAGATTAATCTGGATCCCTATCCTGCTTCCCTACTGGCTGGAGGACTTGGGGCCACCTCTCTGAGCCCTGGTTTCATCTTGCAAGATGGGGTTCTCAGGGGGTGGCATTATAGACTGTATGACATAATGTGTGAAGACTTAGCTCCACATTGAATTCAAGGGCCCCATAAAGCCTAGCTGCTGTTAGTAGCATGCGCATTCATTCCTTCATTCAATAAGCATTTGCTGCGCTTTCATGCTCCAGCCTCATTCTAGCATTGGGTGAACAAGAAGACAAGATCCTTTGCCTTAATGGAATTTACAGTCTAATTAAATAGATATAAAAACAAATAAATATAAAACGTAATGTCTCAAGGATTTGCTCACATGAGGGCAGAGTCTCAGTCTTGCAAGATGAAAAGGTTCTGGAGATCGATTGTGCAACAATGTGAACATGCTCGTACCGCTGGACTGCACACACGAACAGGGCTCAGATGGGAAAATGCATGCGGTGTGTTTTCTCATCATCACCGAAAATGAAATTCTAAAAAAGGGATAATGTGTGGCAGCGACTAGTGCTATGGAGAAAAGTGAGCAGAGTCAGAGGACAGAGCAGGGCCATGTTGGGCAGGGTGGTGACCGTGGCAGGCAGGGGAGCTGGACACGGGGCTGGCTCTCTGGGGAAAGGCTTTCCAGGCAGAGGGAACAATAGGGGCAGAAACCCGGAGGGAGAATGCTCTCAAGCAAGAATGAGCCCCGTGGGACTGGAGCAGAATAAGTGAGGGGTGAGGGGCAGAGTGATGAGGTGGTCAGAGAGGAAGCAGGAAGCCAGAGCATGCCAGGTGGAAAGATGGCAGGAAAGCACAGGAGGGTTTTGAGCAGGGATGTGTCACGGACAGGATGCATGACCATCATCCCTTCTCCACTTTGAAGCCGGCAGATGAGGAAAAAACAAGCGAAGCCTTTTCCCATGAAGAGCTGAGTGGAGCCTCGAGCTCTAAGCTGTGTGACTCAGCCCAGGGGTTGAGCTCTAAGCCTTCTCTGAGTCTCTCTCTGCCATCCTCTGCTGCCTCAGTGCCATAATGGAGCCCGCGCAATAATGGAGCAAGAATCCCAAGAGAAGCGAGAGAGGGGTCCAGGGAGCCCTGAGCACCACGTGCTCCTTTGGCTTCCTTGCAGCCACAAAGAGGCTAGAAACCAATGCTTTGGCAGACTTGTCACTGAAATCCCAGGAGGAGATTTCAAGTAAATCTTCTACTCAGGATGCAGTGAAAAGGAAGAGAATGACCATCGGGGACACGGACGGTGACTCACTCTACGCCTGGCCCCGCGCTAAGGCCTAGACGCATCATCTCATCAACAACCTGCTACCATCCCTGAGAGGCAAGGATTAGCACACCCACTTGCCAGATGAGGAAACTGATGAAGCTTAGTGAGGTAAAGAGGCCATACAGCAGGCTGCGAAGTCCTATGTCCTAACTGTGAGACCCGAGCTCACCTGGAAGAGTCACAGGGTCACCAAGAGAAAGACCCTCTTACAGACTCACCTCCCCAGGTCTGAGCTTGTGGATCACTGTAACATCTGTCTGAGTTGGAAGGGACCTAAGCCATCAGTTTCCCAGCTTCCTTCGTTGGATACAATGAGAAACCGAGACTCAGACATGTAAAGGGACTCGCCAAAGTCTAGTTAGCAAGTTACGGCCAAGCCCAGACCATTCCCCACGACTCCAGACCCACCGGGCTGGGCTTTGTCCAGAAGGCCACAGTTCATAGGTCTTTCCCAAACCATGGGCCCAGAAGGGCCTTGAACACTGCCACGAACCCGTGTTTCTCTTAGCGGACTGGCAGCAGCTGAGATTGAACACAGCCAAGACATGGGGTTGAGGTGGGAGTGGGGGTTCCTATGCTCCCTGGAAAGCACCTTAACGGTGTTTACCATGCTGGGGACAGTCAAATAGCTTCAAATGACAGGGCCCCAGGTCTCGGAGGAATCTAAACCGTTACCTTCTCCAGGGCCCCAGCAATTACAGGGCGGGCGCTGACCACAAGGTGGACCCACGGGCAGTGATTTCCCCACGGGTGATGGCTGCCTGACTGGGACGAGGGGAGAGCAGAGGCTTCAGGGGAGTTCCAGGGACCACAGAAACCTGCAAGGGGCCTCTGGCTGCTCGGCAGGCTGGTCTCCACAGGACCCGTGTTTATAATAGAACTCGGGCTATATTTTGGTTTGGGAGCCAGATTAATCATTGCTTACAATGCACAAGTAAAAACCAGACATCACCTCACTGTTACTGCAGACAGTCTCCCCGTCGGCTGGGATGCTATTTGGGCTTTGGGCAGGGAGGGGAGGGGGGTCCTGCCCCTGCCTGGGGGTCCTGAGAACCAGCCTAGACCTCTCAGCGGATCCCCTCTCGCACGCTGAGCTTGAAGGCTCCACCTCAGCCTGCACAAGGCCCCAGCTTCTCTTGCAGTGGAATAAAGCTCACCAGACCCACTCAACATATTCATGAGGCCTCCCGCTAAACTTCTCTACCACCCTGGCAGCCCCCAGGCCACACTGGGTGGCCAGCAGGATGGACAGCCCCTCAACAGAAAGGGTCAGGAGGAAGAAACAGCTGCCAAGAGGCTGAGTGAGCCATGACACCATGCCCGCCAAGTTCCTGCTCCTCTCTGCACCTCAGTTTCCCCAGCTGGCCTCTCAAAGCATCCTGTTGGCCCCGAAACGATAGGATTCTATGGGATTCCGCAATGTGACGCGTGGCTTGTCCGAAAGCCCAGTCCATCCCAGTATAGTCAGGCATCTGATACTGAACTCTGCTCAGTGGGTACCTGAGAGAGGTCAGAGCAGGAGGGTAGAGCTTCCGTACGGAGCCTTCATTCATCTGGTTACTCCTTCATTCAAAGGTTTGCTGAGCCCCACCAACGTGGCAGACTCTATCTTAGCAAGAAGAACACACAGGTAAACAAAGCAAACTTGCTCTCTACCTTCTAGAACAGGATATGGGCATTAAACACATACGAAGCGGAACAAAATAGGACTGCTAGGAGAGTACAAACACCCAAGCAGAGGAGGTGGTGTTGTAAGCTGAGGCTCGAAGGAGGAGCCTCGTTGGAGAGCAGAGGGTCAATGGAGTTCAGAAACGGAGCCGGAGGGACTTCCCTGGTGGTCTAGTGGCTAAGACTCTGTGCCCCCAAAGCAGGGGGCCGGGATTCAATCCTGGGTTGGGGAACTAGATCCCACATGCCACAACTAAAGACCCCGCATGCCGCAGCGATGTGACCAGTAGAGCCATTTAAAACAAATAATTCTTTTAAATAAATAAATGTTCTTTAAAGAGAAAAAAAAAAAACAACATCAACAAAACAGAGTGGGTATGGGCACCAGAAGATCAGAACAGCTCAGCAACAGGGGGAATTCAAGGAGGTTCTCAGTAGGGGTGCTGCATGGAACTGGGGGTGCTGCATGGAACTGGGGGTGCTACATGGAACTGGGGGTGCTATGTCCAGATAGAACTGGCAGTTCTGCAAAAGGCAGGAGATTGCTTTAAGGTTTGTCAATCACACACTCCCCCCAAAAACATCCCCAGATGACCCCCTCTGCCTGCCCATTTTACTACAGACTCTCAGACAGTGGCCAACGCAGAAGGCATAGGGAGGGCTTATGGGGAGGGGGAGGGTGGCAGAAGGGAGCCAAGAGGAAGTTTCAAGTTGGGTACTAACTTTATTCCATCAGTGATGTCTACCTGGGGCAATGTGTTAAGAAAGAGTCTGAATTAGGCTTGGCAAGAAAGAGCAACTAGTTATGTCTGCCATGGGCAGAGGAGGCAGGGAGGTGTGGGGTGAAAGAGCAGATGTCTGTGTTCAGCACTGTGCTGAGCCCCACATGAGGAACAAAGAAGAAGAGGTCCTCCTCTGTGAACTCGGTCTAGTCTGACAACTATGCCAAGAATATCAGTGAGTTGCCTGCTAGCCAGAAAATGCAGAGTCCCAAAGAGGCTGAGAAAATGCGCTGGTGTGAGAGAAGGGAGATACGAATTCTGCCTGGAGGAGCTGGGCAGATACTCTTGGACAAGGTGGCATGTGAGGGTAAAATCAAGAGACTGATACATGAAGACGAGTAGGGAGGAGAGAGCCTGCCAGGGGAGAGCCCAGCATAAGCAAACACAGGGAGGCGGGAAGGCCCAGGGCACTTGGGCTGGGTGCTTCGAGGGTTTCTACACAGCAGAATCCCCTGGTCTTGGCACCACTGACACCGCAGGCTGGACCAGCCTCTGCTGTGGGTGGGGTGTGTGTGCCATGCCTCACAAGACCTGTAACTGCACCTCTGGCTCTACTCATTCAAAGCGAGAAGCGCCCCCCCCGCCCCCCAGGGCGTAATGACCAAAACTGCCTCCACTGGGGATTGTTCCCTGGGGGCAGTTGAGAAGCGCTGCTCTATAGGAGAGAAGGCAGAGGGTTAGACTAGGGACAGCACTGGATACTGCCCTCCCAAGGAGCAAACAGGGCTCTCAAGCCTTCTGGGCTAGAGGAGGGTGTGTGTGTGTGTGTGGTGTGTCTCCCTAGTCCTGTCCGACTCTTTGTGACCCCATGGACTGTAGCCCGCCAGGCTCCTCTGTCCATGGGATTCCCCAGGCAAGAATTCTGGAGTGAGTAGCCATTTCCTTCTCCAAGGGATCTTCCCAACCCAGGAGTCAAACCCAGGTCTCCTGCACTGCAAGCAGATTCTTTACCATCTGAGCCACAAGGGAGGGCAGTTCACTGGTAACTAAGCAGGGTGACTGATGGGGCCAAGTGGGCAAGACCTTCCTCAGGGCTGCTTCTTGACGATCGTTCGTTCATTCCTGCTGGGTGCTGAGGACACAGCATCCTATTTAACCCTCAGAAACACTGCACAAAGCAACTGAGGCCATTTGCCCAAGCTCACAGAGCAGGAGGGGCATGGAGCTGGGATTCCATCCAGGCGTGTCTGACCTGCCCTTGGGAATCAGTTCAGCAGAGTCCCTCGGCTAGCATCACAGACAGATGCGGAGAAGGGAGCCTTACTGAAGGTGGGGAAGCTCTTATGTAAGAAACTATTTCCATCAGCACTGTAGAGAGAGAAAGGGCCTGCAGGTTAGAAGACCTGAGCTCAAATCCCAGCTCTGCCATTTAGTGACCCTGGCAGCTGTGTCCACTAACCCAGTGGCTCTCGGCCTTGGCTGCATGTGACGATCTAGTGCTCCAGTCCTCTTAGACCAGCTGAACTGGAACCCCTGTGGAGGTGGGGGACAAACTCCCCCCCTGGTTCTCACACACAGAGGGGCCGGGAACCAGGGCTGTAGACTTCACTCTCCGAAAGCCCCCAGTGATCTCATTGGCATTTAACACCCGTGTCAGCAAAGGGCCAGGTACATAGGCACATCTTCGGGCAATGACTGGAAGAGTGAATGAATGAATGAGACCTATTCGGGCCTTAGTTTTCTCAGCTGTAAAATGGGCATAATACTGCTTAACTGCTGGAGGCTATTATGAGGAAGCGATGTGATGAGGAACAGCAAGCCTTTCTGTCACACTAGTCAATATGAGAAACTCCAACTCAAAGTCCCTTTCTCCTGCCCACTTTTCTCCATGGCCTTTTTCATCTTCTAACACATCTCGTATTTTTACCATTTTTTTCATTGCCTCCTTCCTCCCACAAGACTGCAAACTCTGAGGATCAGGGATTTTTGTCTTTCTTTTCAGCTCAGAGGCCTGCACACTTCCTGACACACAATAGACAACCAATCCATTCTGCTGAAGAAATGAATGAATAGGGCTACTGGTGTCACTATGAGGTGACACCAAAATTCAATGTGCTGATGAGCAAAGGGCATGCTGACCTCGCCTCTCAGCCACTGACGTTCTTTCTCGCTCAAGGCTCCCCACGTGAGACGATGCAGGAAACCACCCAGCAGGACCAGTGCAAAGTGGCTACCGTTGTTACCAAAAGATGCCTGTGGGAGGAGAGACTGTGGACAACACGGATGGTTCCAGGTGAGGCTGCCCGCCCCACTGGTCTGCCTTCCTGACCCCCACCGCTGGTCTGGGGTCCCTGCCTTGAGACCTGAGCACCCCCATGATCTGCCCACCACCCACTGTGATTAGGTGACACTGGCCTGCCAGACCACACTCCTCTGTGTTTGCCTCGGCTGGAGCCAGAGGGACGCGGTGGAGATGGCTTTGCCAAATCGTTTTCCTGCCACACAGAGACTCTTCCCTAGTTTAGAAAAGATGCCTCTCCCTGCTCAGGTGAGCTGGTTCCCCTGGGCTGGGGACGCGGGGCCTCCCTGGACACGTGCTAAGAGCAGGAAGGCCAGAGTCCCCGGCAGGAGCCAGTCCCGTCTGGTTTTCCATCTCCCGCCTCCTCTGCTGGATTCCCACCCTCGTGCCAAGCAAGACCACCACTGGCTGCTTTAGGAGCCAGGACTGGAAGAAGACGTTTCCACTCACACCTCATCCATCAGAAAGTGCTGGAGCCCAGAGAGGAAGTGAGTGGGGAGAGGGAGTCCCTCTGTGTTCTCTGAGCCAGAAAAGACCACGTTTCCCCAGCTCACAGCCAGCCAGGCACTCCTGCTGGTCTGGCTTCTTCAGATCTGCAGGAGGACCCGTTCTGGCTGAGGAGGCTGGAGGAGAAGGGGCCCGGGGGTGGGGCAGTGATGTTCCACGTCCACCTACACCAGGGGACCCTCAGAGCATGGACAGGATGGAGCCAGGGGATGCCATGGCTGCCCAAATGAGAACCAGATGGCCAAGGCAGAGGGCAGCTGTGGCTACAGCTGGGAGCCAGCATGGACACTCAAGCTGCGGCCCTCGGCTGATCTACGGACTGAAGACCCATCAGCAATGGCGGGGGGGTGGTTTCCTGCAAAAACAGCAACTGACCCTGACCCTGCACTGTCCTCCTTGCTTCCTAAACACCTACTACACACAGGCCCTGAGCGAGGCTTTGTAGGAAGAGCGACAAACCGTTTTTGCATGTCCTGGTTGGTGAGGCTGGTCTGGGGGCTGGAAAGAACGCAGTTTAGATGGACTATGGGTCTTTGAACAGAGTAGAGGCTCTAGACCCGAAAGCTGGGGTTCTAGAAGGGCTTCCTGGAGGGGGCACAAGTAGAGTTGAGTCTGAAGGATGGGACACCCTAGCTGCGAAGCTGGAGAGGAATTCAGGGGCACAGCCAGCCAGAGACCCACCACCTAGGAAAATGGCAGCTCTTCCCCTAAAGAGGTAACACCCCCTGCCTGACTGATGCAGTGATGGGGTTGGGGCGGATGAGAACAGCTCAAAGTGCACAGAGAACTCTGCCTCCATAGAGATTTCCCTGCAGAAATGGGAGGGATGATATTAGACCCAGAGAGGTTACTGACTTGCCCCAGGTCACATAGCGAGCAAATGGTGGAGCAGGGAGTAGAGTCCAGATGCAGCTGACCCCAGAGCCCACTCTCTCAATTTCCAGGCTCCAGACCTTGCTCGTGGTTCACAGCCCCCAGGAGATCAGGGACAGGGGACGGGGTAGGTCATGGTCACTCCAGGTAGAGGAAGGCTGAGGCTCAGGGAGGGGATGTGCAGGTCCCAGGCCACTCAGCTCATGGAAGGTGGAGCGAACCTATGCGGGCTCCTGGCTCTGACAATATTCCTTCCACCACCAAGAGCACCCTCAGGACCTCCCTGGAGCAGCTGGGCTGCAAAAGGAAGGACAGCGAACCAGGGTCACTTCTTGTCACATCTCACTAACCATGGTGGGGGGGATCTGCTCCAAGCCAAGATGCTCCCCCAGGTAAGCACAGACCCTCAGAAACCTCTCTCCCCTCTGGCCACCAGCCCACTGCTGAGGATCTGGGCCAGGGCTGGGGAGAGGCAGTACACAGCACTCCTGCCTGAAGACCCCGCTTGCTAGGAAACCCACTGGACAAAGGGAAGCATCAGCACCAAGGTGTACCTTTCGTCCAAGGGGTCCTGGATTCCCAGTGAGCCCGGGCAAGCCCATGTCGCCCTGAAAAAACACAGAAAACAGGGTGAGATGGGGGAACAGGAGCAGACACTCACTGAAAGTTCTGCCTCCCATGGCCAGTGGTTTGCGAGTAGGATTCACAGACGCCTAAAGGCCTCAGAGGAGACTCAGGTCCTCTGCGCAGGGTGAAGGCAGCCGAGCAGGCAGGGGACCCAGCCCCTTCCCTACTTAATTCAGTCGCTCCATTTGATCTGTTTTCTATGTTGGACTTCGGCAGAAGGAACCATCTGGGGAATGGGTTACACCGCCAAAAACTATGTTTGCAAACCACTGCCCTGGAGAACACGCAACCTGTTTCAATTGGCAATCCCTTTCCTGCATTCCTGACCCCCTCCCTCCTGCCCGTGCTGGGCATGGTGGCCACCCAGTAGGGGGCATTTCTGCCACCACCATGAGACCCAGGAGCAGACAACACAGGAGCAGGAGAGAAGCCTGGGCCCCTGGAGGTCATCCAGCCTGGGTACAAAGTCTGGTCTGTACCTGACCAGTTGCGGGGCCTCCAGCCGCTCACCTCTGGGGCCTCTGTTTCCTCCCAGGCAAGCTAGGCCCAGCTGCCTGGGCTATAAGCTTACGAGGCTCCAATGGGGGTGCGTGTGGATGTATACACACAGTGGAAAACTTCTCCTGAAGATGTGAAGGAATGAGCCACCTGTGTCTCGGAGAAATCACCAGAAGCTGCCACCTCTAAGTCTCCATGCACCAGAGGCTAGGCTGAGAAGCAAGGTTCTTCCAGGCAGGAGGGCTTTGGGGTTGTGTCCAGAAGGAAACCAGACTCAAGGACTCCTTCCAGAGGATGGATGTCCGGGACATTGGGTGATCTTGGAGTTCTGGGTTCCCCTGCTCTGGCCTGACCTGCACTCCCTCCAGGCCCCTTGCTTAACTTACAGGGTGGATGCTTCAGGGGCAATGAAGTCCTTGGGCCTAACTCTTCTCTCTTCCATGGGAGAAGTTCTGTTCTCAGCCCTTCAGAGTCAGGCAGCCCTGCCTCTCCAGCCCATTCCCTTCCACGTCCTGAAAATCCACAGACCTGTGTGTCGAACTAACCACCTTGGAGGGGTCTTCAAATGTCTGCTGGAAGCTTCCTGGGCGTGTGCTACCAAGAAGCTTCTGGATGCCGAGGGCCACCTAGCAGGCCCTGCAGAAAACCCACTCAGAGCATCAGGCCAAAGGACATTCACCAAAGGAATGTCCACAAGTCACATTTTTTTTGTCAGTTTTATTGGCTGCACATGGGAAGAAGGCAGCAGGGATGGGTTTGGGTTTGGTGCAGGGAGAGCTCAAGGGCTTCAAAGAGAACAGACCACATCCTTTTCTACATCCTGCCTCTGGCCTTTTGCTACGCAGAGGCCTCTGTCAGGAGGTTCGCACAGCGGTTTCCCTACCGTCCACTCCTCCGCTTCCCTGAGCGCTGAGGTCCCTGGAAACCTACCTTTGCCCCATCGTGGGCCTTTCCTGGTGAGAGCCCGGGGTCCCCTTTCTGTCCCTGAAACAGAAACAATTCCACTTTGGCCACCACGTCCTCTAAAGAGTGTATCTCCCCACCAACTCCACTCATATCCCTGTCTTTTGCTTAAATGCCCTCCCCTTGCACCCCACTCACATTCCTCCACGGGGTCCTCTTCAATCCCATCACTCCCTGTTCCAGCAACCCTCCATAGCTGCCCACCACCCTACTGACAAAGTCTGAACTCCCCCTTGGGTGTCCCAAGTCTTCCATCATCTGGTCCCACCCACCCTATTCAGAACTCGCTCTCCTCCTACCAGCCCAGCCCAAAGATGGGGCCTCTCTGCCCCATCCCCAGACCACGGTTCTTCTTCCCCTGGGACTTGCACATTCCTGCTGCTGGGTCCTGGTGCAGGTAGTCACCCCCAAGTAAAAAACCACTCCCCCTCAATCATCATTAGCCAAACCAAAAACGTTCCCGAGATGCAGCTGGACTGCATCCTCCCACACCAACCTGGAGGTCCCTGGGCCCACTGCACGGGTGATGTGCTCCCCGAGGGCTCTCAGAGACGTTCTAAGAGACACATCCTGAGGTTAAACTTGATTCTTTCTGCTTTCCTAGCCCTGATGCTCACCTCACCGTCTCAAGTCAGAACAGCCACTTAATCTCTGGACAGCCCTTCAGTTTCCAACATCCCTCAACCCACCAGGTTCGCAGAGTAGCCAGATGAAGCGGACGAAGGAAGTGCTATTACCCCATAACACATTCAGGGAAACTGAGGCCTGGAGAAGGGAAAGGACAGCCCAGGAACCCAAGCTGAGGCACTGGCAGAGCTAAGACTAGGACCCTGCATTTGTGATTCCCAGAACAGAGACCTGGGACCCAACAAATTAGAATAAGCAGGGAACAGCAGAGAAACTGACAAGTAGTATGTCCCCAGTCAGACCGGCATTCCTAGTCCCAAGCACAAGGGAGCATTCCCCATCAGAAGGATCCTGGCTTCTAAGAGCACATGCTCAGGGAAGGACCTAACGGCTGAGGGCTCTGGGCTGTGGCCCAATCTGATTAAATTACTCAGGAGACAGTCCTTCGAGAAGTCAGTCTCCTGATCTCTGTCCCTTAGCCTCCCTCCCCAGCTCCCTCCCCAATCTGGGTCCTGAGTCAGAAGTCTTGGGTTAAGCCACAGACTCACAGCAGGGTCTCAAGCAAGTGCTTCCCTTCTCTGAGCTTGTTTCTTCGCCTTTAAAATGCGGGCTGCACAGCACACACACACACACACACAAGGGTACAGGCACACATGGCCACCTGGCATCCAGGTTTCTTGGCAAGGAGCCAGTGAGATGATGGACGTGACATGTGGGGAGGGTGGTTTGGCCAACTTTAATTAGTTCCCATTTGATTGTTTTCTGCGTCAGGACCCAGATCTTCCAAATCCTGACTCAGTCACTCTGCATGAGAAATCACTGCATTCCAAACCGGAACAAGCCTTAAGAGAGTGAGGGGGCCCTTTCACTGCCCACCTACCACGTGCCCAACACTGTGCCAGGCCCACTCAATGCAGCACCTCGCCAGCCCTCTTACACCCACACGTGGCAACACAGGACCAAGCCCCAGATTCAGAGGGGCGGAGTCACAGTCAAGGGCAGCATGCGGGTAAGAGGCCACATCCGACTAGGTCTCACCAGGTCCGGGTCTATCTGACTCCAGAGCCCTCACTTACAAATGGGAAGGCTAGATGCCTCTCCCACATGCCCCCCGGCTGCCCCAGGCTGCAGGCCAGTCCCCCCTTGCTAGGACCCCAGCTCTCTGTCCACCTAGGTCTATCCAGGTCACTGCTGCAGGCCTCACCTCTAGGATCAACAGCCCCATGCTGCAGCGGCCCCTTGACACTCTCCCAGCCTCGCGTTCACAAGCCCAGTTCCAATGCCTTTTATGTCCATGTGCAAGGCCAGGCCCAGGGCCACCCAGGATTCCAATGGCCAAAAAAGGATAGCAGCTTCTACCCACCCCGCCCTTGCCCACCTCGCTCTGCAGCCTATAGAGGAGCTGGGCTTAAAATGCTCTCATGGGTGGGCCTTTGTACATCCTATTCTGTCATCTTACAAAAGGGGAAACTGAGACCCGAAGGGATGCCAGACTGGCCCCTTTGCCCAGGGGCCATACCCGGGGGCATTTTAGTTTCTATGGACTGCTCTCTGTACTCTCAGCAGCCAGCACCGTATTTGGGACTCAATCCTGCCTGTGTACAACAAAAGAACACTGAAATTTACTGAACATGTACACGCCCTACAGTGTACACTGGGAATACCACGGTGGGGATCAAGACACAAGTCATGCCTGTGGGGACCTCTCAAGGGAGAAACCAGGGACTGATAATGCTGGTCTGCTCTAGCATTTTCCAGTGCTCTTCTAAGTCTTCAACGCGTAAATCTAAAGGGAGCCGTGATCACTATCCCCATTTCACAGATGAGGAAACTGAGGCACAGAGAGGGTAAATAATTTCTCCAAGATCCTATAATTCATAAATGGGATTTTGATTCAGGAAGTCTGCTTCCTGAGCCCAAGTTCTTTACATTTTAATACACGACAGATGAACAACTATGATCAGTGATACGTGGAGTACAGGAGGAAGCTGGGAGAACTTGACCCAGACTGAGAGTCAATCAGCCAAGGTAAGGCTGGAGGAAGGCAAGAAGGAAGGCAGATGCGGTGTGGGCTCCAGGGATGCTCAAGGCACCCTTGCTCAGCTGAAGGTGTGACTTCTGGGATGCAGAAAGTCATCCATCTTCCCAGCCAGACTCCTGCAAGTTCTCCAGTAAGAGATATAAGGAATAATAAAGTCTAATTAATTGTTTACACCTCGATGAGGTTGAGGATCTGGGTGCCAGACCCAGCTCTCCAGCCAATGAGCCTGTGTGATCTTGGACAAGTCCCTTTCCCTCTGTATGGAACAGCAGACTCTAGTTAACAGAGGACTGAGGAGCTAGAAGATGGTTAGGAGGGTATATACAAAACCAGAAATGCTACTAATAGAGTGGGAATGGAAACCATGAGCTTCTTTCTAGCAGGCGAAGTTGGGAAGTGGAAAGAACAGAAGGCTTTGGTTACATGAGGCCTCACAAGTAGCTGAGACAAAGAAGGAGCAAACCATGAAGGACAGGAAAATTCTGGGCCAGAAATCCCCTGTGTAAGTCATCTTTTGCAAGATACATGATCCCAAGTACGTAGTACAGGGCCCGGCCCAAAGGAGGCATCAAAAAATATTTCCCAAGTGAGAAAATAAATCAGTGGTGTCTCAAGAGACAACTCTAGGGCTAGGATTGGGTCACATCTGGCCCCAGCTCTGGAAGGTCCTCTGAAGAGTCACTAGATCCCTCACCATCATTACTACTATTTCACGTGTTTATAAGTTCTGGCCACAGCAATAAGGCAGGAAAAACAAATAAGACTACTAACCTTTGAGGAAAAGGGGGCAAAAATATGTCCTTTTTTGCAAACAATATGAGTGCCTGTCTAGAAATTCAGGAGAACTAAGTGAAATACTGTTAGAACTAATAAAATAATTCAGCAAAGGGCATGGTTGTAAAACAAACACCAAAAGTACAAATATACAAAGTCAATAGTTCTTTTTCAATAGCTGAAAGCCAGCTAGAAAATATAATGGGGAAAATATTCCATTCATAACAGCAACAAAAATATAAAATTTCTAAGAACAAACTTAGTAAGAAATGTGCCAGGTTTATGCAATAAAAACTATAGAGGTTTATTACAAGACATTTTAAAAACTCAACCAAATGGGAAGATATGCCATGGTTTTAGATGGAAAAAGTTAATATTTTAAAGATGGTAATTCTTCACAAATAAACGCATTTAATACAATTCCAAGAAAAAGCCCAAGAGAGATTTTTTTTAAGGAAATTATTAAGATGGGCATAAAGTTCATCTGACAGATTAAATAGCCAGAACATTGTAAGTGGGGAGGAAGACACACAGTATAAAGATAATAACTGTCATAAAATAGTATTTTACTAGCCTAAAAATATACAAACATAGCAACGAAACATATTTGAACGGCCTAAAATAGACCCTGGTCTATCATATAATAGTGGAGGAAAAGTCATATAATAAATGATCAGCTACTGGAGGGAAAATAAAGCTATACCCATACCTACTTCCATGAAGATTAGTTCCAGATGGTTTAAAATTTTGAGTACAAATGATATTATAAAATGGAATATTAGTGAATACTTCTCTGGTCTTAGTATGGGAAAGAAATGTTAAGTACAAAACTAAAGAATCATACATTTTATATATAGCAGTGTTAGTCGCTCAGTCGGGTCCAACTCTTTGTGACCCCATGGACTGCAGCTCACCAGGCTCCTCTGTCCATGGAATTCTCTAGGCAAGAATAGTGGAGTAGGTTGCTATTCCCTTTTCGAAAGGATCTTCCCGACCCAGGGATCAAACCCCAGTCCACTTCAGTTCAGGCAGATTCTTTACCTGAGCCACCAAGGAAGCCTCTACTTATGGTAGAGCTCTCTCCAAATTAGGGCTTTCCTGAAGGCTCAGATTCTGACATATTGTCAGTTCCTAATAAATGTCAGTTACTGTTGGTTCAAAAAAAATAGGTAACACTCTCATTTGTGAAAATCATCATGAATATTCTCAATAGGCAAACAATAAACTCAAAAATAATTTGTAAGATAGATGAAGCCTTAATAAGCCTTCATATATAAACACAAATGATGTTCACAAATCAGTAACAAAAGACAACATCCCAACCCCTAAAATAAACAAAATCATAAGTGGTGAAATGCAATAGAAAGCAAATGTAAGAAAATTAATCATAGATGATCAGTGCAGTGTATTGGAAGCAATAATGAATTATCTTTTTCAAATATCCTCTTCTAAAGCTAGCAGTGGCATACATTGGCTCAGTCTTTCTACAAGGCAACTGTTAATAAAGTAACAGCTAAACACTATATGGCACTTATGTACAGGCAATTTTAAATTGTTCATATATATGTAGTATGCATGTATATATATGTATATATATGTGTGTGTATATATATTATATATATGTAACATATATAATATTTATACTTATATAGCTTAATCTACAGAGCTAAAGGGCTATGGAGCTAATGGATTTACGGCTAAAACTATGTGCTTTGGAGTCAGACAGCAGAAGATTCAAATCTTGTCCCTGATACTTATCAGAGATAGGCTAGTTACTTAGATATTTTAGACCTTAGTTTTCCCATCTGCAAAATGGGGGTAATAATACCCACTGGAGAAGGAATGGCAACCCACTCCAGTATTCTTGCCTGGAGAATCCCAGGGATGGGGGAGCCCGGTGGGCTGCCGTTTATGGGGTCGCACAGGGTCGGACACGACTGAAGCAACTTAGCAGCAATATCCACCCTGCAAAATATGTTGGGTTCTTGGCCAGTCCTTGACGCACAGGATGTTTAAAATGTAGTCAGTGCCTATCACTGGACAGGGCCACAACAGGAGGCCTGCTTTCTTCTTGATACTTTCTAGACTTTTCCACCGGAGAAGGCAATGGCACCCCACTCCAGTACTCTTACCTGGAGAATCCCATGGACGGAGGAGCCTGGTAGGCTACAGTCCATGGGGTCACTAAGAGTCGGATACGACTGAGCGACTTCACTTTCACTTTTCACTTTCATGCATTGGAGAAGGAAATGGCAACCCACTCCAGTGTTCTTGCCTGGAGAATCCCAGGGACAGGGGAGCCTGTTGGGCTGCCGTCTATGGGGTCGCACAGAGTCGGACACGACTGACACGACTTAGCAGCAGCAGCAGCAGGCTTTTCCAGATTTTCCTTAAAGAGTATGCCCTACTTCAGTCACTGGAGAAAGGGAAAGGGGAGGCTGGGTTCTGATGCCTCGGATCACTAAGCATGGCCCCTCTTGCCCGCCTGTCCTCCCCAGATGCCCGAGGGCTCACAGAAATCCTGAGTAATTCACTGCAAACCAAGCAGGCCAGAGGAGGGAAGGGGCAGCCAGCTGCCAGGGAGAAAGGGGCCAAGTGCCTCACGCCCAGCACAGGCACAGCTGGAGCCCTGCCCACCTCAGACCCAGAGCTTCTCACTTGATCTGGGCCTTGCTTCCCATCCGATTTCACCTGGCACAGATCAGCATCCACAGGGGCAGCTCCAGGCCTCCCCGCTGGCCACCCTTCAACTTGATGGCCACCGACCTGGCTTCTGCAACTGGCTGAGTGGCCTTTGCAAAATGATACACCTGATTGTGTCCCATCTGCTGAAAACCTCACACCTTCCCACTGCTCTCTGTATAAGTCTAAAAGTCTTCGCACACCCAGCAGGCCTGCTGCCCTCCCCAACCTCCTCTCACCCTCTTTGCCTGGTGGCCTGGTGCCCTTCAGACTTGATTCAGCCTTCCCACCCTCCAGGAAGCGCAGGCCTCACCACCCAGACCAGATCACTTGCCATTCTGTGGGGAATGAGCGCCCAGTGCCTCTCATGTGGAGCCCTTTGCATGGTCTGGTCAGCTGGCTTCCACAAGAGCAGGGACTGTCCCTGTCTGTGCCCCTTGTAGGCTGGGCACCTTGCACCTGCTGACAGCTGACCACCTGCCACAGGCCAGCACTGCTCTTAACTCAGTTATACCTCATGACAACCAGGGATGCCGGGAGGACAGCTACTATTGTTATCCCATTTTCCAGATGAACAAACTAAGGCATGTGAAATTCAGATAATTTGTTCAGAGTCACAGAACTAGAAGTGATTACTAACAGGCCTGGAATGTAAACTTCCGCCATCTGGCTCCAGAGTCTGTGCTCTTAACCACTGCACTTTCCTGCATGACAACTGTGGTTGCTGGACACATAACTCAACACTTGGCCTCCAGGGTCAGCTAATACACCCACCCAGGGTTCTGGCTTCTCTGTTTCAGTCTCAGAGTCCTTGATCTTGACTCTGTGGGAACTGACAAACCCTCTTCTTGATGGGTTTGAACGTGGAATGTATGGGTACATGGTACATAGGGAAAGCCCTGGCTCTGGAGGGGGCAGAAGGGACTGAAGCGTGACTCTGGCCTGAACCATCTGTAGAACCCTTAAGTGTCTTCCAGCCAGCAAACCCAAGGACCTGAACTTCAGCCCCGCCACTGCTGGTCACTGCAAGTGATCTCATCAAGTCATGGGCCCTTCGGGTCTCTGCTCCGCTGACCTCAAGAGGGATGAAGTTCCTCACCTTTGCTCTGTCTCCCCTTCTTGATTCCTCAGTCCACCAGTCTCTCCCATCCTTAGTCTAGCAGGGGGATCTTTAACCCACAAGGCCATAAGCTCCCAAGAGCTAATAAATACGGTACAGGAGTGACCCCACTGTGACCCCATCCAGATGATGGGCGGGCTCCCTGGCACTAGGCAGGTCCAGCCTGTTGGGCTGATTTTTCCATCGACAGCGCATAGTAAGTGCTCGATAAATGTTTGTCCATAGAAGGGAAATGAACGGATGGGTGGCCCCAGAGGCAGCTCTAGAAGTCAACACTTCAGAAAAGGAAGAGCCAGCACCGGCCTGGAGGGAGCCAGCCCTAGAGTCCCACCAGGTCAACACTCAGACCCAGAAAGGATCTGGTAAACAGCAAGGACCCTCTCCCCAGAATCACACCCATTCCTGCAGATCCACAACATTCTCTTCCAATCTCAGGAATTCTGTCCCAGAAGAGCCTTTCTTTAACCCCATCCTGGCCAAACCACAGATGAACAGCAGCTCAAGGCCAAAGTCCAGCAGCCTGGGGCCTTTAGTCCAGCTGAACTGCCCTGGATCCACTTGGGCTCACCTCATAGACTCCCAGTCAAGCATCCAGGAAAAGGGCGTGACATTTCCCCAGGGCATTTTAATGCAAATTCTACTGGGAGAAAACTCCCATTCCAGTATATTTTCTGGAACCTGCTCCCTTATTTGTTTATACAGAAGCAAGCTGGAAACCTGTCCATGAGGCCCTGAGTCACAGGTTCCGGCTCCATATAGCCGCAGGAGGGTTCATCTGCCAGGTCTGAGCCTCCCTCACCACACTCAGAACAGCTCTTCAAAATGGCAGGAAAAGCGGCTGCTAGGTTCTCCTTCTGTTTCCCTACATCTGCTGGCAGGATGAGGGGTGGGCTGCAGGCCAGACTGGGGCCGGTGTGCACAGGGGAGTAGCTGATGGAGCATCTGCTACCATAGGAGCAGGGGGTCAAGTCTGGGAGTGGTGGGGGAGGTGAGGAAGGACCAGACAGTCCCAGAGCAGGCCAAGAAAGGCGTGTTCTTGAGCAAGCCTGGCAATCAAAACAGTGGCTAATCCTTAGCATCTTGATCTACCCAGGCTTGGGAGACCGAAGCTTCTGCAAAGCAGAAGCTTTCCAAGGAGAATTCAGACCCTCTGCCTGACTCATGGGGGCAGGTCCCACTGCCCTTTCCTAGGCAGGGTCTTAATCATCTGCCTGAGTCTCAGTTTCCCATCTGCAAATGGGTGCAGGAACCCCACCATCTCATTAGGTCTTTGTGGAGATCAAATGAGGCTCCACGAAGGGCATGCAGTGTCTAGCACAGAGTAAGGGTTCAGCATACAGTGCTTGGCATGGTCGGTGTTTGCCTTGTTAAAACCCAGAGCACCTTCAGGCAGCTGCTGGCCCAAGGCCTCTGGCCTCACTTCCCAAGAAAGGACCCCAGCTCAGTCCTGGCTGAAATCACATGCCCACAAAGGCGGAGGCGAGCGCTCCTGCAGCTCTGAGCGAGGCTCGGCCCCAGCACTCTGGTACCGTACTGTCACACATCCAGGGCCACCTGTGTCCACTTGTCCCCAAAAGAGCTCCAGAAGTCAGAACTAGCTTGTGGAGGATGCTCAGCTGACAGTCACAGCATGAGCTGGGGCCAGTCGGCTAATGGCTTTCCGCAAGCTGCAGGACCTTTGTAACGGGTTAGCAAAGGACCCTGAGCCCAGGCCAACCAAAGCCCAGGGATGCTCTTCACCTGGTTACCCCAAAGCTGACAGCTGGGCAGACCCTCTGCCTTTCCCAGCCTGCCCCGTGCTCTTCTTGGCACAATTGCTGTGCTCTTGGCTTCCCTGACCCCTCCTCCTATTTCTCCAGCCATCACTTGAGGCTACTCCTTATAACCTTAATATTGCTGCCCCTGTACTCATCCTGGGGCTTCTCGCTCCATGCACTGCCCTGGACAGCTCTGTTCTTCCCGGCGCCCCAGAGCTGGAGCCCCCACAATCATCAGAGCACCAGTCACCTGGGTTTCTGGTCTCATCTGCAGTCAGAGGTGGCATCTCTGTGCTGGCCACCCCCCAGGACTCCATCTCCAGCTCAGAGCTCCCCTGAGTCTCAGGATGTCTATGAATCATCTCTGCCTGCTGGGCTACAGATTCCCAAATGTAACATTCCTTCCTCTGGTTCCCTGGTTTGGCCACTGAGGCTAAAGAGAGAACCCCTGTCTCTCTCCTCTTGTCCATCACCGAGTCCTCTCTATCTCACCTCCACATCGCCGAGGCACCCATTCCCTTCCTCCCGCACCCCACATTGGCCTGTATCACCCTAGGTCTCCCTGCCTCTACTCTGGTCCCCAGACCCTCAGCCTGCCTTCCACATGGCATCCAGGGATTTTTCTCAAACGTGATCTTTCCACATCCCTCCCCAGCTCAAAACTTGACCTGCCTCCCCAGGATGTGTCCTAAGACCCAGTAACACGCTGAGGCTGGATCTCCAAGGCCCTCCCCTGTTTAGCAGCAGATCACCTTTCTTCCCACCCGCTTTGAGGACCCTAGGTTCCAGACGCCCTTCTCCCCCCAGCCCCTCCCCACCAGTTGCTAAACTCTGAACTCCTCGCTGTGTCTCCAGCCCAGTACAGGGCCTGGCACCTGGGAGGCCTTCAGGGAGTGCTGGTCGCCTAGACATGGATTCTCCACGGAGACTCTGAGGCCTTCCTGCCAGGAGCCTCTAAGAAAGGAAGCTTCCCCCAGTGTGAGGCCCAAACCCCAGCTTCTATCCCATGGCTGTATCTCCAGACCCCAAGGCATATACTCACTTTGGCTCCAGGGGGGCCAGGGAGGCCTGGATTTCCATAAGGCCCAGGAGGACCCTGAAAGGGAAAAGAGAAAAAGAGATAAGGGGAAAAGAGGAGCATCCCACTTCCTAAAGCAAGGCCTGCCACTTCTGCCTGCCCGCTGGGTCTTCTCCACCAGCAGAGTCTCAGCAGTCTGGCCACGGCAGCTGCTTGCAAAAAGGCTCTCTTGATGCCTGGCCCTGTGCTCAGCTCTTTCTGTGCATCACCTCATTTTATCTTTTTAACCCACAAGATAGGTGCTACCATGATTCCCATTTTCAAGATGAGGAAGCTGCCATCCATAGAGCTTTACAACTTTCCCAGGTCACCTGCTGCTAAGGGACAAACCTCAGATGTGCAGCTTCCAAGCACAAGCCCTTGAATTGGATCACGTCTCCATTCTCTCTGCACCTGGCCCCACCAGCCCCTCCCACACTTGCTTCCTTTGACTCAGAGCACACTCAGCTATTGGCTGCCCTGCCCCACGCCTGGTACTTCCTCCTCACATCACCTACACCATGCTGTTCCATCATCTGGAATGCCTTTCCCATCCATCCCCTCCAGATGAAACCCAACCCATCCTTCAAGACCTGGCTTTAATGCCACTTTTTCCAGGGAACCTTCTGGGACTCCTCCTGCTTAAGGGAAACTCTCCACCCTTCAGACTCCAACTGGACTCTGCACCAACCTCTGGAGCTGCACGCACAGTCACAGGAGCACTCGGCCTCCTCCGAACAAGGGCACGTCTCTTCTACGGCCACCACAGTAGTCAGAGCTCTCTCCCTTAGATTTCTACATGTTCTGAACTTACAGAGTCCCTCGGGGACCATGAAACAACTGGGAAGACTAAACCCAGAGAGTCAAAGGGTCTTCGCCAAGGTCACACAGCAGAGTGGTGGCCAAACAAGGGCTGGAGCCCAGTTTGTTGGCTTCAAGTCCAAGGCTTATTCGTGGCACTAGATTTTCCCAGGCCATATTTGAACGTCCCTTATAACAGCTGGGGCCTTATGTCCACTTTCTCTGCAAAGGCCCTGGACTAGCATCCTAGAGTCGTCTACTTTCTGAGAGTCTTTGTCCAGTAGGAATAATCTGAGGCACCAAGGGTGGAGACAGGCACCTCAAGGGGTGCCCCCTACCACAACAGCCTCCAGACACACTGCCTCATCCGTAGCCCCTCTTGACTCATCTGGCTGTGTATGAATTCGCTTCCTTCCTCTCGCTTCAAGGCCAACTTCCCAGCTGCAGTCCATCACACTCCGCCCGAGGCACCTCCCTCTTCCTTCATGCCTGAGCTGGGACCCTCCCCTTCCCCCGTCCATGTCAAGGAGGAGCCGAGTTCAGAAGCTCACTCAGCTAGGAGATTTATAACGGTGTCATGGGTAACCTCCAAAATAATCAGCCCTGCAGCCCCTTCCCGATATTTCACCAAATGCTGTATCCTGGCAACCAGATGCAACCTGGTCCCAGCTCTGAGTCTCCCCTCTCCCCAGGCTCGGTCTCCCCATCAATTCCGTGAATGATGGGAAACTCATGGTCTCTAAGGGATCTGGAAGACCTCAGAGCTTCACCCCAGTCTGGGCTCCTGGGATCTAAGCTCAGAGCTCAACCTGAATTTGGAAAAGGTTAGATGAAGGATGTTTGAGGAGGGGACCCTCATATCCAGTACCCTAGAACCAGATGAGGGATGTGGTAGACAAGGTCAGGAATGACTACTTCTCCCCAGCAATGCCCCCAGCTGCCCAAAGATGGAGGGCTAGAGTACCCAGCTACCCCTCAGGGAGGTGGGGGCTTCCTGCTTTCCCGCCCCCACCTTCATTCCCCTTTCCAGCCATTGCCTTGCAGAGAAACGAACCACATAGTTGACTGGGAGCCAAGCAGACCGCTTCTACAAACGCTGCAGCCCAGAAAGCTGAGTGGAGGGAGGCCGAGGGATTCTCCTGGTTGGGCCGAGGGAATACACAGAGGTGGAGAGGGCCAAGCCATGGAGCCTTTGGCAACCTCAGGTAAGGCCCCACCCCCTCCCCGAGCCCCAGAGCCACCACCATCTGTACAGAGGAACTGGGATTGCTTAGTCCCAGCATTGTATTATCTTTGGAATTTTACGATCTATGGAATTTCCCATCTAGAAACAGGGTGATGGGCTCCAGGGAGCAGGGGGAGTCCTCCAAGAGCCTGAGAGGGATATCAGGAGAGTCATTCCCTCACTTGTAGAACTTCAGAGCTGGAAGGAATCTTGGCTGGAAATGCCTTACCAGGATCCCATGTTTTATAAATGCAGAAACTGGGCCCCACAATAGGGAAAGGACTTGCCTAAGGTCACATAGCTTCTTGGGGGGAAATACTCTTTTCTTCTTTCATATTGGGGTATAGCCAATTACAAACAATGTTGTGACAGTTACCAGTGAACAGTAAAGGAATTCAACCGTACATGTACATGCACCCACTCTCTCATGGGAAATGTTCTTGACTCCTAGACTAGAACCCATCAGCAACCATTTGCCCAGCATATTCTGATGCAGGAGACTTTGCTAGGCATCAGGTAAGAAAAAACAGTCAATAGGACCTGTCTCTGGCCCAGAAGGGCTTAGCTAAGTAGAAGGGAAAACCAGCACAACAGGTAGTTTAAGGTCATGGGCTCTGCAGTCAGACTGTGGGCTCTGGCGTTTACTCCATGCTTGGCCTTAGTCAAAGTAACTGCATCTTTCTGCACCTCACTTTCCTCACCTGTAAAATGGGAATAATGCTGGAACTTATTTATCAGGAAGGCCAGAAAGCTGGGAGGGGATCCTACATATGCCAATCAGGTGACAGGGTTCTGTGGTCAATGTGAGCTTTCTACTGAGGAACCCGTGCAGTTAACTGCCATAGGAGCTCCAAGAAGAAGGTGATCATCAGAAAAGGAGGGAGCGTTTGATCTGAGGCACGGATGGAGGAGGAGTTTGCAAAGGAGGACATGACGGGTCAGGAGGACAATCCTGCAGAAGCTGAGGGCTCAGGAGGAGTTTAGAGACCCAGGCAGATTGCCAGCACCTAGGATGCTAGGTCCTGGGGCCTCATCCTGGTCCCAAGCAACAAGGTCCCTTGGCCAGCAGTGTCCATGACATCTCTGTGGTCCCCAGCTCTGGTCAAGTGCTCCATGGAGACTCCAAAGCCAGGAGGAAATGCCACTTCAGACAGCAGATTCCAGAGTCCTGGGCCCAGGGAGCACAGGGCCAGGTCTGGAGGGAACTAGGGCTCGAGTAATTGCATAACCAGAACCATCCGCTGGGCTCAGAGCTAAAAATATGCCCCAGGCAGCTATCTCTGCCAGGGCCTCGCCAGGCACCCAGCGTGGGAAAGGCTGATTCAGCCTGGGCACAGATGCCAGGCGCCGTAGGTCTGAGCCCCCTTGGGAAAAGAGAGATTTCTCTCCAAGAGGACCCTCAAGAGTCCCCATATCATATGGCTAGGAGCTGGGTTCCAGTCCTGGCTCTTCCATTTCTTAGTTATTCGGTTTTCCCATCCCTAAATGAGAGTGATCATACTGGCCCATGCGGGCCCTAGAAGGAGAGGGGATCAAATAAGTCAGCGTTAAGTGACACGCCAGGCACAACAGACCAGGGCTATTAATATTTTCCACTCCGAGGTTTGGGCGAGCTCCTATCAGCCCCCAAAGCCCTGCCAAGCCATCCTCCAGACTCTGGTTGAACCTCTCAGCATGGGGAGCTCACCCCATCCCTGGCATAGCCCATCTGGTTGCCTCTGTCAGCATCCCTACCCCAGGTTGGCCCAACAGAGATGGGAAGATGGCTGCAAGGGTCACGCTCTTCCAAGTCAGCTTTTTTCCCAGCCGAACACCAAGGCCCATCAGCTGAGGGGATGTGATCTGCAGAAACCCCTACTCTACTCCAAGCTGCCCAGGGTGATACCCACAATGGACAGCTGAGACCCTGAAAGAGGTTCTCACTTTCCCGTGCCTCATCTGGACACCCCGTGACCCCTAAAAGCCCCACATCCACTCCAATGGACAAAGCGGAAAAGGGATGCCAGACAGCAGGAGGACACGCAGCAAAGCTGGGACTCCAGGGACAATGGGATGCAGGACACAGAGCCAACGCCAGAACTCAAGCACGGCATGTGATCACTTACCCGAGGACCCCGGGCGCCAGGGGGTCCAGGAAGCCCAGGCAGTCCAGGGGGACCCTGAATAAAAAGCAAGAAGATAGCATCAGTACCACGTGGCAGAACAGAATGGAATCAGGTAGTCATTCAACAAACTTGTGCAGAGCTCTGGGCATGAAGACCCCATAGCTGAGAAGAGAGGTCCCTTGAGGTCCTAGCCAGAGGAATTCTGCTCTTTGGGGCTTTTGCTCTTTGCAGCTGTTGTTTCTTGGTCTCTGAAGCTCTCATCTTTCATTACACAGCTAATTCAGGGTATCACTCCTCCATGAAGCCTTCTTTGATCCCTCCCCCAAGTTGAGCCAAGTCCCCTCTTTCCCTCTGCTTTAAAGGCCACTGTATTTTATTTGGGGAATTGTCTGCTTAGAAGCCCGCTCTCCCACTAGACCGTGGTCTCCTCAAAGGAATTAATGGGATATGAGTCATCTCTCTCTCCCCAAGCCTCAGCCAAATGTTTGAGAAACTAAAACAGCAAAAGACCTCAGAGTTCAGCCAAGTGCTCTGCAGAGCCTGAGCAGAGAAGGGACCTGTCCAAGGTCACACCAGCATCTCTGAGTCACACACGGAGAGTCAGTGTCACTAAAGGGTGTACGCAAAGGCTTTCGAGTTCAAATCCCAGCGCTGCCACCTACCAGCTGGGTTTGGGCAGGTTCCTTAACCAGCCTGTGCCTATAAAATCGGGCAATAATACCCTTCTCATTGGATTATTGTGAAGATGAAATGAAATGGCAAACATATAACACGGCGCCTAGTATGCAACTGTCACCCAAACGTCCCATCTAGTCCAGGGGACACAGGCGGGTTCAGCCTCATCATCACCCTCCGAGAGCTTGCATCACCTCCTTCACTTGTCTCCCCACCTCCACTCTCTGCCCTCTCCAGTCTTCCTCCACACAGCCAATTTCACCTTCCCAAGGCATCTCCTGGCTCAGCAACACTTGGTGGCCCCCCATTTCCCCCATAAGACAGGCCTAATCTTGCCACGTGGCATTCGGGGAACACCTGCGTGTTCTCAGTTCTCTTCCTTCCCACAGGAAGCGAGGCACCCGGGCAGACTTGCTGAGCCGCGCAGGCTGACCTTTATTCAAATCCTTGTCTCGCTATTTACTAGCTGGAGACTTGGCACAGGGCCTTCGGCCTGAGTCTCCGCGGCTGTCCTGCCCCACGGCTACTGTCCTGCCTACATCAGAGGAGTAAAGGAGGATTAACTAAGTGCCTGATATAAAGAACTGAACAAGAGCTTTCAAAGGAAGCCAGGCTTTCGAGGATGTGTGAGGCCTGGGGATTCATTTGTTTCAAATAACCATCAATGAGATTCCAGGTTTCCTGCCCAGAGTTAGAATCGGTGTTGAAAACCCAGTATGATTTGGCTGGTAATTAATCCAGATCTCACACTGGGCAGCCTCGGCTCACAGTTATGGTCTGTGAACACCACGTGCTTGCTCGTCCGTGAAAAAAAAAAAAAAATCAGAAGAGAGAGCCAGACAGGCAGATATGGGGACCAAGGCCCCTGGGTCACTGGAAAGAGACCAAGCTGGAGCAAGGGGGGCTGCTGCGTGACCTCAGGCAAGTCCTGGGCACCTCAAGCCTCCAAGTATCTCTGGCCAAACTGGCGGTCGACAGCGTTCCTTCCATCCAGAGCCTAGGGGTTGGGTAGACAGTTTCTAGTCTTCTATCTACCACTGCAGGTTTGAGAATCAAGGCCAGCCTACTCTCTGTTTCTCCCTGAGGAGCAGGAGAATGCAGTTTAAGACAGGGCCCTGGGTCCGCACTGGCACCCCCACCCACTAGCTGTGTGGCTTTGGCCGAATTCTTTCCAGTTTCCAAGGCTTCACTCCTTCACTGTAAAATGAGGCTGCAAGAGCACCTCGCTGACAGATAATCTATAAAAAGTGCTAATCCTGGTGCCTGGCACAGTTCATGCCCAGAAAGTTAGTGCTGTTTCTGTTAAGCAAGCTGCTGGAAATTCCCCAGCTCAAAATGTTAAGCCACCTTCCTCAGCATCTGTTTTCGGGGAGAGCAAAAGATTTCCCTTCCTAGAAGGCCCTTCTTCGGCTTTCCTCTTCCAAATGACCCAGAATCAAAGGAAAATGCCAGGGGGTAAGGCAAAGCATTCCCGTAGGTATCATTCTCATGACCAAGCCCTTTTCATAGGTAAGAAACCAGAAAGAAGCTCAGAGAGGCAGAGTGATTTACTCTAGGCCGCACAGCTCATAGAAGCTGGGTTTGACTTATTCTCCTACCCTGGGGAGCATCCACACAGTCTTGGCCAGGCGTGTTGTGACTAGGTGTGCAAACCTGGTCAATCCCCTCTCCTCTGTAGGCATCTGTGAAATGAACATCCCAGAACCTCCCTGACACTGGGCATCTCCTGAATTTCTGGGTGGTGATGATTTCCTCTTCTAGGTTATTCGACAGGAGAGAAAAGGTGAGCTCATACCCAGCTCCCAGAGAAGGTGGCCAAGGCCCAGCGGGGTGAAGGCTGGGGTAGAGCCCCACTGAGGGACAGTCTCTGGGGGTGTAGCTCCCTGGTGGACCCTGGGAGGGCCACTACTGCAGAGGCCTGGACACACCCTCTTGGCACGTTTCCTGCCCCAGAAACGGGAGCATCCAGCCTGGAGTCTGACCTCATCCCCAACATCTGCAGAGCAGACTCTAAGTGCCAGTCAGGACCCATGGCCCAGCCTGGTGACGTCAGTTACAGCCTCACTCCTTGACATGGCAGCCCAGCTGCCTAGCCGCATTTCCAGGTCCAACCTCCCCCACACTCAGTGAGACTGGATGCCCCCTGCCCCTCTTGCTTGATCCGAGACCCTGCCTGCTCCCCATGCAGTGGAAAAATGCTGCCATTTCTTTCCAAGGCCTGAAGCCTGAGCGAGTGACTCTGGGATGATTCACGAGGCCGGGGTGGGATTTTTCCACTCCACGCTGCAAACAACGGGGCCTCTGAGAGGGCCTGGAGCTGAGGAGGAGGTGCGGGGGCCGCAGGCCTGTCTGGGGGAGGTGGGCGAGGCCTGGACTCGGGGCTCGCACAAACAGAGCCATGGACACAATCAAGCAGCCGCTCCGGGCTTTCCCCAAGGGTCCTGGCCCCCAGCAGCCAGGCCTCGGGGAACCCCATCCCACGGAACAAGTCCACCCTTGTGTCCAGCTACAATAGCCTGACTGCCAAGCCTTGCAGAAAGAAGGAAATCCTGGCTGGCCTGGCCCCTGGCAGCAAGCAAGAAGAGATTTCGCAGGCCTGGGACCTGGGAGACCCGAGTCCAGTGCTGACTGTGCTGCTAACATCTGGGTGACCCTGAGCAATGACCTTTCATTCTCAGGGCTCGCTCGGTGCCTGTAGCCAGGTAGGGGGAGGCAGGGCATCTCCAAAGGCTCCTCCATCGCTATCTGAGCTCAAGATTATTCCCAAGGTTAGCCCACAGGGTGCTGAGCTCTCCTCGGTCTCTGTCCTAGGGAAGGGCCTACTGGGACAGGGCTTTTCAGTGAGGCCTTGAGCAAGCTGCTTCATCTCCCTGTGCCTCCTGGCCTCAGTTTGCCCCGCTGTAAAATGGGAATACAATAGCCATTTTTTCCCCCCCCCAAGATAACGTGTTTGTGTGCCGGCTATTCTCCATTCGCTCTCCAAATCCATTCTGTGTCCTGGGAAGCCCCCATCTACAGGCTGCACCCCCAGGCTTCTGGCTGAGTCTTGTCAACGGGAGGGCCCAGCAGGAAACTGCAGAGTAGAAAGAGAGGGTGGGTGGGGCACTTCTCTCCCTTCTCCCTCCTTGCTGTGTTTGGTTCCAGCTCCTGTCGGAGACCCCAGTTCATGTTTTAACTCACTGGCTTGTGGCAACACCTTCCCCTCCTCTTGCACCTTCAGGTGGGACCCCATGTGCTTCTCCAGCCCCTGTTGATTCCCTTGACGGTGCCCGCACCTCTGTAAAGAGTCACTTCCTTAAACTCCCCTCAGGTACACTGTTCCCTGCCTGGCCACAGGATACAGCATGCAAACTGCTCCACACAGAGCCTGGCACGCAGCAAGGGCTCAAAAAGGACATGCTAAAGACAAAGCAAACACTTCTCTATTCTCCGTGTTCTAGACGATGCCAGGACAAGGGGTAAGCGACCCAAGATCTAGTTCTGATTCCTAACCGCCAGCAGCATAAAGGCCCTCCTGTGCCAGAAGCTCCTGGTTGTCTCAGGGAGGCCATGCCCCTGCCTCAGCCATCAGCACATCCATAACCAGCCACAACTATCCAGATTCTAATGTTGGAGGCAGACAACCTACACAGCCCTGGAGAAGCAGGTGGTACCAAACCGTCTTTTTACAGAGGTAAAAACTAAGATTCAGAGAGGTCAAGTGACTGCCAAAGGTCACACAGCACCTAGGGCCCAGGAGGCACTCATTCAACATCTGTTGAAAGAAAGAAAAGATGGCTGGATAAGGAAATGGTTCAAACTCAGGTCATCCCAAATTCTGTGCGCTTCTGCACTCCTTGCGCCTTCTTACCCACCGGCAGCAGAGATCTGTGTAACTTCAAAGAGCCTGGCCTGCATGTCAGGACACCCTGCTTTTCATAAGGATCAAATTCCTTCATTCATCTCCTAGAGAGTCATGGAGGATCTGCTGCGGGCCAGGCGCTCAGCTGGGTCTTCCTGAGGTGACGCTTGGAAAAAGTGCAAGGGCGTGCAAATGCCAGCGGCCTGAGAGTGAATAAATAAGGCCCTGACTCGCCTCCTCCTGGGCGTGGGGCTTCTGTGCAGCTTCTGTGCAGCCTCTGTGAACCACAGCCTCCCCGCCCCTACTGACCCGGGGCCAAGCTCAGCTTTTCCATGCTCCCCCCGGCTCCCGGGGCTCCCACAGAGCTCCCTCCCGAAGTGGCTATGACTCCTGGGCAGCCTGGGCCCAGAGCTGTGTCTCAGCCTCTGTCAGTCTGTCCTGTGTCCCTCGAAATCCATGCAGAACAGGTCAGACACAGCCTTGAAAGCCCTCTCAGGGGCTTCCCTAGTGGCTCAGTGGTAAAGAATCCTGCCTGCCTATGCAGGGGACACAGGGGAATCCCTGGTCCAGGAAGATCCCACATGCGGTGCAGCAACTAAGTCTGTGTCCCACAACTGCTGAGACCGTGCTCTAGAGCCCAAGAGCCGCAACTCCTGAGCCCACAAGCCACGACTACGAAAGCCCGTGTGCCCTAGAGCCCACGCTCCGCAACAAGAGAAGCCGCCGCAATAAGGCCCTGTGCACAACTAGAGAAAAGCCCGAGAGGCACGGAAGACCCAGCGCAGCCAAAACTGAACACATAGAAATTATTTTTTCAAACAAGGAAACAAAATATTCTCAGGCTCTGTAAGGACCTGCAGTGAATTCTAAGAAGGGATTTCTCCCAAGCCGGTCACAGAGGAGAGACAGCCTCAGGGAGAGGAAAGAAGTTATCACCCAACAAATCTAGAACTCCCAGGTGGCCCTGGAGATCCCTCAACTTGCTTCCTCACAGGAGGTGGGTGCTATTATCCTCTTACATTCTGTGTGAGTCAGGGCTGCAGAGCTAGTAAGGAGTGGAGTCAGGATTTAAACCCAGATTGGTGTGTGCCCAGACTGGAGACAATTAAATCTTGTGCCCGGGCACTGCAGCTTCTGCTCTGCTGGGGTTACATCCCAAACGTATATGAGGGTTCTGGGTGGGGACAAGGGAGAAGAGAAGGAACAACTGTCAGAATCATTTTTTGTCCCTGTTGCTCAAAGACACCACTTTGATTAATCATTTCTGCTATATGGTGAAATATAAATGACCAGCTTGCCACAGCAGACTGGACAAAGCTTCTAGAAGCCTCTTGGTTCCTACTGGAGTTAAGATTAGGTTCCGAGCTGGGGGGCAGGCAGGATGAGGGGATTGCACAGGACGTCAGGCAGGATGGCACCCGGGCAGACTGATGTCTTTCCTCTTGCCCTCATCTGTTCTGGGTTGGAGGAGCAGGAAGAGCCTTGGTCCCCACAGAAATTGCATCCCAACTCCTCCTGCAAGATCATTCCGGGTGCCCTTGGCCAAGTCTTTTGTCTCCCCAGCCCTGGTCCTCTCCTTCGTAGAGCAGGGGTCAGGGCACACGTCCTACCCTCTGGACCAGTTTCTACAAGGTCCTAAAGGAAGATGCTACATGTGTGGAAATAACTCATGAACGTGCTAGGTATAGAAACAGAAGATGTTCTAGACACTGGACACCACTTCAGATCAAGGACAGGGCCTCCCTCTCTCAAGCCCCCGGCCTCTAAGCCCCGAGTCCTAGCATCTAAGAGTGGACACCTAAGGGGTAGATTGGAACGCGCTGATCTTGGGGTCTGGAGCCGGGGCGTAAACTTCAGCTCGGCCTCCAACATGCTGTGTGGTTTCTGAGTGAATCCTGGCCCTTTCTGACCCAGTCTCTAGGCTCCCCACCTGCACAATGGCAAGGGTGAATTGAATGATTCCTAAGCACCCATCCACTGAACAAGTCAACTCCAGCACCTTCTTCGATCAGGGTGGGAGGAGTTCCAGACCAGTTCTGGCAAGAGGCCTCACCTCCCGCTGACCTGCATCACTGAATTCCGGGAGAAGAGGCCACAGCTCAGGCAGCCGGAAAGGCCCGAGGCAGAGTCTACACCCTGGGAACCTGCTCCTGCTCCAGCTCTGCAGGCTCGGCCATGGCCTCTCTCGCTCCACGTCACACACAGCCCTGGGGGACAGGGTTGGCCCCCTCCACTCGGCAGGGTGGAGACCCTACACTTCACCCTCCTCTGTCAGAGGGGGACAATTCATACCCTTTCAACCTCACAGCCAGCGAGGCTGGCAGCCCCACAGCTTGGGAGGCTGAGCTGTCACAGGCCAAAGGTACCTGGCGCCTGAGTAGGATTGGGTAGCCTGGAGCGGGGAGAAGTCTGCCTCCCTCGGCTCCCCACTCCCTACCCTGCCAATTTCAGAATGCGGGACCTGAACAGAATGTTGACATAATTGCAAAGCAATGCATACAATTTCCATAAGTTCTACAATATGGTTATAATAAAAACGGGCTCTCAGTCCCCTTGGAGACAGACTGAATAAATATTATTCCTCATGATTATTAAAACTCATTAAGTGTGTTTGTAAGGCCTGGGAATTCCCAGCATCTACCAGTGCCTCCACATTGCAGGGAGCCTAACCCCAAGCCCAGGGCCTGGCGGGAGACTTGGCCCCAGGAAGGAGGAACCCACGCGGTGGTCATCTCCAAGGCAGGAGAACAGAGCGGAGGCCCGAGCTTTCTGGAAACTCCGTCTCATCAATCCCCCCCACCGGAGGAATTGGCCTCCAGCTGCAGAAGGTCGTTGCCCCTGGAGACAGTCCCAGGCACGCTGGAGGCATCAACCCCAACTCTCCTGCACGCGGAATGTTCTTTCTCTCTTCCTTGATTGTTTGCGCTTACCTGACCCTTCTTACCCCAAACTCCTCTACCAGGGCCCACAAATCAAATGTCTTACAGGAGCTGAGCAGGTAAGAGAAACGAGATGAAAGGACTGGGTTGGAAGACCAATCAAGAGACGTGTGGATGAGTACAGACAAGAGCGGGCTTGTCCTGTCCGAGAAAACAGCCACAACCCGGCCACAGTCCATGAGCCACTGCCTCTCTCCCTTCTTCCAAGAAAAGCTGGTCACCCTGTCTTTTATAAGAAATCTCTCACATTCAAAAAATATTAATCACTTATTAAATATTTTTAAACAACTTTGCATGTGCCAAACAAAACATATTCAGGACTACCCATGGACAACCTTCGCCTGAAACTTGCGGACAAGCCAGGGGGCTGGAGGAGCTCTGGTCCAAGAGTCAGAGAGCTGGCCTTTGGGGACTGCAAGACCAGGGGCCAGGCAGTTCGTGGTTTTCCTTCACCCACTCAACCTTTACAGTTATGTTAGCGAACAGTCACCTGGGGCTTGGGCCAACCAAAGCCCAGAGTTGCTCTTACCTGGAGGGGGCCACCAGACCCAAGATCATCCCAGGGACCACAGATCTGAGGCAGGATGTACAATTCATGCATATGGGAGAGATGGAGGCATGGGGGGACCCGGGTTCAAGTCGAGGCTCTGCCCGTAACCAGCTCTTCGGTCTAGCTTCTCTTCCTCTGCCCTGATCAAGAGCAACCGCCCAACAGCCCCTATCAGCCACTCAAGCTCCAAGCAGAACGCACACCCACCAACTCTTACCGGCAAACCACAGTCTCCCTTGGGTCCCGGAGGTCCCATCAGCAGAAGAAAAGGTGTGGGTCCCACCAGGTGGAAGAACGAATAGCCAGTACTGATGGGCTGGGGGCTGGAGGACAGGAGTCGCACCGGGGCCAGCGCCGGGGCCGGGGTGGTCTGCTGCCTGGCCCGGGGCTGTCTGGGGCTGGACCCCCTTGTCGGATCGTTCAGCGGGACATCCCGAGCTGCCTTCCCGGATCTGAGCGGGAC
>SJXQ01001606.1:142602-154656 GCA_006408695.1 Aepyceros melampus | reverse complement strand
CCAGCTCCGCTCCCAGGGCGGCGGGGACGACGGCGGCCGTGGGAGCCTGGAGCCGGGCCCGCTGAGTGAAGATGAAGCCCGTCTGGTATGGGATGACCCCCGGGGGTGGGGGGCTCCGGCCGCCCGCTGCCTTTGTCCAGCTGAGGCCCAGCCGCTGGAGGACGTCCACATCTGGAGAGGGAGGGCAGGAGGGGAGAGAGGGCACGGTCAGGGCCTGCTTCCGGCCACAGCGACGTGAGGACGGCCCACCCACTGCTGCCTGCCGCCCCTCGGCTGTGACTGACAGAGCAGAGCTGGAACCCACCCCTTGCTGGGCTGTGTGATCCTGTGTATATACAGGCCGTCCTTCACTTCCAATGCAGTTACAGCCCCATACAACAAATGTCACATCCTAAGTCAAAGATGCACTTAATACACCTAACCTAGTGAGCATCACAGTTTAGCCTAGCCTACCTTAAACTCAGAACACTTACCGTTAGGCTAAATCATCTCACACAAAGCCTGAAAGTGGAAGTTGCCTAGTCATGTCCAACTCTTTGTGACCGCATGGACTATACAGTCCATGGAATTCTGCAGGCCAGAATACTGGAGTGGGGAGCCTTTCCCTTCTCCAGGGGATCTTCCCAACCCAGGGATGGAGCCCAGGTCTCCCGCATTGGGCGAATTCTCTACCAACTGAGCCACAAGGGAAGCCCAAGAATACTGGAGTGGGTAGCCTATGCCTTCTCCAGCAGATCTTCCCGACCCAGGAATCGAACCTGGGTCACCTGCGTTGCAGGTGAATTCTTTACCAACTGAGCTATCAGAGAAGCCCCCATTCAAAGCCTATTTTACAACAAAGTGCTGAATATCTCATATAATACATTGAGTGCTATACTAAAAACAGGGCTTCTCTGGTAGCTCAGATGGTAAAGAATCCGCCTGCAGTGCAGAAGGCCCAGGTTTGACCCCTGGGTCAGGAAGATCCCCTGGAGAAGGGAATGGCAACACAGTCCAGTATTCTTGCCTGGAGAATCCTATGGACAGAAGAGCCTGGTGGGCTATAGTTCATGTGGTCGCAAAGAGTCGGACGTGACTGAGCAACTATCTCACATACACATACTAAAACCGAGAAACAGAACGCTCGTGCTGGTTCAGAATGGTTTAAGTGTATGGTTGTTTCCCTTTGTGATCCTATAGTCAACTGAGAGCTGTGGCTCCTGCTGCCCGGTGTCACAAGAGACAATCATATTGCATATCGTTAGCCCAGGAGAAGACAAAAAGATCAAAATCAAACACCCCAAGTACAGCTTCACTTTTGCACCATCATTAAGTCAAAAAATCATAAATTGAATCATTGTAAGTTAAGGACCATCTGTGAGTGGCTAAAAACACAGACGCTGAAGCCAAACTTCCTGAATTCAAACCCCAGCTCCACCACTTACTAGGGTTGTGACTTCAGTGCCTCAGTTTTCCCATCTTTTAGATGGGATAACAGTAGTACCAAAACTCAGAAGGATGTGCTGAAGATTAAATGAGCTAATGCGCTTGGGAGGAAAAAGAGGCCTGGCACAAAATAAGCATGTTTGAAGGATAGCTATTAATATGAAAAATAATGATAATCACCAAATGCTAGAGCTAACAGTATTAGAGACTGCCCAATGTGGTGTGTTGGTTGGAGGAGCCTGGTAGGCTGCAGACCATGCAGTCACGAAGAGTCGGACACGACTGAAGCGACTTAGCAGCAGCAGCAGCAATGTGGCGTGTTTCCCCCTTTCTCTGCCTCAAAAGCCATCTCCTCCAGGAAGCAGTCCCATAAGTGAGGGACTAACAGGAATGTTCATGTCACCAGAGCTCAGTAAGGATGTTCAAGGGACAGGACTAGTTTCACCATCACTAGGAATCCTAGTCTGCTAGAGCAGACCGGGGGAGCCGCTGTCTACACAGAAGGCAGAGGACATTTCCAGTGACCCCCCTCTTCCCCGTGTGGCTTTGGAGAGAGCAGAGGAAGTAATCAAGGCATTCTTGTAACCTCTGTCCTCTGGCAAAGGATTTGGACAACTGACCGTGGTCTGGCCAGGTCACATCCGCCTGGTAATTACACTGGCAAGAGCTTGCCAGAGCAAAAGGAGGGTTTCCAGGGTGTTTATGGAAAGGTTTCCTGACCTTGCCTCTCGTCGGATCATTCAACCTCCTTCGGTCAGCTGAGCTGCCAGCACCTGCAGACGCCTGCTCGGGAGCCCCATCTCAGCAGGAAAGGATAGGCTCCATCTGGAACTGGGCTCTGGGAAAGGTCCATAACCCTCTCCCCTGAGCTGAGTATCCTGACCCCTGAATGTGGAATGCTCTCTCCCTCATCACCTAGAGTAAAGGGCGTGCGCTGGGCTGAATGCAGCCAGCTCTTCGCAGATCCTAGGCTGACTGCTGTGAGATGGATGGACAGAGAGATAAACGGGCTGGGGGAAACTCAGAACCTGGGCGCTGGCAGCATGGCAGCATAACGGTTCCATAGCAGGCTTTGCAAACAGAAGGCTGGACTTTAGGGCCGGACAAGACCACCTGTAGGTCTGGACTCTTAGCCTCCATTCCCTCCACTGTAAGATGAGGCTACGAAGAGTGCTGACGTCATCAGGGCCCTGGGAGATGATAAGGTGGTCTTCCTCTCGATCCTCACCCACCCCTGCACTCTGTGCTTCTGATTAAGTTTCTTCCTGCACTGCCCACCCCCCAACCCATCTCCCATTGCCAAGCCAGTTTCCCTGCCTGTAAGACAAGGGGAACCAGGCCTGGAGGTGGCCACAGAGGCCTAAGACTGTAGCTGCAGGCTGCTGTTTCAGGCTTGAAAGCTCTTATTCCTCCCTAGGACCCAAGGGCCTCCACTTCCCTTCAAATTCCTCCTTTCTCCCACCTCTGGTCCCAGGTCCTAAGCTAAAACAAGCCACCATTTAAGGATTTTCTGAGTAGCAGGGTCTTTATACACTTAATCACGGAAAGCCGCTTACTATCATAAAACACTTCTCACTATAAACAACTTAAAAAGGGAGGAACTCCTCAGAATGGCAGAAAGCCACCTCTCCTCTCTCCGCGCCCCACCTCACCTGAGACCGAGAGGCTCCCAGCCCTGCAGACCTCTCTCTCTGCACCCTACCACTTACAGCCCCTCGCACTCGCCTTGGAAGATGACAACCAGCCAGGCCCAGGAGCACCCAGGAGGTTCCCCTCATCACCCTCTCCTGGTGGGTTCTAAAGCTGCCACCAGGCAGTCCCCAGGCCTCCCCCGCACACTCGCTGCCGTTCAAGGGCCAAGTCCTCCCGACTTAGCACCTGGAGCTGGCAGAGGGGGTCACTGCTGAGCCCCCAGGAGCCTCTGACCACTGCAGGCTCCATGGAGACACAGAAGGGCCACTCTTGCCCCAACTTCACAGGTAAATATATAATTAACAATAAGAGGAAGAACTAATGTTTATTGAGCATTTACTACGTCCCAAGTGCTTTACAAGCATTAACTCTTGACTCTCTCCGTCATCTATGAAGCAGATACTGTCTGTCATCCCCACTCTTTCGGAGAAGAAGGTGAGAAAGCTGAGCCATATATAGTGTTGGGTTGGCCAAAGGCTCGTTTGGGCCCCTATAACGAATGAACTTTTTGGCCAACCCAATAACTTGCCCAGGGTCACACAGCTTATAATCAGAGGCACAGCTAGGCTTGAAACCCAGGCTGCTTGGCCCCAGGCCCTTCCTTCATCACTGTGCCTTCCTGCACTGGAGCCCCTTGACTGCTTGAAGGCAGGCTGGAGACGCGAGCAGGAAGGATCCCATCAGAGGAGAGGAGCTGGGGGACCGGGGAATGAATTCAGCCCAACGCCGAGATGGAGGGACCCGGCCAGCTGGCCACAGCAAGATCCCTTTATTACATAAACCTGGCTTCACTGCCCCAGCCTCTCTACCCCCCGCCCCCCTTCCCAGTGCCTGACTCAGGACTCTGGACAGCTGTTCACCTACTTTGTGGGGGAAACAGCAAGCTTGGAAAATATGACATTTGCACAAAATGTTGCTGGGCGGCAGAAGTCTCTTCCGGGCACAGCCCTCCCCTCCCAGGGGCCCAATCCCTGCCCAGCAGCCAGGTCAGGCCACAGGGGCTCTGGGAGTGCCCGGGTGCCTGTCCTGGCACACGGGCCGGGCGTGGAGGGAGAGGGGCTGCTATTTTAAGAGACATCGTGGCTGCTTGACAAACAGATGTGGGAGAGGTTTCAGTTTCCATGGGCAGCTGTGTAGCCAGTCCCCCCGGCCGCCCGCCGCCTGGGGCCCCCTGGACAGATCCGTAGGGACAGCAGGGAAAAGCAGATCTCGCGGGAAGGGGAGTGCAGATCACAGGAGTAGGCAAGGACGCTGCAGTCCTTCACGCCGCTTGTCAGCCCTTCTTGGGGTGCCCATCAGACAAAGGGGGACACCTGCGGCTTACTGACCCAGCGTAACTTACTCACATTCTGCCCTGGAGAGGAACAAAAGCATCGCTTTTCTACATTTCTGCACTGAGCTCTTCCTACCTTCACAAAACATCAAATGGGATGCTTTCAAGGCCAGAGAGAATTCGTTAATGATTGGCTCCACTCTACTGATGAGAAAATCGAGGTACTGAGTTCCCCATTAGGGGCACCGATGTCTCCTACCCCTGCGTTCCCAGATCCCTTCCGTCCTGCTTTGTCTCCCCCTGGACAAAGAGAAGAGACAGTTACCTTCAGGAGCTCCTTGGGTGGAGGCCAGGTGACAGGCGAGCGAGACTAAGATCCAGGTGAAGAGAAACCCCCTAGAGACCAGGAGACACAAGCAGATGTGGCATCAGCTTCCACCCCTCGCATCCAGATCCGGCCAGGGAGTTGGGAGGGAATCCTCCAGCCCCAGTCCCACCCAGGTCCTGCCCAGGGGAGGTGGGAGGTGAGATGTAGACTCTAGGACTCCATTGGACCAGCCCATACTCCTGGGGTCGAGGCACAGCCTTCTGAAAAAGGAACTGCTTACATAGTACAAATACAATCTCGCTTTTTACAGATCAGTAAATCAAGGTCACAGGCAGGAAGCCCTGCCCTGGAGACTCAGGGTTCAGATCAAATCTGCCACTGATGCCCTGGGCAACAAAAGACCAGCCCCTGCCCCTCCCTGTCTCTAGACCTCAGTCTCCCCATCTGCATTATGGCCTCAGGACCTTGAGACCCAATAGGCAGCAGAGCCAGGGAGGAAAGGTCAGCAGGAAGACCAGAGGGGTCAGCTTAGATGACAGGTATCTTCAAAGGGCAGGAAAGAGAAGAACTCAGTCTCCAGACTCAGGGCCAGGGGTGGGAGACGACTGCTTAGCCAGGACCACTGCAGTTAAGGAAGCTGCCTACTAGCTTCATGCTCACAGAAAATGGAAGAGGGAGGAGAGAAGAGGAGAGGATGGGGAGTCAGGCCCCCGCCGCAGGTGCAAACCTGGCCCCATTGCATACCAGCTGTATGACCCTGGATGAGTCCCTCAGCCTCCCTGAGCCTGTCTCCTTCTCTGCAATTCAGCTGACGTTCCCTATCTTGTAAGCCAGGCGTGAGGATTAAATGAGCTCATGCATGTCAAGGGCTCGGACTGCTGCCAGCCACAGAAGTGCTTCTTAGACCAGCCCTGCTGCCCTTGCAAGCTGGGTCCCAGAAGGGTTAATGCTCTGCTCAGGGGCTCCTGCCAAGATGGGCAGAGGCAGTGATCCGATTTCACCTTCCTGTGGGAGCAGCCACTGGTGACACTCGAAGCCACTGGGGCATCTGATCCCCAGGCAGGCAAAGGGGAGGGCGGCACGTGGCCAGAGTCAGCCAGCCAGGAGGCAGGCAGAAAGAACCCCGCCAGGCGGGTGGTGAGGGCAAAGGCTGGGACATGCTGGCCCAGGATCCATTTCCAAGAGGAAGGCTAGGATGGTGTGCTTCTGGGGAATTGTGTAATCCAGGAAACCCATCTGCCAGAGTAGATGTCAGGAGCCCCAGGTTCTTCCTAGCTCCCTGGAGGCCTTGGAAAACAAGCTCACACTCTGTGATTTAATAGCAAATCCTCTAACTTAATTGTAATTAGCATCAATGGTAATCCTGACCTAGACAATGTGGAAGGCACTGGTGGTTACCTACCCATAGCCTCCCCCCTCTTCTTGCTTGTTCAGGGAGGCATGAACTTCAAAGGAAATTGAATGACTCTGGATAGATCTAAGTCCATCTTGGGAATCTGCCATGCCAGTGACTGGTTTAGGCCTGCATATATGACGCAAATGTGGCCAAGGAGATGTCAGGAATGTCTGTCAGGACCTCGAAGAAAGCATTTCAAAGGAACACAGTAAGGGCTTTCTTCTAGCCTTTGAATGTTGTTGAAGACTTGCTGTTGCAGCCGTTTTGTGAACATGAGGTAACAAGCCACGTGAACATGTAAGAATGCCAGAAAGGAAAAATGGTGGGTGTTTGATGACACTTGAGATGCTAAATTGGCCAATCCTATCACGGCTTTTCCTTTGGACCTCTTGCCATAGGAGGTAATGAGTCCCTTACTGCTTAAGCCATGTTCAATTGGGAATTACATGCAGCATAAGGCAAGCTAGCTGAAACAGCACTCAGACGCTGATGGCGGTCCCTTGAAAGCCTTCAGCTTCTGGGCCTTAGCACATGCTAATCTCAAGTGCTCTGGACTCCACTCTTTTGCCTGGTCAGCTCCCACTCGTGTGTTAGAGTCTAGCCAGGATGTCATTTCCCGCAGTCTGCTGCACGTACCTCCCCAGGTATCCCATGTGTATCTGTCTGTTTTCCTGTCTCGTTTTCTAACTCAAGTCCCTGAAGGGCAGGGCCCTCGTCTGTCTTGGATTCCCAGCACCTGGCAGGCATGTAGTAAGTGTTCAGTGTATTTTTACAGAAGAAATGAATGTCATCTGGAACTACAGGACTCTGGACTTTAAAATGCATCTTCCCAAAGACTTAATGCCACTAGGCCCACCCCACCTCTGACTTTTTCCAAGGATGCTCCTGGATAACCCTTGCTCCCTCCTTCTCTTCTCCAATCTGCTGCCACTGCTGTGAGAATGTCTTTGACGTGGGACCTGTCCTCCCTGTCTCCAGCTTACCATCAGCAATAACAAAAGGTCAGTGCCTAGCTGTTCTGAGTTGGGGAGATGGGTAGAGGCTGACCCTTCTGGCATGACCTGCCTACTTGGAGCAAATGGTAGCCCCATCAGCTATGACAAAGCAATAAGAGGCAGCTCTTTTTGATTTGACAAAAACTGAGCCTTAGGGAGGACAGGTACTTTCTCAAGGTCACCGTGGGCAGACTCTGGGGACTAGGTACTTTTCCCATACCCACCGGGTAGCTACTCCAGGAAACTCGCCGGATCTACTGAGGAAGAGCCATCTCCTATATCCTAGTCTCGGTAGTTCCAAAGCACAAGTGAAGTCACTCAGTCATGTCCAACTCTTTGTGACCCCGTGGACTGTAGCCTACCAAGCTCCTCTGTCCATGGGATTCTCCAGGCAAGAATACTGGAGTGGGTGGCCATTTCCTTCTCCAGGGGATCTTCCTGACTCAGGGATCGGACCCAGGTTTCCCGCATTGGAGGCAGACGCTTTAACCTCTGAGCCACCAGGGAAGCCCGCAACTGCCCATCAAAGGCTCTGAGAAGTTCTGCAATAAAGACATCAACTGCCCTTTCTGTTGGTCAGCAGTCCCTGAAACTAGAGGACCAGGGAACTCATTTCTTCTGAGAAGACCTCCTCAGAGGACAGTGCTCCTGGCTCTGCAGGGCTCCTGCAATCTCACTAGTTTCTCTTTCATTTCCCTTCTGTCTCCTCTTCTTCCAGCCTTTTCCAGGCACCAGCCCTCACTCCTTGAGTCTCTCCCTGTGTCATCACATCCACCCTTCTTAGGATGCTCCCCAAGCTGATAAAGATAGGCCAGGTGGAGAGGAGAGGGTACAAGAACCATGCGCATCCTTCTCGGTCAATTTCTCCTGCTGGAATTATGCCAAGGTAACTATCCTGTAGAGAATAAAAGGATAAATTCAGAGGCAATAGTTGTAATCCCAGGAGAAAGAAGATTCCCAGGAGAGATGGGATCAGACTAGCCCCTTCAATTAAGCTTCCTAACACCATGGTTTCTAACTCAAGAATTTCAGCCCTGAAAGAGCTATTTAAAAANGTGGGCAGACTCTGGGGACTAGGTACTTTTCCCATACCCACCGGGTAGCTACTCCAGGAAACTCGCCGGATCTACTGAGGAAAAGCCATCTCCTATATCCTAGTCTCGGTAGTTCCAAAGCACAAGTGAAGTCACTCAGTCATGTCCAACTCTTTGTGACCCCGTGGACTGTAGCCTACCAAGCTCCTCTGTCCATGGGATTCTCCAGGCAAGAATACTGGAGTGGGTGGCCATTTCCTTCTCCAGGGGATCTTCCTGACTCAGGGATCGGACCCAGGTTTCCCGCATTGGAGGCAGACGCTTTAACCTCTGAGCCACCAGGGAAGCCCGCAACTGCCCATCAAAGGCTCTGAGAAGTTCTGCAATAAAGACATCAACTGCCCTTTCTGTTGGTCAGCAGTCCCTGAAACTAGAGGACCAGGGAACTCATTTCTTCTGAGAAGACCTCCTCAGAGGACAGTGCTCCTGGCTCTGCAGGGCTCCTGCAATCTCACTAGTTTCTCTTTCATTTCCCTTCTGTCTCCTCTTCTTCCAGCCTTTTCCAGGCACCAGCCCTCACTCCTTGAGTCTCTCCCTGTGTCATCACATCCACCCTTCTTAGGATGCTCCCCAAGCTGATAAAGATAGGCCAGGTGGAGAGGAGAGGGTACAAGAACCATGCGCATCCTTCTCGGTCAATTTCTCCTGCTGGAATTATGCCAAGGTAACTATCCTGTAGAGAATAAAAGGATAAATTCAGAGGCAATAGTTGTAATCCCAGGAGAAAGAAGATTCCCAGGAGAGATGGGATCAGACTAGCCCCTTCAATTAAGCTTCCTAACACCATGGTTTCTAACTCAAGAATTTCAGCCCTGAAAGAGCTATTTAAAAATATATTTGTCTCACTTTCATTCACCTCAACAAATGCAACTGACCCTCTCAGATCCGGATTCCTTGTGCACTTGACCCAGAAACTGCCAAAGTATAGCAAGGGAGTGTAGAGTGCAAGTGAAGTGGGCTTTCCTGGTGGCTCAGCTGGTAGCGAATCCGCCTGCAATGTGGGAGACGGTTCGATCCCTGGGTTGGGAAGATCCTCTAGAGAAGGGAACAGCTACCCATTCCAGGATTCTGGCCTGGAGAGTTCCATGGACACGACTGTGCGACTTTCACTTCACTTCATAGAGTGGGAGAAGGTCCTCTGAGATCATTTCAAGGCCAGATTCTAGTCTCATCCCCTTTGTAAAGATGGGCCACTGGAGCCCAGAGAAGGGAAGCAACTTGCCCAAAGCCACACAGCATGCCAGTGACCCACGTCATTTAACTCCACTACTTAGCAGACCATTTTCGCTTGACACATCTCCCAAGAAGAAATCAAAGACTTACAGGGACTTCCTACTTGCCAGAGACCAGAGTCCCAGCCTTCACCAACAGGAAGAGAGATGCAGCCTAGGGAGCCAACAGCCATCTAAGTAAGCTCCAGGCCTGGAAAGTTGGCTCCCAGAGGGAGGCCCTGCCGATTCTTTTGCTCCCGTTCCAATCCTGTTTAGGCTACTGCTAATAACGTTTAGTGCCTGCGCTGGCTCAGAGCTTTATTCTTCCAGACTTCTGTTTTCACCGCTGACTCGTGGGCCTTGGCTCAGCGAAGCCAGGGCTCAGAATGTCGGGAAGACCAGAGCACAGGGGCCAGAGATGGCAGAAGGCGGCCGGAACGGAAGCCATGAGTTCGGGAGCCTGACCTTGGAGACACAGCCTGGCCACCAAGCCCTCCAAGAAGGGAACCCAGGTGTTCCTCTCTCCTGCAAAAAGCCCTCTGCCAGTACACCCAAAGCAGTTACTCCTGGATCACGAGGCTGCCAGAACCTGCAGCTGGTTTGCATGGTTTCTTCCTCCATCCTTGTTACCTGAGAACACAGCGGAGCTTCAGGGACTGATACCAGTCTGAACATCCACTGAGCGCTCAGAGCTAAGGCTCGGGGCATAGAAACACGAGGCCAAGTGAACCCATGGTCTCTGGGCTTGGCTGTGTGCCCATGGAGTGAGCTGGGAAGGATGCTGGCCAGAGGACCACAGAAAAGAGAAGAGGGGTGGACCTGTGCCACCTGCCTCCATGGACTGGCCAGCCCCAATGTGCCCAGACAGCCATGCCCGGGCCTTCTTCACACCTTACATCCTTCTATGGGAACACAGACAGGTCCTCTGTCTGGACAGGATGCAGCCCAGAATTTTCCAGCTGACTCACACATCCATTCAAGATGAAGTGAATAATGATACAAATAGCAGCTGCCGTTTATTGAGCACTTACTATATGCCAGGCCCTGTTCTAAAAGCCTTTTACAAGCACAGCCTCACTAATCCTCACCAAACCCTGCTTGCTGGAAATGAAGATGCCTGTTTGGGGACAAGAAAAAGGAGAAGCAGAAAGGCAAGGCGCCCACCCCAGCTTGCAGAACAGAGGCAGGGATTCACATGGCCTGACTGCCATGCGCTCCCGGCTCGTGGGTGTGAGTTTATGTTTTGCTTCCGTTTCCACCGTCAATTGAAATGGCATTTCGTGGGTCGGGCAGGTTGTGGGGTATCAAGAGGGTCCCTGAAACACAGAGAGGCAGGAAGAGACTATGCCAATAAAGTAACAGGTAGAGTGTGCTCAGAGAGGGACAGACAGGGGGTTACATGTGGAGGGCAGGGCCCCCACCAATGCAACACTAGGGTTGCCGATGGCTACCGGATTGAGCCTGGGGGGTGGGTGGGGGGGTACAGTAGGCTTATGGAAGCAGAAGGAAGGGGAAGTGCTCTGAGGACAGGGAGGATGGAGAAGCAAAGAGAAGCCAGGGATGCTCCATAACAGTGTCCTGGAACCTGATCTGGGAGGTGCAGAAGAGCAAAGCTAGGGGCCAGAGGGCACAGCATCTGGGGTACTGCAGCAGCAAGGGAGGCAGAGGCTGGGCCTCGAAGCCGCGTGACTGCCCACTTGCCTCAAGCTTGGGCCCCACTGTGGGGTGCTCTCCTGGCACCACTTTCCTACCCAACCACTGGCATCTGCCCTGGCACAGGGTCTTCTGGAGAAAATGAGTCAGCAGTGCGCTTACTGGTGGTGGTGGTGGTGGTGGTAATGGTGGGGTGTGTGTGTGTGTGTGTGTGCGTGCTTTGCGGTGGGAGGGGGGTGTAGGGAATCTCAGCCAGTCAGCTTTTTCCAAGACATGGGAAAGAAAGGGGGTGGCATCGCCCCCCTGATCCCAGCGCAGAGGGGGCAGGACCCGGTGGGGCAGGGCGGAGCTGCAACCCAGACCAGCCTCTTGGGAACAGTCCCTGCTCCTGGGGGCAGGATGGGCAGGGAGCAAGTTCTCTGCTTCTCCAGGCAGGCGGTGAGCAGGAACCACAGTCCGTGGGGCCCTGAGGGGCTGCTCCCCGCCTGCTCACTCCCACACACACCCACACCAGTGACTCCTCCTGCACACGCTCACTCTTTACAACTCCTACTCCACAGGCTGGGAACCAGAGATGCCCTGACCCTCAGGGGCCCGCGGGGGCTCACATCTGTACCATGAGGGGTTCAATTTAGTCATCTCCCGGGGCCCTTTCTGCCCTGACATGCTGGTTCTCACTTTTTCTAACACACACGACGAGAAAGCGACGGGAACTCAGGACCACCCCCACTCCCACCCCCCAGCCCTCCCCAAGCAAGGAAGCGCCGAAACACACAGACCCAAACAGGCTGACACACACGCGGCGATTTCCAGAAACAGGGGACGTGCAAAGACACACAGACACCAAGACATAAGCAGGAGCCCTGGAAATCTGCAGACGGTTTCCCAAGAACAGACAGGAACCGAGACTTACAGGCTGGGGACCTGTGGACACCCACACTGGAACACGGAGACCCCTCCTCCCCCAAGCATCCAAAGAGTCCCCTC
>SJXQ01001606.1:87517-142476 GCA_006408695.1 Aepyceros melampus | reverse complement strand
CAGCGCTCGGCTCGCCAACCCTCTCCGGGCCGGGGGCGCTGCCCGCGTTAACCCTTGGCGGCCTGCCCTACAGGGGCGCAGGAAGGGGCAGGAAGCTGACGTTCCGCTGGAAGCGTCCCGCGCGGCGGGGAACCCCAGCCCGCCCCGGGGCTGGAGCCGCCAGAAGCTGGGGAGGGGGCGTCCCCGAGCCCGTACTCACCCCCCTTGCGCCGCCGCCGCCGCCGCCGCTGTGCCTCGGGTCCCCCGCGCCGATCCCGCTCCCATGGCGGGCCCCTACTTCATGCTCCCGAGCCCGGGGGGCAAGTGTGGGCGCGCCCCATGGGGCCGCCAGCCCCCCGCCCCGCCGCGCCAGGCCGGCTCAGAGCGCGCGGCCCCCGCGCGCCCAGCGCAGTCCGGCTCCCAGGGGCGCCCGAGCAAGCAGGCAGCGCGGCCGGAGCTCCGCGGGCGCCCGCGCCAGGCCCATGGTCCCAGGAGTCCCGGCGCCGCGCTCGCCCCTGCCTCGCTCTTTTCTGCTTCCACCGAAAAGGAAGAAGAAGCAGAAGAAGAAGAAAAAAAAAGATGATCAAACTTTTGGAGGCGGGCTGCTGGCGGTCCCCGGAGACAGAGCAAGGCCGGGCGAGGGCGCGCGGAGGGCGGTAGAAGCTGCCTCCCCGCCGGCCTGGGGGAGGAGAGGAAAAGGAAGGATTTGGGGGAAATGAAGGCGATTTAAAGTCTCGGCCCGCGGTGGCTCTCCACCTTCTCTCCTCCCCGCGCCGGGCCGCCCTCTGCTGCCCCCTGCCGGCCACAGCCGGGGACACAGCCTCCGCGCGCCCACGACCGTCCCGCGGGGACACCCCACCCCCCAGCCCCCTTGTAAAGATGGGCAAACTGAGATTCACAGAGAGGACAGGGTCGGCCAAGACTGTACAGCAGGATGTTCGCAGTTCGGAGATTCGAGACCACTTTGTGAGACTGGGAGTCCCTGAGTTGGGGGCAGATAGAGAAGGTAAGGGGACATACTACTGCTGAAAGGAACCCGAAGTTCCAAGGAGTTCCAGGGATAAATCTGGGACCAGAGCTCGGTGTGCTGACTCTCATAAAAACAGCAACCAGTGTCCCAACACACACACACACACACACACACACACACACCTATTTTCGTCTCAGATTCACAGCATCCTGGAGAACGGACTTTCCTGGCACGTAGTGAGTGGGTTTGTTAAATGCTGATCACCTCTCTCTCCCCAGTCTTCCCTGGTGGCTCAGACCATAAAGCGTCTACCTGCAAAGCGGGAGAGCTCTCTCTCTCTCTCCTCCGTACGAGGTAAGAAACGAGAGTTTAACCTACCTCCCCACCTCAGTGTAGACCAAAGTCTCACTCAGACCACCCGCCACCCACCGCCGCCCGAGCGCAGAAATGCCCATCTTGAAGACGCCACAAACACCTGGCAAATTCGCACACTCCCAGGTCCAGTCCGAACCCTGGCATTAGAAGCCCCTCCGCCTCCACCTCCAACGGCTTGTTCACATTCCCACACATTTCTACACTTGCTCCAAGTTCAGACACACACTCACTCACATGCAGGCGCAGCCACGCACTCCTTCTGGGCTCACACGAACCCACCCTGGGGTGTCTGGAATCGAGCGCACACCCAGACTCTACACACGCAAATGCATGCACATTAGTGCTTACAGGCGCGTAAATGCACACTAGCTTAGTCAGATCCTCCCAACGTACACAGCCGCGTGCATACTTCTCATACATACCTTCACGTGCGCATACACCCAACGTTTCCCAAGTGCACACACACTCGCGCCCTACCCCCAGCTGCACAGAGCTTTCTGCTAGTGCCCATTGCACGCGGAGGGCACACACTCACACCTCGCACGTGCACCCCCTCCCCACTCGCGCGTATCTTTACGCACACACACACCCGTATCCCTAGCACTCCAGGAACCCCGGGGCACTTACTGGATCCCTAGGTGCGAGGCTGGACGGTCGGTCCTTCCTCGGGCGCCTAACGGCATTTGTATTCATGGGTCCCCGCAGCACCGGGCGCGGGCGCGGGGGCGGGGGTGCGGGGTCCCCTTCCCTAAACTGGGCGCGGGCGCTCGGAGCGCAGCGGCACCGGGAGGGGCATGGGCGCGCTGGGCTGCGCCACCCGCCGGGTCCGCCTGCGCTCGAACTTCAGCCGCTCTGCGTCCTCGGACTCCAGCACGGGTCCGGGTGCGGGGGGCGGTTCATAGGTGCAGGGGCCGCGGCGCCCGCCGGGCCTTTTGAAGTCTCCGCTGGGGGCGGGGAGGGGGCACTGAAGGCAGCCTTTTAAACCGTGGCTGCACGCGGGCTCGGTCGAGCAAGGTGTCTGGTTTCAGCAACTTTAGGAAAAGTCCCAAGCCGAAGGAGGGGAGGGTGGTGGGGGGAGGAGGGAGCGGAAGGCGAGCCAAGCAAGTTAGAAAAAGCAGCAGCAAGGCTGTGTGAGGCTTCCTGCAGGGGGCAGAGCACCCGAGGCTGCCAGGAGAGAGGCTCAGCTTGGTACTGCGGTACCCGCAGGCGGCTGGATGGCACGTGGACCCACCCTCGCATGGCCACGTTGAACTTGAGTTCTTAACCTCCACCTGGCCGAGCCCCAGGCGTGCAAGAACACTCCCCAGATCTGCACAAACTGTACCTGTTTGTGCGTTCTTCTGGGGGAAAGCGGCCACCGGTTCTCGGGTTTTCAGAAGTCCAGGGTTCCTGAAGACTGAGAACTCCTAGACCAATCATCCTTGATGTGTTTTGAGCTACCTCCTTTAAGCTAGCCTTTATTTACATTTTTTTGCTATTTTGTTCATCGTGGATTTTTTGACCTGTATGTATGACATTTTTTTAAATATTGCATTAAAAATGTTATGTATCTTGGTTTTTTTTTTGTTTGTTTGTTTGTTTGTTTTTTAGCCACTAAGTCGTGTCCGATTCTTGCTACCCTTTAGGCACCCCTTTCCCTTAGATATAAAATTTCATTACTAAGGGTTTGGGGCGTCCCTTAGTATTTTCTTTTCTTATCAATTTTTATTGGAGTATGTACAGCAGTGCCTCAGCTATATGTATGCATATACCCCTCCTTTGGGGACTTTCTTTCCGCTAGTATCTTGCAGCTCACATGCCTCCTCTGAGCCTGGTGCAGCACTGTTCTAAATGCCCCCACGTATGGAAGGCCTGTTATCTCTGTTTTTCAGATGAGAAAATGGAGATTCTGAATAACTTCAGAAGGTTAAATAACTTTCCTGAGATCACTAAGCTGTTCAGTGATGGAGGTGGGATTGGAACCTGGGTTGTCTGATTCCTGTCTTCGCAGCTGAGCGTGATCATTCAAATGTTAGCCTCTAAAGGATTCTGAGCAGATCTTTGCCGACCTCTTCAGCTTCATATTCTGCCTGGTGAACACCCTCTTTCTGGTGCCTGGACCCAGGCTCTGGACAAGCTGGCCCATTTCAAAGTCTTGTCCATGCTGTCTCTTCCCAGGTTCTTCTCTCCCCCAAACCCTCTTTCTGCATGTTCACACACTCTCTGTCCTTTTAGGTGAAGCTCAAAGCTCTGTCCTGCACCCATATTTTTTAAAAATCCTTTTATTTGTTTATTTTTGGCTGTGCTCTGTCGTCTTTGCTACACAGGCTTTTTCTCTAGCTGTGGCAAGTGGGGCTACTCTCTAACTGCAGCACGCGGCTTTTCGGTGAGATGGCATCTCTCGCTGCTGAGCACGAGATCCAGGGCACATGGGCTTCAGTAGCTGCGGCTCTAGAGCACAGGCTCAATAGTCGTGGCCCTCAAACTTAGTCGCCCTATGGCATGTGGGATCTTCCTGGACCAGGGATCGAACCCGTGACTCCTGCACTGGCAGGCGGATTCTTTACCAGTGAGCCACCAGGGAATCCATCCCCTCCAGCCCATATTGTAGCACACATCACGAGGTATTGTCATGATTAGATCTAACCCCATACCCAGAATAAAGCCTAGAATAAAATAGATGCTCAAACCATTAATAATGTAAATGAATTTCTTTAACTCCTCCAACTCCTCCAATGTGCTAACCCCTGTTCAAAGTTGGGGGAAGAGGGTCTGCCACTATGGAGTGGAGACAAAGAAATGTGTACCTGGTCCTGCTTCCCGGGCACACACACATTTGTATTGTGGTCAGCACCTTGGGGCCGGGAAAGGAGTCTGTATGGGAGACATCAGATGCTGCCATGTCCTAGGGAACCCCCTGCAATCACATAAATATAACACAAAAGAATGTGGTAGATACCATCAGAGAGATACAGATGAATTGAATTGTCAAGCCGACTGAGGGATAGAGAGAAACCAAGGAAGACTCCCAGGAGGAGGTAGGCTTTGGCTCCCAAGTGTGTGTTGGATAAAACTACAGCCGTGGGGGATGACAGCTCAAGTGGAAGAATCACGAGAGGGCCAGGGGGGTGGGAGCAGATTTCAGGCAGATTTTTGTAGAAGGACTGAGGGGAGCCCAAGCAGAGAAACCATCCAGTTTTCCCCATGGCACCATGTGGGTGATGTGCAACTTACCGGTCAGAAGGACATTTCCAGGTAAGAGCATGTATTTCCTCCAAGGTCAGACAGCAGGTCAGTGGCTCAGTTCCAAGGTCTTTCCAAATTTTATTCCCAAATCTGAGTGTGACGTGGTGAGCCCTAGGGAACCTTGCTTCCTTGAGGGAAGCCCCAAAGACCCATGGGAAACCTCCCCCGAAGCCCATAAAGACTGATGGCATCCCCTTTGAGACTCACTGTCCTCATCTGTAAAGTAGGTACATTGAACGTGATCCTCATCGTGGCCCCTTGAGCTTGAGAGAGGGAGATTGTTGCTCGCCAATCAGTCCAGTGCAGTACATAATTCTTGAGGCCCCCTGTTGTTCTCCGGGGCTGGAAGGGAAGTGAGGCTCATGGCCTTCCGTGAGCTCATGGCCAGTTGCAAGGAGAAGGCACGGACACTGATTAGACCGCTACAGAGAGGACCTCGTTTCCTGCCTCAGCTGCTCCTTCACACCCGGTCTTTCTGCCAAGGAGGCTCCTGGCACAATGCCAGGGCTGGGCCCAAACAGTCCTGATGAAAGCTGGGTCCGTAGACACTGAGCCATCACCGACCCTGCGAAAGGGGTGAAGCGCTCACAGGCCAGCCAAAGGGGGGTGTCTCTGTGGGGCAGAAGGCCATCAGCCTGGGAACTGAGCGGACGCTGCCTGCAGGCCCGAGGAGATGAGGCCTGAGGCAGAAGGCTAGGAATTCCCAGCCTGGTGAGAAACTCTGAGGCACATGGGCTACTTCCCACCCAAGCAGAGCAGCCGTGGACCCACTGCTCTGAGAGAAACTGTTGCTCTCAGTAGTTCAGTGATGGACACTTGGTCGGGGCTCAGTAAATGTTTGGCTAAATCGCTGTATGAATCTACCTGCAGAAAGAGGGTTGCACACCACCCTCCTATCAACCTGCACCGATTCATCCACCAGGCCTTTCCAGAGGACCCACCATGTACCAGGGGTGCTTCCTGCTCTCCAGGGTTTGCTGGAGGAGGTGAGCAAGGAGACAGACAGACAGACAGCACAGGTCAGGAAGTCCTGCCTCAACTCATACTGATTTCACTGGTGCCACAGAGCTGGGAGGAGAACTTGGATGCCACGTATTAGTCCCCAATCTTCCAATGCCCGGCTCTGCTGGGCATACCGTGATGAGCCTTTCTTTCATATCTGGCTCACTCTGCATGTCCCAGAGGACTTGTACAGACAGTGCATGTCTCATGATAGAGTCGTTCATCCCCTGGTCGCTCAGCCAATCAGGAGACGCTGCCGTGCATCAGGTCCTGAGCTGGGCGCAGGTCAGGTCATAGTGAATACAAGCTGTGGTCCCTGCCGTGAGCAGCTGCCATGCTGAGTTTCTAACACCAGCACGAAGCACGGTGCCTGGCACATGTGAAGTACTCCGTAGATGCTGAGTGAAATGATCGAGGGAAGGAAAGGAGGGAGGGAGGAAAGGAGGAAGGGAGGGAGGAAGAAAGGAAAAAAGGAAGGATGGGAGAGGAAAAGGGAAGAGGAGGGAGGGAAGGAGGGGAGAGGAAAGGAGGGAAGGAGGGAGGCAGGAAGGATGAGAGGGAGAGAGGGGGATGCTTCCTCCAAGTGCACCAGATCCTGAGCTGGGCACTGGTCACAAGTGAATCCAAGCTGGGGTCCCTGCTGTGAGCAGCTGCCACAGGAGGAAGGGAAGGAGGAAGGGAGAGAGGGAGGGAACAACCAGAGGGGGAAGGCAGGCAGGCGCATGCATGAGAGTAAAGCTACCAGCTCAGGCCGAGGCAGCTCCTCCCCACCCACTGCCTCTCCTGTAGCAAGGTCCTTCCATATACTCGTTGGGCACCTGCCACGCAGCAGGGCCCGATTTCAGGGGCTGCAGGTAGGCCAGTTGCCCTCTGACCTGCTCCGGGCTGTGTTCTCAGCACCCAGGACAAAGCATTTCAGTAAAGTAAACTGAACTTGAACTCCAAGCTGGAGAATGAGGCAGTCTCCAAGAGGGTCCCTTCCCTCTGCTCCTCCAGACAATGCCAGTCTAGTTCTCCTTCCCAGGGGAGGAGGCTGGAGTTAGCACTGGCTCTCATCACTGCCCGCCTGTCTCTCAAGGCTTGGGTTCTGCCTGCCTGGGGGACCACGTCACTCTGGCCCATTGGCTGCCAAGACCCCAGAAACAATCATTCCACCAAGAGGAATGAGCTATGAAGCCAGAGAAGTTCCTGGGCCCCTCTCCAGGAGAGAGCATATCCTCTGGGCACGTGATCGCATTGTCTGGGCATCCCAGACCATCCCCCCCGGGGCCTTTTCCCCACTCCCCAGTCTGGTTTTATTTCCTCAGGGCTGGGCCAAGTGGCAGAGAGTTGGGAGACTGTTTTGCAGGGGGTTGATATTGACCCAAGTGTGGAGACCTTCCCCAAAAGAAATTCATCCCTGAAAGAGCCTCTAGTGCCTCTGAACCCAATTTCCTCATATTACAGGTGGGGAAACTGAGGCTCAGAGTGTATGATGCTCAAGGTCACACAGAGTCAGTGGTGGGGCTAGGGTGAGAAGCCAGGCCTCCCATGTTGATGTCTAACAGTCAAACCTGTCTCCTCATCCTTCAATCCCTTCAGCCGGCAGTGGAAGAATTAGACCCATTCTCCAGATGTGGCAGTTGTGGCAGATTAAGTTCTCCGGACTCTCTCTGGTCATCTGTCTGGAACCACTGGCTGTTCAGCACAGGGAGTCAGGAGTTCTGGGCCACGCCTGCCACCAAGAGTGAAGACCAAGCAGTGGATGAGCTCCGAGACTTTCAGGCCTTCACCCCTGTCATCACTTCTGCTGGAGTGTCCTTCTTCACGGGATTCGCCCTCAGATTTTCCACAGCTGTACTCCACCCTGCCCCCTCCCGCTATTTCGCATCAGGGTGTATATTTATTTCATGCACCTACTCAACTTGCCCTCCTGACGACATGGCTGTGCCTGTCTTCACAGACTCCCCAGGACCTACGCAGTGGTAGCCCTCAGTTGGACCTTGGGTGAACAGGAAGGAAGGGAGGGAGAGAAAGTTGAGGGAAGGAGGGAGTAAAGGAGAGAGCAAGGCAGAGCGGGGGGCTGGTGGACCATTATCCTAGGCTGTTCTCAAGATGGGACAGACCCTGTTGGTTCATTTCTGCTAACAGAACTCCATCTTCGCCCTGCCCTCTTCTAAGAAGCCTCATTCTGCAGTGGAGACTGTGTCCCTCTCAAGCCGAGAGGGTTGACTTCTGCTTAGACTAAGACCACCATGATGGTCCCCTTCTCTTGGCCAGTGAGTGGCCTGGGTGTAGACATAAGCCACAGACCAGCCACTGAGATGTGAAAGGAGTTCTGAGAAATGTCCCTCACTTTTATAAATAGACATGGACCAGCGACATACCCCTTTCTTCACTTTGAACATTGTTGAGTGAGGATATGTTACTTGGAGAGGTTGCAGCCATCTTGCCACAATGAGGTGATGAGTCCTAGGTCCGTGGCCCACAACCTGAGGATGGCAGAGAGGGAAGGCAGAAAGGAGCCAAGTCCTTCAGGACATGACTGAGATGATGAGTCAGGCACGCACAACTGGACTGCCCTTTCTCGAAGCAGTGGCGCCCTCATTTCAAAACCACTTTAGGGAGGGTTTTCTCTTGCTGCCAGCTGAAAGCGTTCTAGCTGATGTAGCAGGGGAATAGGAGCTTTGGTCCATACCACACAGATCAGGGGATTGCAGTGATGGCAACGACAATAATAGTCCCTCTCCCAGATAGCCCAGAACAACTTCATTGCCAGTATCTCAAGTTTCCACATAACAATCCCATAAAACAGCACAGATGGCTGCATCTCTGGTTTAGAGGTGAAGAACCAAAATCCCAAAAGGGCAGGGTCTTGCCCAAGTTCACCAGCAGTGAGGTACAGAAATGGGGCTAGAGCTGAGGTCCCAAAGGCTCGCTATAACAGCAGGCTCTGTGTGTGCAGTGAGGTTTGGGGGCGGTATCTTCCTAGCCCAAGGAGTGATCAATCAGGGCCTGGGGAGGGGACACCCAGGTGAGTTTCAAAAAGTTGAAAATGCATCCGGTCCACAGTTCCACAACTTCTTTAGCAAACTCCTAAGTGGCAGACCTACTGTCAAAGACACTGAAGAGACAGCTGTGTTAGGGAGTCGTCACCCCTCCTCCACCAGCTGAGATCCGTACTCCAGGATCTTGGCCGCCTCATCGCCCCTTGCCCAGACCATGGGATGTGATACATTCCTGCTTGTGGGTAATTCCAGGAAAAGTTGGCCAGTGCAAGTGCCTTTGGATGCTTCTCCTTGTCATAAAGTCAAGACAGAAGAGGCACACACACACACACACACACACACACACGCACACACACCCCAATCTGCTTTTCCACCCAAGAACCAGCAGAGCTCTTCAGATGCATCTCCAAGTATGATCAGGCCAGAGTCCCTTTACAATGACCATTGAGAACAGCAGCTCCAAAATCAGCTAAAGCCTGACTCGATCCCTGAAGTCATTCTGAAAGTAACAACCCTGCCCCCCACCCCCAAAACAAGGCATCCTTTTCTCAGGCCCAGCAGTCTCATTTCCTTTAACTACTACTTATCTGGCAGCCTTGTCCTATCTTCCAACATCATCTCCTCCTACTGTTGCCAAGCGAGCACAGCAAAGCTCAAAGGTCCAGGTGGCATCTGCCTAGCACAGGGTTGAGCAGGACTATCACCCCCCCCCCGATATATATTCTGTGCTTCTGTTAATATGACCCAAATGCTTATTAGCTTTTCTGTAACCATACCACAACATTCACACTAAACTGATGACTACTGGTAACTCCTAATTTTTCTCATGCGCCTCCTCTGGGGTAGTAAAGTTTTGTTCTCCTGAGTGGAACCCTTTTTAAGCATGGCCCATCCTTTCAGCTTATCTGAATGGTTTGTTAAATATGTATCGCTCATCTTTGTTTAATGACCTGTGATTGTAGGACGCTGACCACTGGTCATGCTATTGACCAGACTGATTAATAGCATTGCTTTGTCCCCATGAGTCAGAGGCATCTCACAGTTCAGTGTTGCTGATTGATGATTTGTACCTGGTCTTGGTGAAACCCCCAAAAGCTCTGCCATTGGGGCTGGTTTGTTGGCAAAAACATGCTTACACTACAAGCTAGGGATAAGAAGCCCTAATTGAAACTCCATCTTGGGGTCCTCTGGATTGAGGGTGTTCCATGCACAAGTTAGTTGTCACTGATTCCAGAGAAGAAGTGCACCCTGGTCTGGCCCCTCAGAGGGAGGACAGCTGGGGGCTCAAGCCTGCCCTCACCAGAGCTGTTGTTGTGAGAGAGTCTTTGGCTGTGAAGAATATTCTCACCTTCGCGTAGTCGCTTGATTGCACTGTTTTCCTGCAAAGAACTATAGGCGTGTAAACAGTGTCACTTTGACCCCTCCTCTGAGCCTTTATTAGCCCTTGAACCCAATACTTTGGCCACTTGATGGGAAGAACCGACTCATTGGAAAAGACCCTGATGCTGGGAAAGATTGATGATAGGAGGAGAAGGGGACGACAGAGGGTGAGATGGTTGGATGGCATCACCAACTCGATGGAAATGAGTTTGAGTAAGCTCCGGGAGTTGGTGATGGACAGGGAGGCCTGGTGTGCTGCAGCCCATGGGGTTGCAAAGAGTTGGACATGATTGATGGACTGAACTGAACTGAACCCTGTCTAACTGCTGTCATTAGTGCAGGAACCTATGCACAAATACCTGTGCACAGGTTGAGAGGGTGAGAAAGGACCTGCTGATAATCAGGGATGGATGATTACCATTCACCTCCCTTGGGGCTGGTTGATTTACTCCTTGAGGGTATTTCCCCCATATTAACTGCAGTTTTCCAACCAGATTCTTCTTTGGGATCTCACCTATCTCGACATCTGGGAATGGCTGTAATTTTATATGAACCCCATGCCTGCCGAGCGCCTGAGGCTGGCTGTCGGGTGTGGCCACATTGAGCCCCTTGGGCTTATATCACAGCTCCACTCTGTGCCAGCGCTGTGGGACCTCAGAAGCTCTCTTTACCCCTCTGAGCCTGTTTCCTCATCTGTGAACTTGGAGTGATTAACACGTTTCGCCATGGTGACCCTTCCTTTCTTCCAGCTTCATCAGTCACTGTGAGGTGAGCAATCTGGTCATATTCTGTGGGTCTCGGCTGGATGTTGCTCCCAGACTCATGGGGTCTTTGCCAGTTGTGCTGAGTTGCAAAGCATGCTCCTTTTCCCTCACTGCCCTTGATGGACATGTCAGTAATGGTTAATAGCATATCTCAGTTCCAATCCCTGGCTGTGTGGTCTCAGACACACCATTTAACCTCCTGGTAACCTCTTTTGTACATTTCTCCATCTTTTGAATTGGGATATTAATAACAATATTCACCTCATCTTTTATTGAAGCATAGTTGATTTACAATGTTGTGTTAGTTTCCCATGTATAGCAAAGTGCTTCAGCCCCAAATAAATTGTTGGCTTCTTGGCAAAAAAAAAGAATATATGCACATCTATAATATGTATATATATTCTTTTTCAGATTCTTTTTCTTTATAGGTTATTAAAACATACTGAACATATTTCCCTGTGCTGTAGAGGATGACCTTGTTATTTATTTTATATATAGTAGTGTGTATCTGTTAATCCCAAACTCCTTATTTATTTACCTATTTATTTATTTTTATTGAACATCCTCATCTTTTAAATTTGTATAATAATATTACCAACCTTGTGGCTATAATGAGGACTCAATGAGTTAATATATAGAGAGCACTTAGAACAGTGTCTGGCACATGGTAAAAAATATAGCAAATGCAAGTTGTATTTATCACTATTATTATTTCTGAATATACTCAGATCGTTGCCAATGCTTCAGAATAAAACAGTAATTCTTGGAGTGATGAAGACATAAGGCACTGGGGCCCCAGGCTGTTCTTTCTCCTCTCCTAAGAATCTTGATTGCTTTTGACTCTCTGGTGATCCAGGGACTGCTGCTTCATCCCTGGAAACCACCCGGAGGCATGCATCCATGTCCCTGCATACAGAAAGTCAGGGCAAAGAGCATGTCATGATCAAGCTGATCCAGTCTCTCAAGTGGGGAGAATGAAGCCCAGGGGGTCAGGAAGCACTGACTCCCTCCCCAGCAAACACGCAGTAAGGACCAAAATCTCTTCTCCCAGTGGCATGCTAGAGCTGGCTCTAGAGTGGCACGCCTACTCTGACTGGCTCTCCAGAAGAGATGGTTTAACTTACAGGAAGTTTGTGAGCTGCTGTTATTGTGAGCTCTTACTAAGAACTAAATTCAGGTCAGTTCAGTCGCTCAGTCATGTCCAACTCTTTGCAACCACATGAACTTCAGCACGCCAGGCCTCTCTGTCCATCACCAACTCCCAGAGTCCACCCAAACCCATGTCCATTGAGTTGGTGATGCCATCAAACTATCTCATCCTCTGTCATCCCCTTCTCCTCCTGCCCTCAATCTTTCCCAGCATCAGGGTCTTTTCCAATGAGTCAGCTCTTCACATCAGATGGCCAAAGTATTGGAGTTTCAGCTTCAACATCAGTCCTTCCAATGAACACCCAGGACTGATCTCCTTTAGGTTGGACTGGTTGGATCTCCTTGCAGCCCAAGGGACTCTCAAGAGTCTTCTCCAACACCACAGTTCAAAAGCATCAATTTTTCAGCACTCAGCTTTCTTTATAGTCAACTCTTACATCCATACATGACCTAATTTCATAAACTTAAAATTTTGAAAGCAAATTATATTAAAAACAAAGTAATAAATGCTCAAAACTCATCTCTTTCTAGTTATCTTAGTGCATTTTACTCTTACCTATGTTCTCAGGGTTATTTACATCTTCTGTAACGGAAAGTGGACGTACTCGGTAATGATGAGCATCTCTGCTTAACTCAGCATTCAGTGACATCACAAAGGTAGCTTGAAATGAGCCAGGGTGGGAGTAAGTCCACCTCTGAAACTGGTCAGTGCTATATACCAGGGCTTTCCCCCCAAGAGACCCTGTTGTGAAACATTTATTAGCTCAGCGCTGAGGTCTCCTGCGTGGGCTGGTAATCTGGACGCTGCAGAAGCAGCGAGCATCCTCCTCTTCCCCTGTATCTTCCGTCTTCTCCTCCAGCACAGTCCTGGATCTTGCTCAGCCTTAGGGCATCACTTGGTGCTGTAACTCTCTCTGCCTCCTTGAAACTTCCTTCTTCTGCAGCATCACCCATGCCAGCTACACTCGACTACTTGCAGTTTTCTAGAAACAATACGCTTTTGAGAGTGCCCTGGGCATTCTGTGGTTGAGGCTCTGTGCTTCCGCTGCAAGGGTGCAGGTTTGATCCCTGCTCTGGGAGCTAGGATCCCACATGCCGCACAGTGTCACCAACAAAATAAATGAATAAAAATGAAATTGACACCTACCAGAAAATATACTCTCCCCACCACCACCCCGCCAGTTCTCTGGTGCTTTGCACATGGACTTTCTTCTTTAGAGACATGTTCTTTCTTTCCCTTTCTAGATTCTTATCCTGCAAAATTTGGAAGGTGTCTCCTTTTTCAGGAAAATTTTCTTAAAGGCCCTCCCCCATCCCAGTGCAGGCTGGATATAGTGGTGTACTGGCAAATGCTTAACAACCTGCTCTCTAGAGAGGGAGGGGAATGCCCTGAATTTTAGCATCTGCCAGTTCCTGGGTGCAAAGTTGGGAAGAGATGTGCAGAGCAATATGAATTCACTCCAGCACATCACCAGCTGGATTCTGTCCCCTGCTTTTTTCTGTCCCCTTATATCCCCCATAATACAATGCTGCTGCTGCTGCTGCTAAGTCACTTCAGTCGTGTCCAACTCTGTGTGACCCCATAGACGGCAGCCCAGCAGGCTCCCCTGTCCTGGGATTCTCCAGGCAAGGAGACTGGAGTGGGTTGCCATTTCCTTCTCCAATGCATGAAAGTGAAAAGTGAAAGTGAGGTCGTTCAGTCGTGTCGACTCTTTGCGATCCCATGGACTGCAGCCTATCAGGCTCCTCCATCCATGGGATTTTCCAGGCAAGAGTACTGGAGCGGGTTGCCATTGCCTTCTCCGATAATACAGTGCTAAGCCAAGCCAAATTGCAGCTTGAGGCAAAAGAAATAATCAGTCATTTTGATTCAGTCTTCATTTAAAAGCTTTATCTTTTGTTCATAACTTTTTGCATTCATTTTGATTTTTTTAAAATATTACAGTATTTTTGAGTTTTTTATTGATTTCTTTTGGCACTGCATTAAATTTTGTTCCTCAGATAAGTGCCTTTCTTGCCTCATCCTGTTCTCAGCCGTAACATAGGAGCCTATATCACACCATTATAATCACCATTGTACAGCTGTCTCCCTACCAGGTTATAAACCAGGGGACAAGAATTTAGTTCTGTGTTCCTTGGCACACAGTAGGAGCTCGATAACTATTTTCCAGCAAGGGAGCAGATGAACAGATGGCTGAAGCAACCCCTCAGTTCCTTTGCCCACAAAATAAGACGTGCTGATGAGAAACATCCTCTCCTCTTAACTGGGAGCAGGTTTGGAGCTTTTGAGTTTCAGCTCCTCCAACTCAACAAGGATTAGATTAACCCTGTCCTTGACCTGAGCAAGCCAGCCCATGAGCTGGGTGTTTTCACCAGAACCCATCAGCAGATGCCTCCCGCCTGGGGCAGTGACAGAAGGAAGTTGGATTTGGAAAGTGGAGACTGTCCTAAAACCAAGGGCAGGAAATCACGGAAAGACAGGTGTCCCTTGGATCCCAGGAAAGACTTTCTATCCGTCTGTATCACCTACCTCAAGGAGAAGCCAAGTTCTGGCCTCTGGATGGGTCCCCGAAGCTGCCATTTGGCAGGGTCAACAGAAACGCTAGATGCTTCAGGATGGCTCCCAGCTCAGTCGACGGATGGTCTGCCATCTGAGGGCACCAGGACTTGTCCTTATGCCTTGGTCCATTACTCACCTTGAGGACCACCCAAAGAGAGGTCTTCTGGAATTGCCCCACCACTGGCTTCTCAGGCATCTCAATGGACTCCAGTTGGGGTGAGAGTTAAAGGGTTTTCTTTCTATAAGATTGGCCATGGCTTCTATTACTTAAGCACTTGTTACGTGCTGGGCCCAATGCAAAGAACTTTGCATACATTAGCTCATTGATTGCTCACAAAAGTCTCTGAGGTAGGCATTATTCTACCCATTTTAAAGCTGGGAAACAGAGAGGTTGGTAACTTGCCCAAGGTCACACAGCTGATAACCAATTGAACTGAAATTCAAACCTAGGAACCATGGTGGGAACCACATTTAAGCAAGAAAAGAGACTTCTCAGATAGACTCCTTTTAAGTACTGTGCCCACGAAAGTCAAAAATGGAGGCGGAAATGGGCAGACAAAGCCATTTTTGTCTTCTGTCCTGGCCTCGTCCACTGCTCTGGACATGCTTCCTGCTCTCCCAGCCCACCCGTCACAGAAGCCACTTTCCCCCCACCATTCCACTCACCTCTCCATCAGTCTGCAAAGGGGAGTTGTATGTCCCCAAAGCAAGATTCCTCAGCTCGAAGACACTTGTAAATCCATATTTAAAGGGAGCAGGGGAGAAGGGGGCAGTGAACAAGTAGTGATCCCTCTCCCATGCCAGGCGCCTCAAACATGCATTCAGCCCTTCTCACCTCAGGACTAGGGGGCAGGTGCTCTTCCCATCTCCATCTAAAGGGCTAGCCACATGTGGCTATTTAAGTGTAAATTCCTTAAAATTAAAAAATGAAAGTAAAGTTTCTTCATCACGCTAGCCACAGTTCAAGGGCTCAACAGCCAAATGCTCCAATCACAAAAACAGAAAGTAGCAGATTAAATTAAAATTAAAAAAAAGAATCTACAATATGCTGCCTACAAGAGATTCACTTTAGGGCAAAAGACACACATAGATTGAAGTGAGGGAATGGGAAAAGATATATGGTGCAAATGAAAACGACAAGAAAATGGGGGTCACAATACTCATATCAGACCAAATAGACTTTAAACAAAGCCAGACACAACTAGAGACTGAACAACAGAGAAGGACACTAATGGTAAAGGAATCAACACAGGAAGAGAATACTATGCTCGCTGTACGCGTGGGCACACAGTGTAAGTGCGCCTAAATGTATAAAGGGGCTCCCAGGTGGCTCAGCGGTAAAGAACCCTCCTGCCAATGCAGGAGATAAAGTTTTGATTCCTGGGTCAGGAAGACTCCCTGGAGAAGGCATTAGCAATCGACTCCATTATTCTTGCCTGGGAAATCCCATAAACAGAGGAGCTACAGTCCATAGGGTTGCAAAAAGAATCAGACATGACTTAGCAACGAAACAGCAACAACAACATATAACAAATACTAACAGACCTGAAGGAAGGAATACAAGTGTTCAAAGCCATATGCAGCTGGTGGCTACTGTATGGGACAGTGCAGGCCTAGAATATTTCCACTCTCAGAGCACATTCTATTGGACAGCACTGTATGGAAGAAGAATGCGAACTCTGAGAATGACTTGCTTGGAACCACACAGAGAGTTGCAAACAGAACTGGGATGGGACCCATATTTCTCGCTTCCAAAGCCTCTACTCCCAGAGCCTGGAATATATTTGCCACTGCCTGGCCCCAGAACAAGGATGATTGTTTGCCTGGGATGGTAGGTCGACTTGGGAAACCAAATAAGAGATCAGAAGACTGCGGGCGAATACCAAAGTGAAGAAAAGGAGCCAGCTGTTCTTAAGGGATATTTTTATCCTGCCCAGATATCCTGGGGAACTTCCCCCCTCCCTTTAAAGCTATTTTTATCTCAAGAGCTGGAATCAGAATGCTGTCTCCCTTGGACCGATGGAAGGAGCCACTGATACATCACAATACTAGCAATGGGACCTCCTCTTCGCTTGACTGTTTCCAAGGCGGGTTTGCATCCGTTCTTTGATGCCATTCCGCACTAATCCGGAAAGTCAGTACAGTAAATGTGGAGAATGCAAGCCCCAACTTACAGATGTGGAAACTGAGGCTTGGATGGGTGCAGGGAACTGTTTCAATAGCTTGTGTATGGTGGAGCTGAGATTTAACGTCAGGCTGAGTTGAGGGTGGATTTCTCACCCAAATGGAAAAACAGCCCCAAATTTTTGCCACACTCTACCTCACCCCTTTCTGGTTGAGTGGGCAAATTGCTCAGTATCTTCAAGCTTCTTTTCTCTGGTCCATGATAAAGGGAATTCTAATCTTTTTCTTTCTTTCTTTCTGCCACAGTTTTGCTGGAAATCTGGCCAATGGGAAAGCATTTGGTAAACTGTAAAATACCCAATACTCAGAAACAGTTTATTGTTATCATTATCATTGTTAGCATCGTCATCGTCATCCGTGAAATCTACTATTGTATGCAGCTCCATCCCTTCCCCCTCTTGGGGCCTCAGTTTCCCCGCCTGAAACCTGAGCAGTTTGGCCCAGAGGATCTCCAAGGGGCCTTCCTTCCAGCCTTGGCTTGCCATTTCTATGACCCATTCATTCAGTCAACAAGTGTTTATTGAGTTCGAGCAGCCTGACACAGTGGGGAAATGAAGGACCAGAGGCTCTCTGCCCAGGCTGTTTCAGCCACATACGCAAATTTCCTTGTGTTTTCAAAAGGCAAATTATAGGAAACATGTTATTCACCATAACACACTCGCCCCATCTCTTAGGGAAAAAAAAAAATCCCTTCAGCCCCACCAAGAACTAAGCTAACAGAAGACAGAAACCCACCCTTGTTCCTCTGGGCAGCTTTCCAGACACTCACATCCCCCTTGAAAAGGGGAAACTGTGCGGCATGTGTCTCGGGGGCTGCTGCAGACCCCGTAAGCAACCTGAGTTTGTCTCAGCTCCCTCCATCCTGAGAGGTCAGCCACAACCAAGGGAAAAAACAGCCCTGTTCTGTGCCTGGCCGTCCCCAGAGAGAGGAAAATTGTCCATAAATATTTTTACCTCACGGTCACCAAGGGAGTTGTGAGGAAGGCTTTGATTCTCCAAACCCCTGGACCACTCCCTTCCTCTGGGGACCCCGTGGTCGAAGCTGACCTGGGCGTCCCATCTCCCACCCCCAAATTACAGGCTGCTGCCCCTGTCGCCTGCCCCCAGGAGGCGGTGGGATTAGAGGCGGGACCACACTGTACACGGTGGCCAGCCTCAGGGCTGCTGGAATCGCCTCTCCCAGCCAGCTGGTTTCCTGCCGGGAGCTGGGTGGTCAATGCAAAGGAAAGGAGGACCCAGAGGTGGTGCTGGGTCGGAGGGAGGGTCCCAGGCAGGAGCAGAGAGAGAGGCTCATCTGGATCTTGAGTTGCCTTGCTCATCAGAACCTGTATAGAGGAGGTCCTGAGACGCGGTTCTGACCTGAAACATGGTTTACTGTAAAACAGACGTTTGGAAGTCAACAGACCTCTCAGATCCAGAGACAGAATGGCTAATGGTGCCATTTCAGACTCTATGACAGTCACTGATGAGATACTCTAGGTGAGGAATTCCAACCCAGAACACCTAAAACGACCCCACAGGGAAACCCTCTATGTCCTGTCCTGCCTTGCTGTCACCTCCTTGCCTATCTGAAGAAGATAGCTACCTTCTGGAACTTTCTAGAAGGGAACACTACACTGGAGAGCATATCAGACATGAGCACCTCCAAGGGTCATCCAAGTGGAAGGTTCTGCGGTTCCTAGATCCCTTGAGCCGTAAAGTTTCATGTCCCAAGTGTTCGACTTCTCATGCCTTTTGGCGCCGGAGCTCTGAGGCTATAAAATCCTGGAATCCTACCTGGCACTGCCTTTCGGCTTCTATGATTCCATGCTTCTGAGGCTAAGATTTCTGTGATCCTTCAACCCTGTGACCTACTTCAGGGTAGACAAGGACCTCACACAAGGGAGCATTCATTCCCAGCAGGGATTATGCTCAAAGGTGCCCCATGTGGCTGCCTGGCCACTGTGATGGACAACAGTCCTGGCCTGGAGGCTCCCAGGCTTTACTCGCCTTCTGACCTTTTCCTAGCCATCTCCTCACTTGGTCCCTACTTAATCCCACTCAGCCCCACCCCGCCCACGTCAGCGGGTGTGGGTAAGGATGCTGCTGAGGTAGCCAGTGCCCTGGTCTCCCCATCAGCATCTATTCCTACGGGACAGAGAGAAGAGAGGCAGTAATTAGGTTTCCTCAGGCCGTGTGTTTCCCCAGAGACTCGCAACTGGGAGAAACAGAGAAGGTGGGTTGGTCCCTGGACCCAGCTGTAGCTTGTTTCATCCATATCTGGGTGGTCTGGAGTTTCCTTCAGCCTCAAAATATGTCCTTCCATGCCTACTGTCATTGGAAACCCCATCTGTGAGGAGGTGTCCTTTAGATGAAGGTCTCTGGGTAGACTGACTGTGTTAGCTGGACGGGAGAGAGGGGTCCTTCATTCTTCTTTCATTGTCTTACTCATTTATTCAACATGCACGAAGGCTAAATCTCAGTCCACAATGCAGGGCACAGGAAATATGGCTTTTTAACAATTTTCTCTGGATAAAGTAAATTCCAGTGTTGAGTCTGTGTATCACCATGCTGGCAGGAAATTCAGTGTTGGTCATTACTGAGGCTCCTTTACGGGCTCCCTAGGTGGCACTAGTGGTAAAGAACCCACCTGCGCATGTAGGAGACATAAGTGACGTGGGTTCGATCCCTGGGTTGGGAATATCCCCTGAAGGAGGACATGGCAACCCAATCCAATACTCCTGCCTGGAGAGTCCCATGGACAGAGGAGCCTGGTGGGCTATGGGCTGATGAATAGAGTCAGTCAGAATTTGGCAAGCACGTATGCACAAGGCTCCTTTACATCCCCCGTCCTGGTTCTGGTTGTGCAAAGATCCTGGGGTCTTAGGCAGAATAATTGGGGAGATTTCTTTGTCTTTCTGATTCCATCTGTGCTCACTGAAGTTCTCACTGTCTGTGTCAGAGGTCCCTTTAAGTCTAGTGACCTGGTGGCGTGCTCCGGTCACAGGAAGGTGGGATTCCATGTGTCATGTCCAGCCTTCCCAAGGACTTCATGGAACATCCACTCTGAGGCTTTATCTGTTTCCCAAACCCGAGGTCCCACCAACGCAAACTTCCCCTCCTCCTTGTCTCCTTCCTTCCCCTCTGGGACCCTCATCTCCTCTCTGAACTCAAATGAGACTTAACATCAAGCAACCCCAGCTCTCAGCTCTTCCAAAACTCCAGCCCGCAGAACATCTCAAGGGCTGACCAGCTGCCTGAACTGGGGATGAAGGAAGAAGTACACAGACGGTAGCACCAAGGAGCACCTCACAGGCTCATCGTCCCACACACATTCATATGCACATGACCCTGGAGATTCACTAGAACAGCTGGCTGCGTCTATGCTAACAAAGACAAGAGCAGAACACCGGAGGAATTGGGCACAGCTTGGGTACAGTTTCAGCAAGGAGGTAAGTTCTGGGAAATTAAAGCAGGGCGTGGCAATGTTGATAGGGAGGGGCTTTGAAGGGAGTAGGATATTTGGGGGAAGCCTGATTGGCTTGTGTTCCCCTGGCCCTGCCTGTAACCCTAGGAAAGGTCTTGGGAGCTGCTAGGGAAAGAGAACAGCCGCACCTTATGAGGAGGCATCTCCAGCCGTGCAAAAAGCACCAGGCTTGGAGTCCTGGAGCCCTGACTTCTGGCCACGGACGACCACAACTCACTGTGAGACCTTGATTAAGTCTGTTCACCAAACCCCCAAAACCCCCCATCTGCCTCCTCCAGGCCCTGATTCTCCAGCTGAGAGTACAGGTATCAGGCCGGGTCCTGATTCCCTGGTGATGACGATCACAGTCTTCCAGCTGGGGGTCTAGCATCATCCTTGTCTTTGGCCTCCACTGAACGCCCGCCCCCCTCCCCCAGCATCCTGAACAGAGGTGGCCAAAGGCTGCTGTTGGAGTGGACTCTGGTCTGGAATTGCAGCTGAAGGATGGCTGGGGGTGGGGTCAGACACAAGCCAGTCAGAAGTGGTGACATCTCTACTTGTACCGTGGAGTATTATTAACAGTTAAAACAGAAGGAAATCCATTTGCGGCAACATGGGTGAACCTCAGGGGCATTCTGGTGAGTGACACATGTCAGAGAAAGAGAAAAACTGCATGATGTCACTTCCATGTGGAATCTTAAAAACCCAACTCACAGAAATAAAGAACAGATTGGTGGTTGCCAGAGGCAGGGGCTAGGGAGAGGGGAAATGGATGAAGGTGGTCAGAAAGCCCAGACTTCTGGTCATCAGATGAACACTTGGAGATGTGACGGACAGCAGAGACTCTAGTCAGATCTACACTGAATTATTTGAAAGTTGCAAAGAGAGTAAATCTTCAAAGTTCCCATCTTGCACATGCAAAACAATTGTAATTATGTGAAGTGATGGATCCATCAACTAAATTTACCATGGTAATCAGTTTGCAAGATATATGGATATTAAATCATTACATTCTATAACTTAAACTATACAATGCCACATGGCAGTTATATCTCAATAAAGGTGAAAAAAGAAGTGGCTGCATCTCCTGGCTCCTTTCTTCCCAGCTGCAGAGGCCAGTCTGGCACTTTCCCACCACATCTGACACACACAGTATGTGTGTGTGTGTGTGTGTGTCTGTGTGTGTCTGTCTGTGTCTGTGTGTGGCATGCTCTGAACACAGGGAGATAGGATTCCAATGTCATGTCCAGCCTTCCCAAGGACTCCGTGGAACATACACTTTAAGGCTTTATCTGTTTCCCATCAACCCGAGGTCCCACCAAGGCCAACTTTCTCCTTCTCCTTGTCTCTTTCCTTCCCCTCTGGGACCCTCGTCTCCCCTCTGAGCGCACATGAGACTTAACATCAAGCAGCCCCAGCTCTCAGCTCTTCCAAAACCCCAACCCCCGGAACATCCACAGGCACACACATGCACACACGCTCGGGCCTTCAGGAGGAGAACGAGGGCTGCCTGGCAAGGAGACCACCTCAAGGCGTCTTTGTCTCCCCGAGGCAGCAAGACCCCTGTGGTCCTGCCTGTCACCCTTATTGCAGTACCCTCCAGTTCTCCTAGCCCCCAGCCCCCAGGATCAGCCCCAGCTGTGGACAGAAACGAGAGAGAAACAAGAAAGAGGCAGAGGCACCTGACATACAAGCAGGAGAAGACAGAGAGAGAGAGAGAATTCAGAGACAGACAGATAGGAAAGCAAAACAGAAAGAGAAATGGAGAGAAGACGGTCATCTAGAAGAGAGAGGATGGCGGGAAAAGGTAGCAAAGAACAAGACAGATGGCATGGGGAGAAAGGTAGGTCTTCGAGAGAGAAGAGAAACGTCATAGGGGGAGAGCAAGAGAAGGGTCAGAGACTCTGAGTTACAGGCCAAGAGAATGAAGGAGAAATGTGGAGGGTCGTGGCAAGGAGAGTAAGGAGGACTCACACAGGCACACACATAGTTACACAAACACAGTCACACACCCAGAATCATACACACAGTCACACACAGTCATACACACAAATACACAGTCACACACACAGTCACATACAGCCACACACAATCACACGTACATATGCACACAGTCACACACATGCACACCCACCATCACACACCAAGGACAGGCAGGAGAGGAGCTGGAAGACACAGGCTGAGCCTCTAGCCAGGAGGGCCTCTCCTACTCAGACCCTCGATGACCCCCAGAAGCCCCCAGAGCTGCAGCCTGGTAAGCTCAGGTCCCGTCACTACAGGGCTGCCCCCTCCACCTGCGGTGTGTCTGGCCCAAAGAACGCGAGGCGGCGGTCTCCTCCAGAGGCCGGCCCTTGGAGGCCAGGGCCCGAGACTCAGATACAGAAGTCCGCCAGGGCCCGTCACGCTGCTCTTGCTGCAGAGCCCATGCCCTCACCCCTTCTTCCCCTGCCCTGCCCCCGGGGCCGCCCTCACTCCCTTCCAGGTTTTATCCCTAAACCACACATCTGGTCTCTCTGTCTCAGGATTTCTTTCCGGAGAACCTGGCCAAAGACACTCACCTCTCAGCTTCAATTCTTTCTGAAAATAGGGATGATCAGACTCATTGCCCAGGGTTGTTCTGAAATGAAAGGCGATTTGCAAATCACTTGACATGGGGCCTGCCAGGTGTTGAGTAAGCCTTTGATAAATGCTTACCATCATCCCCGCCATCCACACTGTCATCGCCAGCGCAGAGGGCTGTGGGGAGTGGGGAGGCTGAGGCCGGCAGGGCCTTCCTCCCTCCACTGCTCTGATTCTAGCACAGTTGACTTCCACGGGCTTCGCAGTCATTTACCCCCCTCCCGGGAGGCCCACCCCGCTGTCCCATGGACACTGCACACTTAGCCTGTCCAAAAGTGTCAGCTCGTCTTACCCCAGCTCGCTGCCCCTTCAGTGCTCCCCTCCCATCTCCTGCCTCCAAGGAGGATAGATACTTCGTCATTCATTGATATTTCTCATGACAGAAACAGAGCCTGGAATACAAGTGATACTCAATACGTGTTTGCCTATTGAATGAATGAGAGAGTGAAGGGGACACAATAACAAGGAAAGATCTAACTTGCCTAAGAACGTACCAAGCATGGTGAAAATAAACCCAGACCCAGGGTTCCTGCTTTCACAGACTCCTACAAGGTAAGCAGGCAGCAGGAGGAGCTGCTGGGGGCCAGCCGGCGACTCTGTCTGCCCCCATCCCAGGCCCTTGGAGTCTCTGCAGGCAGCACCTCCCTGCCAATGTCCGGCCTCTCCCAAATCATGGAAAGAATGAGAGCAACCAGCAGAGGCCCGGGGATGCTCACGGGCTCTCCTAGGAAACTGGCGACAGGCCGTGGGGAGCTTCCAGCCACTCTGAGTCCTCCGCGCAGGCGCTGTGCATGCAGGTGGGCTCCCTGTGGGAGGGAGGCACCTCCTTCTGTCCTGGGGCAGACGCTGAAGACCTCATCTCTGGCTCCCAGGACCGCAGGGCTCTGGGCCACGGCCCACTGCCCAGATGGGAAGACAGAGGCCAGGTGGGCTCGCCCAAGGTCACCCTGTGAGTGGGCAGAAGGCTTTGACACCACACCTCCTCAAGTCAGAAATTACAGTAACTGCTGAAGCTGCCATTTGTCAGCCCTTCCTCTACCCCAGGCGCCATGCGGGCTGCTGTGGCCACGGGCTCGGTTCCTAGGCGTAGGTCTTATAATCCCTATTTGAAACATAGGGGCGACGTAGCTTTGAAAACCCAAGTCACTCACTCTAGGGCATGCAGTTACAAGGTTGAGCTGGACCCCTGTGGAGTCCTGGCTGGCCCCAGAGGCAGCCGTGACACAGTTCCCGATCCCTGCAGGCCTTTCCCCTTGCCTTGGGGGCCTGGGCACCCAGCTGATACCACGTGCCCAGGCGCTCCCATCCACGGCCCTCACCCACCAGCCCTCAAAGCCCCTTTCATGGGCCTACTCCACATCCCACTGGGGAGGCCGGACAAAACCGCTAGTGTTGGGATTATTTTTCTATTTCCAGATGGATCTGTTTTCTGGCTCCATCCAGGGCCTCCCATCCTTGCGTGGGGGCCGGGGGCCCAGTGCCAGGTTAATATTAGGAGGTAGCAGGGAAAAAAAAAAAAGGCAACCTAAGGCAGCTCCTCACAGAGTTCTGGGCTGTTCCACCAGAGCAGCCTCAGAGGAATATTCCTGGGGCATTTAAGGGGGCCTGGCAGCCATGCGGGCCACAAGGAAAAAAGGATACTCTTAAAAAAAAACAAACAATAGTTCAAGGAAGCTCTTCAGTGTCTCCTTTTGGGCTAGGGGCCAGCACAGAGTCCCCAGGTGATCTTGGAGCTGAGCTGGACTGTACATACGCTGAACTGAAAACGATATTTTAAAATTCAATCAGGCAGCCATTCATTTAACCAATATTTACTGAGTTCCTACTGTCATCAGGGGATGTGCAAAGGTTTCTACTCGGGTGGAGCCCACAGCCTCCTAGAGAGACAGCGTTAGTTGGGTCATCACACTGCTAAAGGGACCCTACCCTGGGGTCAAGTGCTGTGGAAAAGAAGACCCCAATACAGAGGATGTCAAACTTCAGCTTTTGTCTAAACCACCCAATCTAAATTTTTCAAAAAAAAAAAAAAAAAGACCCAAAGTGGGAAGAGACTTTTGGTTACCTGGACAGAGTTCCAGGGTCCAGAGCTATACTCCCTCAAATTTGGCTGGGCCATGGCAGAACAACTTGGACAGTGATGGGATCCAGACAGTCTTGCCTTGTTACTGGGGGACTATGTGAAGAAGATCAGGATGAAACGTTCACTTCAGATTGTTACTTGGACCCATGTGCTGGGACTCAAACCTGGCCAAAACCCACGGTCTTCCAACTGAGATCACACACCTGCTTTCGGGACTTAATGAAGCTCAGGTTCTCAATGTCTCATCTCAGAAAGAATTTAGTGAGAAACAAAGCGACAGGTAAGAAGCGGATTTATTTAGAGAGAAACACACTCCACAGACAGAGTGCGGGCCCTCTCGGGAGCCGAGGGCAGCCTCATGGTGCGGTGTGGTTAGCTTTTATGGGCTGGGTAATTTCCTAGGTTAATGAGTGGGAGGATTATTCCAACTATCTGGGGGAAGGGGCGGAGATTTCCAGGAATCAGGCCACCACCCACTTTTTGATCTTTGAAGGTCAGCTTGGAACTGTCATGGCACCTGTGGCTGTGTCGCTTAGCTTGCTGATGGGTTACAGTGAGCATGTACTGAGGCTCCGGGTCTAGCCGAAGTCAGCTTGTCTGTCCTTTTGGGCCCATTTGGTTCTGGTCAGTTTAGGTTGTATCCTTAAGTAAGTAAGTGTTAGTCACTCAGTCATGTCTGATTCTTTGTGACCCCATGGACTGTAGCCCACTGGGCTTCTCTGTCCATAGGATTTCCCAGGCAAGAATACTGGATCGGGTTGCCATTTCCTTCTTCAGGGGATCTTCCCAAGCCAGGGATAGAACCCTGGGCTATGTCATTCCTTCAGAGGTTGTGCCCTGCTCACTTCCCTCCTGCTTTAAGGCTATGGGGAACTCGTTGACCACCATTGATGAAAGCCAAGTGTATAAGGAAATTGTCTCCAAAGCTCATTAAATCTGTCTGTTAGTGGAAATGTGACTCAGAGACTGTTACCAAAAGACCCAATCCGCCCGAGGAGGGACACGTTTCGCTCTCTTCTTGGCCTCCAAAACCCAGGAACAAAATCAACGTTGTGTGTTTGTGTGGGGCACAGATGTGATGTTGGGGCAGGGGAGGTCCTCTGAGGCCCAGGAGAAGTACCGGGGGATTTTGACCTGAAGCAGAGTCACCTGAGTGTGGGGAGACAGCCCGTTGAAGGGCCATCTTGTACAAGTCCACGCTGTCTGGGTGGTTTTGGGGAAGGCTCCAGAGGGACATTTCACCCCATGCTGAAAAGGAACTTGAGTTTTCAATGTACGGAGGGTGAAAACAGAAGGTGGTGAACAGCCAGGCCTGGCCAGGGTAGGGCTGGGGGTGGGGAGAGGAGTGCAGAAATCAGTGACTCCTTGGCAGAGGCTGAAGGGGAAACTTCTGGCCCGGTTAGGGGCTTGGATCAGAACCCAGGGCCAAATGAGGTCTACAGATGTTGTCACACTCAGGATCCTGGCAGGAGGCAGCACACACTACAACAGGGGTCAACTGAGAGAGTATTCGATGCTCCTGGCAAACAGACCAAGTAGCTGATAGCTAGTGATGCTGCTACTAGTGACACTGATGTAAAAAAAAAAAAATTAGAATGGAACCTCTCAGTGGAAATATTCAAAACAAGTCATCCACAGAGGACTGGGCTAGGTTGTGGGACTCAGCCAGGGCTGGTGAAGCACCGGGGACAGTGAGAGGCCCTTGCCATCTGATTCTGAAGGCACGAGAGGAGGGAACAGGTTAGTGAAGCCGAGCTGGAGCTACAACAGGAAAGCCACCATCACAAAGTTCCAGCAGTAGCGGCAGAGAGGGAGAAAATACCCCAGCGTCTCTCCTCTTGTCCTCCAGTAGCGGGTCCCCCGACAAACCAAACCCACTCAGAAGTTAGGGGACAAGGGAGCCAAGGTGAGGCCGTGCAGCCCCCGGAGGTCAGCCTCCTGAGGGCACAGGACAGGGCAAGGAGGTGCAGGGAGTGGATGAGGGGACCAGGAACGGGGAGGAGAATAACAGACAGGAGGTGTTTCAATTGGCTATCCATATGTCCACCTTCAAAAAAAAAAAAAAATACCTTGGGTGGTAAGGCGATTTCCAGTTGGCCACAGACCTCAGCACTCCCAGCTACCTGACCGTTCAAGCGGCCAGGTTTAACAGGTTCCCAGCTGGCCCCTGAAGGCAGCTGAGTTTCTGAGCCCCAGAAAACTGAACTCAGAGGTGACTTCCAAGACCCCTTCGACTTCCTGATTCTCAGGGAGAAGTGGGGTAGATTAAGAAAAGAAAGTCAATTGTTCAGGCTATGCTGAACCCCTTCCCTTCCCTGTGCTGGGACCCACTTGGGGTTCTGGGAAACCAGTGATTATCAAGAAAAACTGGTTTTAAACCTCAGAGAACTTACAGTCTGATGAGAGGTGACTTGAATTTGTTGAACAAATATCTAGAAGGCATGGTTGGGTGTTGTTTACATAGCAACAAACATTAATTCCCCTGACCTTATATTTGTTGGGGAAGACAGAAAAGAAGGAAGGAAACCCATACATGTATAATTTTATAAGCATTGTGAAATCACCAAAGCAGGCTAAGTGTTTTGAATATGATGAGAATCTTGAGGCTTGTTATAGTTATCAGTTGGTGTGTGAAAAAGAATTGCAAGCAGAGTGACTCATAACAACCAGACAAGCTGAGGGCTTCTCTCAGTTCCTTGAGGTCCGGGGTCTGGACTGGGAAGACTCAGACGGCTGTGGAAGCTCGAAGAGGCGGGGGCTGGAAGCATCTCCATTCACGTGTGTGGCAGGCACCCCAGTGCCCCGCTCTTGACCAAAGATGTCCACGTCCTCATCCTGGAACCAGTGAATAGGCTACCTTAGGTGGTGAGAAAAAAAAAAAGGCTCTGTAGGTGTGATTCCTCCAGTGTTCTTGCCTGGAGAATCCCAGGGACGGGGGAGCCTGGTCGGCTACCGTCTATGGGATCGCACAGAGTCGGACACGACTGAAGCGACTTAGCAGCAGCAGCAGCAGCAGGTGTGATTCAGGATTTGAAGTGGGAAGAGTATCCTTGGTGACTCAGATGAGGCCCCTGGAAAGTCAGAGAAAGACACGTGACAACGGAAGCGAGGGACATAGAGAGCGATTAGAAGATGTTATGCTGCCAGCCTTGAAGCTGGAGGAAGGGACTATGAGCTGAGGAATACAGGCAGCTTCCAGGAGCTGGAAAAGGCAAGGATTTCCCCCAGAGTCTCCAGAAGAAATGCAGCCTGGCCTGCACTGTGATTTTAGCCTGATGAGACCCATTTAGGACTTGACTCAAGAAGTGTTAAGAGAACACATTTGCATTATTTTAAGCCACCAAGCTTGCAGTAATTTGAAGACATAGCAGCACTAAGAGGCTAAAACGATGTACCTGGTGCACTGGCTTCAAGGTAACGAAACAGTGGGCTCGGCCAGGGTGGCTAGCCAGATCACCACCGCCCCCGCTCCCCCACATGACCTCTCCAGGTTGCTTGGTCTTCCTCACAGCACGGTGGCCTCAGGGTGGCTGGACTTTCCATGGTGGTCCAGAGCTCTCAAAACAAGTGTTTTAGCAAAAAGGCAGAAGCTCCATGGCCTTCTACAATCCAGCCTCAGAATTTCCTAGTGTCGCTTCCATCATATACAATGGATCAAAACAGATACAAGTCCACCCAGGATCAAAAAGAAGGGACAGAGACCCCTACCTCTTGCTAGGGAGAGAATTGGAACATTTGCAGCCATGATTTTAAAATCACTGCAAGGCTAGATTAGATAGGGTGGTCAGGGAAGACTCCTCTGAGGAGGTGACATTTGAAAAGAAGCTGGATGACGTGAGTGAGCAAAGCTGGCAGAGGGCTCCAAGGAAGAAAACAGAAGTGCGAAAGCCCAGATGTGAGACGGGACAGGCAAATAACCAGGCAGTTCCAGTTCACGCGACAAGCGATCAGTGGGGGCTCAGAGGGTTGTGGAATCCCGCACAGGGCCCTGGAATCAGGCTGAGAAGCTTCTAGAAGGAAGGAATGTGTGAGCAGAGGGCTGATGATTGGAGCTAGATGACTCATGTTGGAGGACTTGGCAACCCCTCTTTCATACTCTGCATTTCACCTCATGGAGGGCTAAGGACTGGTCCAAGCTCCTCTCCCACCAGGCCCTGGGACGCCCACAGGCTCAAGCAGACCTTGGTAAAGGTGTATGCTTCCTGAGCTTTGAGTCAGCTTTTTCTGTGTCCCCCATGGTCTGCCCTTTCCTCCCAGACACCCTTTCGCAGGCTCCACCAGGTGAGGCCTGACCTCATGAACCCAGGGCTGGACAAGCGCACTTTCTCATAAAGGTAAATAGAGAGGCAGTGTGCACACAGGGAGCTTACCTCCCCGACTGATGCCTCCTAGGCCTGGCCCCTGCCCACCTTTTGGGGACCAGGCAAAACTTTCTTCCCTTCACAGCTGCAGCCAGAGGTAGGAGGAGGCCTGGGTCCAGCCAATAAGAATAGAAAAGAGCAGAAACATTTGAGCAGAAACAGAATAAGAGCAGAAAACATTTCTCTGGTCTCCAGGGTCAGTACAAGAATTCCAGCCCCGGCACAGGATTTGGCATGTAGAAGATGCTCAATAAATATTCCCTGAATAAAGGAAACAAAGAGAGAAAAAGAAAAGAAATGAAGGGAGGGAGGGAGAAGGAAGGGAAAAAAAAGGAAATCAGAGTTTTTTCTCTGACACAATAAAGATGGAGAAAAACACAGGCCGTGTTTCGATAGTTGTGGGTGCAAATCTTAGTTCAGCCTTTCACTAATTTACTGCAGGTCATTTTACCTCTCTGAGTCTCAGTTTCCTCATCTGTAAGATGGGGATAATCATAGCAACCAATCACCCTAAGCTAGGGAATGACTAAACAGGATGGTCTCCAAAAAGTGCCAATAAAGAAGGTGATGGGGGCTTCCCTGGTGGTCCAGTGGTTAAGAATCCACCTTCCAAAGCAGGGGATGCGGGTTTGATCCCTGGTCGGGGAACTGAGATCCCACGTGCCACAGGCAGCTCATCCCGAGCGCTGCCAGCTGCTGAGCCTGTGCGCCCTGGGCCTATGCACCACAGTTGAGACCCAATGCAGCCAAATAAATAAAATTTTTTTAAGAAAAAAAGATGATGAAGATGGTGATGGAGAAGATGGTGTGTAACAGGCCTAAGCCCTTGGCACATGTCAGACGCAGCTCCGAGACCCCCTCTAAGAATCAGTATCTTTCATTCTCACAGCAACTCAGGGAAATATTTTGCAGATGAGGAAACTGAGGCACAGAGAGCCTAAGCAACTTGCCAAAGGTCACACAGCTCATAAGCTATACATCACGAATTCAAACCCAGGCCGAGTGCATACTCCAACTGCATAGTACAGAAGCTGGCATGTAGTAGGAACTCATTAACAGGCATGTCCTCTGTCCCCTGGGTAACTGTCTTCTCTCTCATTGGGTGAAAAAGTGAAGGTGTTAGTTGTTCAGTCATGTCTGACTCTTTGCAACCCCACGGACTGCAGCCCACCAGGCTCCTCTGTCCATGGAATTCTCTAGGCAAGAATACTGAGTGGGTAGCCATTCTCCAGGGGATCTTCCTGCCCCTAGGATCGAACCTGGCTCTCCTGCATTGCAGGCAGACTCTTTATTGTCTGAGCCACCTCCCACTGGATGATGAGCGCTTAAGAGTGGGGCTGCTGGATCCTGTCTTCTGGTCCCCAGCCCGGGGCTGGATGCACAGAAGTGTTGCCTTCATAGGGGTGGCGTCAACGAAGGTATCACTCTTGTCAAATCCTTTAAAGGGATAAGAGTGCTCTGAAGTCAGGTTGCCTGGAGTTGAAAGTCACCGCCGTTTACTGGTCCTAAGCCTCAGTTTTCCCAGCTATCAGAGGGGATAATCAGAGTGCCCATGTGATATGGTCTTGTGACTTAGACCAGGATGTATGATGCTGAGCAAGGTAGCAGGTGAGAGCTCAGTGGATGCTGGCCATCATTACTATTGTTATTTTTGTTGTCCTTCCTTACTCCTGCCAGGCAATAGGACCCTGGCTTTGCAAGGACTGGCGATCCTCCTGGGCAAAGAACAGTTAACCAACTCTTTCTGACAACAGGCAACTTAACTCCCATCTCAGATACCAAGGCAGAGGCCAACGTGGCCGGAACATGAGATCAGCCCTGGGCCGAGTGCTCCCCAAAGAAATGGCCAGAGCTTTCACCCCAACTCTTTCTTCTCCCACCTTCCAGAGTGGTGGTCATAGATACGGTGAAATAAGATCAGCCTCAAGTGGGATCGGGGTTGGGAGGGTGTCGGGAGCAGGTGGGTTGGGAGGGTGTAACACAAACCTCAGTCTCTCTCGCAGACAACACTGAATCTGCCCTTTGACTTCCCCCGAGGCCCAGAGAGGTTAAAGTCCTGGGCCAGTATCACATAGCTTACCTGGCAGCCAGTTGGATAATTCTGGAGGTTCTTAACACTGCAGTGCTCCCCAGCCCAGCCCAGGGTCACTTCTTAAGGGCTAGCAGTGATGATGGCGAGCCTTTCACGTGGGGCTTGGACCACGAGCCAGGCCACAGCCTCCAGCATGGGAGGGTGGGGAGCCAACAGGTGGCAGGATCAGGTACCAGACCCTGCTCCTTTGCTCCCCAGTGAGGATCAGTTGCTCAGAGAAGGGGAGGAGGGCCAGGATCCAGCACAGGAAGGCGCTAGAAAGCCATTTCTCTAGTGTCGGCCAAGGGCTCCCCCAGCCTCAGTCTCCTTTTCTCTCTCTGCCTGGCTTCTGGCTCCAATCCTTTCTGGCTGCAGTCTATGAATCTGTCTGTCCTTGTCTGTGCCGGCCTTGCTTTGCCTCATTCTGCCTCTTTCTGTGTCTCACGCTATAGCTCTCCTGTCTCGACATCCTGTCTCCCTGTCTTCCTCCCTCCCTTTTTCTTGTCAGTCTCTCCAAGTATCTTCCCCTGTTTCTGCCTCGCTTTTGATTGGGCTGCATCTCTCTCTCCAGTCCAAGGCCTTTCTGTCCCCCCCTGATTCTCTCTTGTTTCTGCCTTTCCTCCTCTGCTTCCACCCCTTCCCCTGCCTGCCCCTCTTCCTCCTTCTCCGTCCCACCTCTGCCATATCACCAACTCACCTGGGACAGGGAATAGTTCTAGGGAGCTGGGGAGAGTGACCCAGCAGTGCTGGCTTGTCAGCTGGGCAGGCAGAGAGCAGGGCAAGTGGACAAGCAAGAAAGAAAGTCGCTCAGTCGTGTCCGACTCTTCGTGACCCCATGGACTGTAGCCTACCAGGCTCTTCCGTCCATGGGATTTTCCAGGCAAGAATACTGGAGTGGGTTGCCATTTCCTTCTCCAGGAGATCTTCCTGACCCAGGGATTGAACCCGGGTCTCCCACAGACGCTTTACCAGGTGGACAAGAGGCTACTGCAAAGGTCTGAGTGGGGAGGGCCAGGTCTAAGCCCCGGGAAAGCTACGTGTGGAGGAGAGGACAGTTTAGAGAACAAACTGCAAAGGAGGGGCCTCAGTGATGCTTTGGGGCTTGGGAGGAGGGCCAGCAGCTGGGAAAACTTCCAGGAGGGGAGATGAGGAAGGGAGGGCAGGGAGTGGAGTCGGGGGACAAGAAGGGGCAGATGTGGAGACCTGGGGCTAGCTTGGGGAGAGCCTTGAATGCTGACCAAGAGCCTGGACTTCAGCCCATGGGGCGGTGGCTCTTTATGTGAATCTGATGAAACTCCAGAACTCTCCCCTGACAAGAGTACATGGCTGATGTTTGGCACCCAGCGAGTCAAGGCTTCTGGGACCCTGAAGTTCTTCCACGAGCCACGGAGACACCAGGACACAAAGCTGGTTCTGAGCTGGGGAGCCAGTGAGAGTTTCTGAGCCGGGGGAGACGGCAGGCGTGGAGTCGCACTGTGGGACAGTGACTCTGCCACAGGGAGGCCTTCATTGCGCAGCAGAGGAGCCTCTGGCAGCCTGATTCGCCAGGCCCCCGGCCTCCTGGAGTGTCCTCTGCTTCCTGGAGGCTCTGCAGGCTGCTTGGACCTAATACAGGGGAGTGGGTCCGAGGCCTGAGCCAGAGTGGCTGCAGCCCAGGATGTTCAGTGTCAGAGGGAAGGGCTGGGGCCATCCCCACTGCTGCCAAGACCCTGGCCCTGAGCACCTGGGCTTGGCCCAGGAAGACGGGGCCCTCTCGGATGGTCTCACCAGCCTTTTGGATACTCTCACCAGCCTGGGGACCTGAGACAGCAGCCGGGCTCTGCCAGGCTCAGACTGGTCCTGTCCCTTTCTTCCTACCACCCGCTCACCCACCTCCTGTCTTGGATGCCCTGGGTGGAATCTCCGCCTCCGGAGAAAGCACTCATTCAGGCAGGAAGCAGGCCCGGGGTGGGTGCGGCCCATACTCTGCCAGCTGGGCCAGCCTGGGGTTTGCCGTAGCACCCTTCGTCCACTATTCACCCATTTCACAGATAGGGAGCCTGAGTCCAGGAGAGTGCTGAGACTTGCCCACCTATTCTGCAGGTTGGTGACCCAAGATGGCCACCAGGCTCTCAACCCCAGGGCTCTCCTGCCTGTGCCAAGAGGAAGTCTACACAGCACCTGGGCGGCGCCCCATCACCTCAAAAGCCCAGGGCCCGTCCCCGTCCTGCTCTCCACTCAGGCTGCTCAAGCCAGCTGGAGCGGGACTCACTGCAACCTTTTGTTAAGTGCCCTCTGGGTGCCAAACACTTGACATCATGACCCACCACGTAGGTGACAAGCTGCCATGTTGTGTGGAAGAGGCAGAGGCTCAGAGGAAGTTAAGTAAGTTGCCTGCGCTTCTCCTGCTAGGAACCAACAGAGCCAAGGTTAGGCCCCAGCTGTGCCCAACTGCAAAGCCCAAGGCATTCTTCCACACCCATCCCTTTCTCTTCCTGTCATATCAATGGGGCATCGAATCGGCTCCCCTGGAAGCTTGGGAGACCCAGGAATCTGTCCCTAAAACCAGAGGTCCAGGTGCCCACTTGGCTCCCAGAAGACCAGGCAGGGGTCAGCTTTAGCAGCCAGGAAGGCCCTCGGCTGCCTCCTTTCCTTTAGGGGAGCAGGAGATGCCCAGGAACTGGGTCTCCAGGGTTCTATCAATAGTCCTACCACTGACTTGCTGTGCACCGTGGCCACATCAGCTCCCCTCTTGGTCGAGCCTCTCTCTCAATCTGGAGTTGTTGGGCTCGTGGCTCTTACAGGGCTATGCCAGCCTGAGTGCCTGCAATTCCTTGGCTGGAAGGAGGTGCCTTGGTGCCCTCTGGGCAGAAGCTTTGCCAAGCTAAGGGTTTGGCATGCTGTCTTTGCCTGCTCTGTTCGAAGGTGACTGTCTTATTCCAACAAGGAGCCACCCCTAGGGTGGCCCACTCCAAACCCCAGTGACTCACTTACAGAGTGAGGGGCGGGCGGGGGGAGCTGTGGCTCTTGGCGTCGAGGGGAGCCCACGGGCCCACGGGCCCACGCCGAGCGGGAACTTGTGTCAACCACCGGCTCCTATAAATCGCAGGGCTGGGACAAGGTGGGACTGTCGGCAGCCCTCAGAGAGAAAGCTCAGCCTGTGTGCTCCGGGGAGGTGACCCAGGGGGACCCTGAGCCCTGCTCAGGGGCGTTAATGAGCACTCCATCTGGAGCCATCCTCAACCACTAGCTGCCGCTGACACAGCATTTCGGCCGCGCGAGAGAGCGCGTGTGTGTTCCAAGGCTAGCAAGGGCTCAGTTTTTCCAATCCGGAAAAATCCGTTCAAAGAGAGGAAAATTGAGGATGAGGAAGCAAAGATAGCTTAATTCGTGTTTCCTCAGTCAGCGACTCAACTGGTTCACAGCAGTCAGTCTCTCTGGATATCTAACTGGGGAGACCAGGGGGAGGGCCGGGGCAGGGCCAGAATGGACACATGACTCTTCCACTCCCAGCCCAAAGCTCTGACCACCCTGCTATACTGCCTCCTTTAGCCAGGGACCAGCCCTGTCCTTGGCCCCAGGGAAATGTGCACCCTGGACTTCTCTGACCCTGATTTGGACCCAAGATCTCCTCTCTCTGAACTGCAGCCTAAATAGAAGCTTCTACTAGGAGGTATCCCGGGCAGGGCACCCAGAGTCCTATCTTGAGAGTCTGTCACCAGAACCCACCTGCTAATGCAGGAGACTTAAGAGATGAAGGTTCAATCCCTATGTCGGAAGATTCCCCTGGAGGAGGGCATGGCAACCCACTTCAGTATTCTTGCCTGAAGAATCCTCATGGACAGAGGAGCCTGGCAGGCTATAGTCCATAGGGTCGCAAAGAGTTGGACATGACTGAAGTGACTAAGCAAGGAGACAGAAGGGAATTCAGAAGTCAAACCAGAAAAATAAAAGTGATCAAATCTTACGCGGCACTTATTGAGCACCAGTTAGTCCTGTTCTTAGAGCATTACATGTGTTAACTCATTTAATCCTCACAATGGCCTATAGTTAGTCCCATTTTACAGATAAGGAAACTGAGGCACCCTGAGGTTAAGTAACTTCCCCTTGATCACACAGCTAGAAAGGTGTGTAGCCTGTTTCTTGAGTCCATACCACCAGAGAAGATATCCTGTGATAAGTTTTTGCTCCTCCTCAGCGTCAGGCACCATCCTCAGTATTGAGGGCCCAGTGGTGAAAAGGAGAGACAGGAATCCTGCCCTCAAGAAATTTGTCATTCTTTCTTCCTTTACATATCCATCTATCATCCGTCCACCATTCATTCATCATCCAACCACCATCCATCCATCAGCCAAACATCATCCATTCATCATCCACCTATCATCCACTCATCCAATAGTCATCCATTCCTCTATGGCTAGTCTTACTCACTATTGCATCCCCCATGCCTGGCACATAATCCTCAACCAATATTTGTGAAGAAATGAAGAGAGATTTGGGCCCAGCCTATGTGCTATGGGTCTAGTCTTTCGCCTTCTCCTAGTCTCAGTGCAGTAAGGAGTAAGCAGTGCCCTACTCACCTCACGGGACTTTTGCGAGGCTCTAAAGGGGAGTAGACAAGTGCTTTGCAAACTGTAAAGGGCTATGCAGACATAGTCACCATCAGGCTCTGTGAGTGCTGGGGCCTGCAGGCCGGGTGTCTCTCAGGTCTGGCTGGTGAGACCTGTCAGACGCTTCCCCTCAGCCTGCCAAGAGGCCCAGAAAGGAAAGGAAATTGACATTTAATGAGCATCCACGTGTACCAGGGCTCCACACACTTTAACCCTGTCTTCTCTTTTCCTGTACAGGTCAAAAAAATGGAAGCCTAGAGAGGTCCATCATTTGCACAAGGTCACATAGCCTGTGAGGAGCACAGCCCGGGTTTGAACCTGGGGCTATGAGCCCCCAGACTTGTGCTTGTGACAGCACCTCACAGCACCTCCCTTTAAGGGGACACTGCTGCCATCCTGCATCCCCAGTGTCCTTAAGTCCCCACTGTTCAAGGTCACCCAGCAAGCGCCTGGCAGAGTCTTTACCAAAGTGTTTCCGTTTAGGTTTTGCATTGATTATTTCCTTTTTGCTTCATAGGAATTTCACCCCTTTTATTTGTAAAGAAAAGCCAGTGTAAACGTGCTCCCTGCACATAGGTTAACCCTGGTCAGACAGAGGTGTACTCTGCGTCGCTCTTCAGGGTGGCTGCTGGCCCCAGTCTCCTGCAGGGCCTTTTCTCGGACCCTTGCAATAGTTCACACACAGGTGTGGCTGTGCTTTCAGAAGCCCCCGACTCCCAATCTGCAAGCTTCCCGTGACCCTCAACACTGGGCAGCCTTCTAGGACCCGAGCAGAAACCATACCCTGAAACCTAGAGGCCAGGGGAACAGTCCTTCTGGAAATTCTATTCTTGTACCTCAGGCTGGGATAGAAAAAGAAATGCCATAGCCACTGTCCCAGGCCACCCACCGAGGGCCTGGCAAAGCACTGGGCCAACATCCTCTCTTTGAGTCTTCTCAACAGGAGAGGTTGGTCTAAATAACCCCATTTTACAATGGAAAGGGACGCTAAGGCTCAGAAAGGCAGAGTCACCTGCCCAAGACCACAGAGCTGGCCAGGAGCAAATTGGGCACAAGACAGAACCCTTGTTTGTACGTTGATTTAAGTCGAGGGTTAAAAATAAAACATTGTGCGCTTGAAATACCGAGTCACCTTCTCTAGGCCAGACACCATCTGCAGTCCCGGGGACCTGGTCCAACAAGAAACTGGGAGAAGCAAGTCCCAATTCTCTAAAGACTTACTGAGTGACCTTGAGTTGGTCACTCTCCTTCTCTGAGCCCCCAATTTACCCTGCGTGAGCTGAGTGGACCGAGAGTTTGAGTCTTTGATGCTCGTCTTATGTGTTATTTGGGTAACAGTCTACAAGTAGAATTTAGCGGGTGGGAGGAGCTGGGTGAGCTCTGTGGGGCTGTGATGCAGCGTGGCTGAGAGTTACTAAGAAGCCCCCTCCTGCCACTCAGAGACCCCCTTACCACCACCCCAAGGAGCAAAATTCCCAGAGGAGTTTGGGTGTGGGACTGAAACACTCCATTCCTGACCGACATCACCACGTCAGAGTCTAAACAGAAGAGCTGCAAGCCCTGGGCCAGACACCAAGTCTGCCTTCCACACCGGTGGACGGTGGATGGTGGACGGTGGACGGTGGACGGTGGACGATGGACGATGGATGCTCTCTGAGCCCTGCGCTCTGGTGATTCCCACCTGCCCTCCCCCTGGGCAGCTCCTTACCCCTCACCCCAAGACCCAGCGCCCCAGCATCCCCGTGCCTCCAGCCCTTCGGCCGAGGCTCCTCCTGTCCTTGATTCCAGCTCCAGCAGGCTGTCCATTTAAGGCTCCACCTTACCCCTTTAAATTCTATTTTTTCAAACCACATTCTTGAACTTGGCAGATAACATGGCAGCCCGACAAGAGCCCTATTTACTCGGAGAGCCGTGAATGGGCCCTTTATAACAAGCTTCATTAATATTTCTACCTATTGGCCGGCTCTCCGTCTCCTCCCCCTATACAAACAGATTCTCCACACAGAAAGACTTTTCAAACGCTCTTGTTGACTTTCCCCAAACAGGGAGGGCTGCCGGGCTGGCCAGGGTGTGTGAGTGTGTGCGAGTGTGTGTGCAGGGGAGGGGGCGTCTGTGGGCGTGCGCCCGCCAGCCTGGTGCAGGAAGGAAAGAGGCCCACTATTCATGGGCAGGGGCGGGCAGCCCGGGTGAGTCCAGGTATGCTCCGTCTCACAAAGACGCACTGAGCCCAGTTGCCCCGTGAATTCCAGAGCCCTGGCCGGTGGAGCCGGACGGCCCCTCTTCAGCCCCTGCTGTCGGGCTGGGTGACCCTGGGCAAGTCCCTACTCTCTCTGAGCCTCACTGTCCTTCATTGTCAGCTGGGTCTACACCCTGTCACTCAAACTGTGGTTCATAGCCCGGCAGCATCAGTGTTGCTTGAGAGAGGCAGATCCTCTGGCCAGACGTGCTGTATCAGAACCAGTATCTTAAGCTCCCCAGGCGATCTGTGTGCACAGAGAGGCACACAGAGGCACAGCACGGGCCACCACCAGCACCGTTGCCTGGCCCGAAGGCCATCAGAGACCTTAAACATCATCGAGCCACCAAGCTTTCTACTTCCTCCCTACTTGGTGACCACAGTCCTAGCCCGTAGCTGGAGCACAGGAAATATATGAAGAAATAGAAAAGTGCACTGTCAGAGTCCAAAGTCCTTGCGCCAGCAACAGGAAGTCTTCCTCATCATCATTTGAGAACTTGTCAAGAACAGCCCATGCTGTCATTTGGAAGGTCATGCAACCTTGGAAGGGAGCATCGAATATTGCACTGGATGGGGTGAGCTCCCTGTCCTTTGGAGGTATGCAAGCAGAGGCTGGAGGGTCCATGAAGGAAGTCAGAGAGGACGCGGAGCCCCATGTGTAAAGGATGTGCCTCTGGGGCTGAGGAAGGACCACTACGGAGAATGTGGCCCCATCCCAGCGTGCTCACGGGGGCAAGATGATGCCTTGGAGACAGAGCCATGCCCTCAAGTACAATGCCCCTGTGAGGATGTGGGCAAATGCCTTCACTGCCCTTCCATTTGCTCAGGTGATAAATGTTTATTCCAAGTGTCTGGCCATCTGCTGGACCTTGGGGAAGTGATAGCAAAGCGGACTTTGTCCTTGCTCTTGTCGGGGAGACAGGCCATCAACGTGTAGATTAAAAATTAAACACAAACGCTGAGGAGGAAGCAGAGGAGGGTGAAAGGCAAGTTGTGGATGGAGGCAGGGGAGTTGGAGGACCTTATTAGCCTGGGGAGTCAGGGAAGACATCACTGAAAGGTGACTTTTTAAAATTTAAATGTGAAGACAGAGGAGCCTAGTGTGTGAGGAGCTGAAGGAAGGGTGCCCTCAGCAGAGGGAACTGTGCGTGCTAAGGTCCTGGGGCAGGAAATGTTTGGTGCTTTGCAAGGGCTCAGTGTCGTGATAGCATTTCTCATACGAGGGGGAGAGGGACCTAGGATAGGTGGCAATTTCCCAGACCCGCTGGGAGCCGGGAGAGAGGCAGACACAGAGTAGGTGTTCAGAGCACATGTGTTTGCTTGTAACTGATCCTCGGGCCCATATCAGGACTGCTGTCTGTTCTTTCCATCTCTCGGGAGCTGCAAGGGCACTGCCCAGCCTGGCCCCAGCCCAGGGCAGGGTCAGCTGAGCTGGAGGGGGAGAATGAGCTGCCTGTGTGCATCTTGGCTGCCTGCATCTTACCTTTTGGGAGAGGGGGTGGCCAGCCCAGCTTTGGCTAGCCTAGATGGCTTGGACAGAAATCCCTGACCCCCTGCCTCGGTCTCAGCAGCAGAAGGCCAGACCCTCTTGGGAACACAGAGCCCTCTGGCCAGCCCACACCCCACTCCCTGGCCAGCCCTTAAGTACCAGGCTGGAAATAACCAGTCTCCTCCACCCCTCAGGGCTGCGGGCTCGCCCACCACAGGGGCTGGGGTGGCTGGACAGAGTAAAGCAGGAGGGCTGCCTCTTGGATTCTTCCAGCTGGGAGGCCCCTACTCTCAGGCTCCAGGGGGGTTGGGGGTGGAGACTGGTTCAAATCCTGGATTGGCCACTGACTCCTCAGGAGAGCTCCAAAATCTGTCTTTGCCATCTGGGCCTCAGTTTTCTTACCCATAAAATGGAGTTGATCACTCCCTCTGAGGGGCATTGTGAGAAATAATATGAATATGTGTGTGAGCTTTGTAAAGTGCAGCGCACACAGAAGAGTTCACGCCAAGGGTGAACAGGTCACATCATACGCGAGGTCATGGAAAGAGAGTCTGTAACAAAAGTGGGGTCCAGCGGCTTGCCACTCAAAAAACTAATGAAGAGGCCAGGTCGGTGGAAGGGAAAGTTTTCTTTATTTTTGATGCTGGCAACCAAGGGCAGGGCAGGGAGGGCAAGTGTCTGTCCAAAGGCCAGCTCCCTTCACTGACAATCAGTGGGGCCACAGCTTTTATAGGCTGAGGGAGGGGGCTACAGGTGGGAACGGCACAGTCCGCTCTGACAGTCATCTTGAAATTGAGCACCAGGGGTCTGACCAGTGTCACCTTGATTGTTGCAGGGGCAGCCGATCTTCAGTTCCAGGGGCGGTTTGTTCCCGTTTCCCTGAGGCCAGTTCTCGGAATTGTCGCCGTTTATGTCATGGCTGCAGCCTGGTCGTCATGTAGCTAACTTCTCCAGCCTGGTGGGGGTTTCAGTATTTACAAGACAGCTCACAGGATATGGCTCAGAATATGATCTATAGCTCTCGAGAAGAAGGTCCCTGACTATGCTTCATGTCTGATTATTATTTACACTCCTTTGACTGAGGCTTCCCAGGTGGCGCTAGTGGCAAAGAACCCGCCTGCCAGTGCAGGAGACATGAGAGACACGGGCTCGATCTCTGGGTCGGGAAGAGCCCCTGGAGGAGGGTATGGCAGCCCACCTCAACCTTTGTACCCAGGGAATCCCATGCACAAAGGACCCTGGCGGGCTAGGGTCCCTGGGGTTGCCAAGAGCTGGACATGACTGAAGCGACTTAGCACGCTCGCGCAGCTTTGACTGTATTCCTTTGTTTCTGCATGTTCTTACTTCTCTGATTAAACTTATTCTTTGGCTATAGTATTTTTCACAGACAAAAGGCAGGCAGAAGGCATGGAAGACAAAGACCATAGGGTCTTGCTCTGTTTCAGTTCGGGCATACAGTCCCAGATCTAACCCCTGGACAGATCACAGCACTCCTGAGAGTCTGCTTCCCCAGCTGTAACACCCAGGTCCTTGTCCTCACGTGAAAGGTTGTTATGAGAATTCAATTATACATGATTGGAGACAATGTGTGCACTGCGTAACTACTATGTGCCTTGTGCATGGCATTCTAGACATCTTGCAAAGGGTAAGGCCCCTTCCCTTCTTCAACTTTAGGGACTGTTTTCCTGAGGATTCAAGATAACCCAGGGAGGTACTCAGGAAACCAGACAAAGGACAGGGGAGGAGAAGGGTTCTGGGTCTCAGACTTGGCCCCCAGAGTCAGGCTGCTGGTCACGATCCAGCCTCATTCTCTTACTGTCCCTGCGACTTGGGCCAAGGTACTTAGCTTCCACACGCCTCGGTTTCCCCATCCATAACGTAGGGAGGATTTAATACCACAGCAGGCCGTTACTGTGATAAATGACATCAGTTGATAGGCCTGAACTTAGTTCTTGGCCCATTGTGTTTAATTCATCATGTTTGGACTCTTGAGAGTCCCTTGGACTGCAAGGAGATCCAACCAATCCATTCTGAAGGAGATTAGCCCTGGGATTTCTTTGGAAGGAATGATGCTAAAGCTGAAACTCCAGTACTTTGGCCACCTCATGCGAAGAGTTGACTCATTGGAAAAGACTCTGATGCTGGGAGGGATTGGGGGCAGGAGGAGAAGGGGACGACAGAGGATGAGATGGCTGGATGGCATCACTGACTCGATGGATGTAAGTCTGAATGAACTCTGGGAGTTGGTGAAGGACAGGGAAGTCTGGCGTGCTGTGATTCATGGGATTGCAAAGAGTCGGACACAACTGAGCGACTGAACTGAACTGAGCTATCAGAAGTAGCAATAAATAGAAGTTCATTGTTGTAGTAAAATAGTGGCAAGAACAGTAGTAAATAGTGGCAGGAAAAATACTAGTAGCAGCAGTAGAGGTGATGGATGTTGCTAAGTCATGACCAACTTCTTTTGTGACCCCAGGGACTGTAGCCTGCCAAGCTCATCTGTCCATGAGATTTCCCAGGCAAGAATGGGAAAGTGGGTTGCCATTTCCTTCTCCAGGGGATCTTCCTGACCCAGGGGTCAAGCTTGCATCTTCGCATTGGCGGCGGATTCCTTACCACTGAGCCACCTGGGGAACCCAGAGGCAGTGGTAGTAGCAGTATAAATCATAATAGTAATAGTAGCTGAAGTACTGGTAGTAGTTAAGAGTATTAAGAAGTATGTATTAAGAAGTACTGGTACTTCTTAATACTCAATACTCTTACTAAAGTACTTAAGAAGTAGTGAGACTTCCCTGGCAGTCCAGCGGTTAAGACTGTGTGCTTCCACTGCAAGAGGTGAGGATTTGATCCCTGGTTGAGGAATTAAGATCCTGCATTCCTCATAGTGTAGCCAAAAAAAAAGTATTAGTACTAATAGAAGCAGTAGTTGAACTGCTGGTATTGCAAGGAGCAGTGGTAGTGGAAGTACTAGCTGTACTAGTAAGCAGTGGCAGCAGAGCAGCAGAAATCGTAGTTGGAGTGGATGTGCGATAGGAGAGTGCTGAAGCAGAGGGGTAAGCAAGGCTGGGAGAATTCAGCCCCTTTTAAATCTGCGGAGACAGGACATCAGTGTCTGGGTTACAGAAATCAGAAATGGAGAAGGGCCCACAGAGATGAGGTTGCCTTGAAAATCGGTGCTAATCAAATCCTCCTAGGCTTGGTGAGAGAAGATGACTCTGTTTCAGGGACAGAGTCTTGGAGTTGCTGCGTCTCCCCCTTCTCCTCCCCCAGGGAGGCAGGCACAGTGCTTGTTCCCAGAAATCCCAGAATGCTGAAGGAGGCAGGGTCATAGATGCCTCTGTCCACTGTCCTTCCTGCACACTGAAGCTGTGTGTGTGTGTGTGTGTGTGTGTGTGTGTGTGCGCGCGCGTCTCCCTTGGGTCACAAAGCAGGGAAATGATGACTTCGTGGTCTGGGGAGACTTCCTGCAGCTCCAGTGGGACCAGCTCAGAGGGCTTGGCAGCTGGACTTGGTGAGGAAGCCTCAGCTTTGTGTTCCAGCGCCTCAGCTGCCAGAGGCACAAGTCAGCAGTGGGGCCTGGCCCCCACCCAGGCAGGAACTCAGCGCCCCCGTGCTGTAAGGTGGGCGGGGCTTCCTGGAGAGAGCCTGAATAATCACAAGGAGGGGAGCGCTAGGGCATCTCCAGGCTCATCTGGAGGAGTGAGTGAAGACCAGTTCTTAGAACCATTCCCAGGGCTTCCATGGAAACTTCTGTGTTCTGGCAGTTTGGAATATGATCCCATCACACTCCCTGGCCTTTGATCCCACCAAACCACAGTTTGCTCTTCAGTTTTTTCCACCTCTGGGCCATTGCTTGTGCTGTTCCCTTTGCCTGAAATGCTCTTCTTCTCCCTTCTGCCTGTCCCAATTCCTACCCGTTTATAAAGCCCGTCCCAATGTCACCTCCTCCAGGAAGCCTTCCCAGATTCCCTAGCCCTTGCTCCCTGGTCAGGATTCACCTTTTTTTTCCCCCTATGCTCCCATGGCATTTGGTTTTAACTGCTTTGAGTCATTCAGTTTAACAGACATGCCCTGATTCACCACCCAGTCCCTGCCCTCAGAGAGCTTAGAGTTCTCCCAGGCAGATAGATTTTACGGCCCCACCCCAGCTCCACCAGATGGGCTCAGGTCCTGGGGCTGGTAAGTATGGGAGGTGTGGGTCCTCAGAAGAGGGCTCCCATGTCAATCCAGGAGGGCTTCCTGGGAGAGTGTACAGCTTCTCTATGCCCAAACAACACAAACGACACAGTGGATCATTAGCACCTAGTTTGTGACCTGGCACAGAGTGGGTGTTTTGAATGTGCTTAATTCACATTCAGCTTGATCGTGCAGCTTCACCTTACACATTGGACATCTTGTCACCTGTGTGGAGAACATCTAGAAAGGGAGGAAAATCTGGAAAACTCTTAACAGATCCTATGGTCCCTGTCTCCCCAGGGAGAGCCCACGGGCAGTTCTGCACTTTTCAATTTATGAATCCTCAGCGGATTCTAAGCTTGAAAAGAGGGAATCTCAGGCCACAACGAGATGGCTTTCCCGGAAGTCTGGTCCCAAAAGAAGGGCAGATGTTCTAAATAATTTTCATTTATTTATTTTATTTTAGCGCCTCAGCTGCCAGAGGCACAAGTCAGCAGTGGGGCCTGGCCCCCACCCAGGCAGGAACTCAGCGCCCCCGTGCTGATAAGGTGGGCGGGGCTTCCTGGAGAGAGCCTGAATAATCACAAGGAGGGGAGCGCTAGGGCATCTCCAGGCTCATCTGGAGGAGTGAGTGAAGACCAGTTCTTAGAACCATTCCCAGGGCTTCCATGGAAACTTCTGTGTTCTGGCAGTTTGGAATATGATCCCATCACACTCCCTGGCCTTTGATCCCACCAAACCACAGTTTGCTCTTCAGTTTTTTCCACCTCTGGGCCATTGCTTGTGCTGTTCCCTTTGCCTGAAATGCTCTTCTTCTCCCTTCTGCCTGTCCCAATTCCTACCCGTTTATAAAGCCCGTCCCAATGTCACCTCCTCCAGGAAGCCTTCCCAGATTCCCTAGCCCTTGCTCCCTGGTCAGGATTCACCTTTTTTTTCCCCCTATGCTCCCATGGCATTTGGTTTTAACTGCTTTGAGTCATTCAGTTTAACAGACATGCCCTGATTCACCACCCAGTCCCTGCCCTCAGAGAGCTTAGAGTTCTCCCAGGCAGATAGATTTTACGGCCCCACCCCAGCTCCACCAGATGGGCTCAGGTCTGGGGCTGGTAAGTATGGGAGGTGTGGGTCCTCAGAAGAGGGCTCCCATGTCAATCCAGGAGGGCTTCCTGGGAGAGTGTACAGCTTCTCTATGCCCAAACAACACAAACGACACAGTGGATCATTAGCACCTAGTTTGTGACCTGGCACAGAGTGGGTGTTTTGAATGTGCTTAATTCACATTCAGCTTGATCGTGCAGCTTCACCTTACACATTGGACATCTTGTCACCTGTGTGGAGAACATCTAGAAAGGGAGGAAAATCTGGAAAACTCTTAACAGATCCTATGGTCCCTGTCTCCCCAGGGAGAGCCCACGGGCAGTTCTGCACTTTTCAATCTATGAATCCTCAGCGGATTCTAAGCTTGAAAAGAGGGAATCTCAGGCCACAACGAGATGGCTTTCCCGGAAGTCTGGTCCCAAAAGAAGGGCAGATGTTCTAAATAATTTTCATTTATTTATTTTATTTTGGCGGCACTAGGTCTTCATTGCTGCGTGGGCGTTTCTCCAGTAGTGGTGAGCTCGGGCCTCTCCTCAGCTGCGGTGGGCGGGCTCCTCATTGCAGTGGCTTCTCGTTGCGGAACACAGGCTCTCAGCACATGGTCTTCAGTAGCTGCAGTATGTGGGTTTAGTAGTTGTGACTCGTGGGCTCTCAGTTCAGTTCCGTTCAGTCGCTCAGTCGTGTCCGACTCTTTGCGACCCCATGAATCGCAGCACGCCAGGCCTCCCTGTCCATCACCATCTCCTGGAGCTCACTCAAACTCATGTCCATTGAGTCGGTGATGCCATCCAGCCATCTCATCCTCTGTCATCCCCTTCTCCTTCTGCCCCCAATCCCTCTCAGCATCAGGGTCTTTTCCAATGAGTCAACTCTTTGCATGAGGTGGCCAAAGGACTGGAGCTTCAGCTTTAGCATCATTCCTTCCAAAGAAATCCCAGGGTTGATCTCCTTCAGAATGGACTGGGCTCTAGAGCACAGGTTTAGTTGCTTCACAGCATATGAAATCTTCTCAAACCAGGGATGAACCCGTGTCCTCTGCACTGGCAGACAGAGTCTTATCCACTGCACCACCAGGGAAATCCCAGATGTTCTATTAATAGATAAAGCAGATACAAGGTCTCAAAAAGTGCCCATCAAGGTTTGAGAAATCACTCTCCCAAGACACACTTCAAGATACACGCTGCATGAGATGACTTGGTTATCAAGAAAAAGCAAAAGTGGGAGTTGTCAATCCTGACTGTGCATTAAAACCATCTGGAGTGCTTTGGAAACACTGATGCCTGGTCCCCACCCCCAAACTAATTTAACAGAATCCCCACGGGTGGGGCCTGGAGTCCCCAGGTAATTTTGATGCCAGGGGTGGAGCTCCATTCTCTTAAAGTATCACTCCGCTTTCCCCCGGGGAAGAAGGCAGGGGAATGTGAAAGCTAATAGGAGAGCCCGTTGTAAGAGAGAGGGTAAAACTAAGGCAAACTGTGGACGCAAAAGGTCAACTTACGTCCAGTTATCCAAGTTTAACTTTGCAGAATAACTCACAGGAAGAGGCTGCAGACAGTAGAGGACAGGATACAAATTCTGGCCACAGACAGATCCCCACCACACCATTTAGCGGGTGCCTGACTCTGGGCAAGTTACCAAACATCTCTGAGCTTCGTTTCCTTCATCTGTAAAATGGGGACAATTGTAGTGCTAATTCCAGAGAGTTGCTTTGAAAATTGATTAGATTAGAAAAAGTGTCCAGTGTTCAATAAATATTAACTCCCAGCCCTCTGACCCAGAAGGTTCCAGACACAAGAGGCATCATTGTGCAAGAGACAGTACTTAATGTCTCTTAGCACTCGTACGTAGTCACATTATCGCCTTTAGAGGACGACGTCCAGCTCATAGGTAAGTCATTCCTGGGTGAGTAGTGGGCGGACTGAGTCAGGGGAAAGTTGTTTCTGTTTCTAGGGAGAAGAGCTGAGATCCTGGAAACAGCAGGAGTTTCAGCAACCCTGGGTCCTTTGATTTCACAACCACCCTGTAGAGCCTCATCTTCTCCAAAGATGAAGCTTGGCTTCAGGCAGTATCATTTCCTCTGGCTGGACCTTCATGCCTTCATCAGACAGACAGACAGTGAGTGTGTCTCTGTGCCAGGCCCTGTGCTGAGCATGCGGACGGAATCCTTAGTCCTCACCAAGTTCCTTGTCTAACGGAAAGCCTGGCATGGCTGTCAGTACCCACCATGCACACGCGTGTGTGCTAAGTCGCTTCTGTCGTGTCTGACCCTTTGCAACCCCATGGACTGTAGCCTGCCAGGCTCCTCCATCCAAGGGATTCTCCAGCCAAGAATACTGGAGTGGGTTGCCACGCCCTCCTCCAGGGGATCTTCCCAACCCAGGAATTGAACCCATATCTTTTATGTCTCCTACATTGGCAGGCATGTTCTTTACCATTAGTGTCACCTGGGAAGCCCAGTACTTACCATACACAGCAGAGAAACTGGTTAAGGCTTTGGAGGAGAGGAGCCAGGCATTTCAGGACAAAGAGTGGTGGCCCGGGACTGCCAGTGGTTACTCTCTCCATCTTATGCTACAATTACTACTCTTGATCACGAATGCAACTGCCGTCCTAGCCCGTGCTGGCTCCCTTCCACTTAACCATCTGTAAAATGGGCTAGGGGGCCAGAGAGACGTTCATTCAGCAATCCCTGCAGTCCCTGCTTTGGAGAACTCTGTGAAACGAGTCCTGTGGCCCACATTGACGTTTTAATTAAAGATTACAGCAAGCTCTGTTTGGAAAATTTCACAACAGGCCTTGGACCCATCTGGCTTTTCCTCTGCGGGGGAGACAAATGGAGCAATGACAGATGAGTGTCACGTGATGCAGAGAGCCCGTCCTCCTCAGAGATCTTCTTTCTCATCTTTCTTCCATCTCAGTCCAAGGCAAGGAGGCCTGGCAGGGCAAGCCCTGGGCTGGGCTCCACCTCTTCCCACAGGGCCTCAGTCTCTGCACCTCTCAAGGGAGGACAAGCCCTCCTGTGTGATGTGTCAGGGGAGCAGAGGGCATGGACACCTGGGCTTTCCATGCCACACTGGAGCCTGTCCTCCTTGCTATGGGAGCTCTAAATCTGTAGCTCATAGTTGAGTCCAAGAGGCTAGCTTGGCCGGGGCTGGAAGAGTATCACTCAGTTTCTGGACACATTTGAGAGCAGCTTTGTGGCAGGAGCTGATGATCTCTATGATAAATGGGTCCCTAAATGAGTCCTTAGCTCATGAAGCTGAGAGTGTGCGGTTAGCCTTGAGAGGAAGGGAGGGAGGAGAGATGGAGGTCGGGGCGGGATGCTGCCAGCAGCCCTCTCGTCAGGCTCCCTTCCTCCTCCTCCTCAGCTCCTTCCTTCTTTCCCATCAGCATCTGTTGAGTTCTTAGTGTGTGCAGGGCACGGCGCTGGCTCAGAGACCCCAGGGATGGAGCGGCACAGTCCCTGCTCCCCCGTAGACAGGAGGAGCAATCCAGTGTGATCCACGCTGTAACAGGAGGGAGGCTCTGGGGACGCCGATGTGGTTCCAACCTGACCTGGTGGGTCCGGGTTGCCAGGAAAGGCGTTCTACGGATGGGAAGACTGGCAGGACAAATCCACCAGGTAGCAAGAAAGGAGCACTCCGGCAGAGGGAACTGCAGCGGCAAAGGTTTAAAGGAGCCAAAGAAAAGCCTGGGAAAGCTTTGGGCTGGAGCGCTGGCTGCAGGGGCTGAGGGTGGTGGGGAGTGGAGAGGGCCGGCTGGAGGGGCAGCAGGAGACAGAACCCGAATGGGCTTGAGTCTGAATGGTCCAGAGCCCCAGGTAGGGGACATCAGACCTTGTTCTGCGGCCCCAGGGAGTCCGCGCTAGGTTTTCTCAGCGAGGATGGCTGGAGTTGAAGAGAGGAGAGTGGATTGAAGGGGCTGGAGCCAGGAGCAGGGTGCGCGTGGGAAGGCCCCATGATTGCTCAATGCTGCTTTTATTCATCCTCTTGAGGAGCACTTCTTGAGGGGCTGCTCATCCCTGTCCACAGGACCAGGCTGGCCAGCCCCTCCACAGTACACAAGCTCCGGAGAAAATGTATAGAAAGGCGTGCCCGCTCTCGACAAAGCCTCCTTTGTGATGAGCCTGGGGACCATGTTGATGCGATGCTCTGCTGCCCTCTAGTGAAGCCTGGAGAGGCACCCCTGCAGGGTCCAGTTTAGTTCAGTCGCTCAGTGGTGTCCGACTCTTTGTGATACCATGGACTGCAGCACGCCAGGCTTCCTTGTCCATTACCAACTCCTGGAGCCTACTCAAACTCATGTTCATTGCATCGGTGATGCCATCCAAACATCTCATCTTCTGTCGTCCCCTTCTCCTCTCACCTTCGATCTTTCCCAGCATCAGGGTCTTTTCCAATGAGTCAGTTCTTTGTCTCAGGTGGCCAAAGTATTGGAGTTTCAGTTTCAGCATCAATCCTTCCAATGAATATTCAGGACTGATTTCCTTTAGGATAGACTGCTTGGATCTCTTTGCCGTCCAAGGGACTCTCAAGAGTCTTCTCCAACACCACAGTTCAAAAGCATCAATCTTCAGCGCTTAGCTTTCTTTCAAGTCCAACTCTCACATCCATACATGACTACTGGAAAAACTATAGCTTTGATTAGACGGACCTTTGTTGGTAAAGTAATGTCTCTGCTTTTTAATATGCTGTCTAGGTTTGTCAAAGCTTTTCTTCCAAGGAGCAGGCGTCTTTTAATTTCATGGCTGCAATCACCATCTGCAATGATTTTGGAGCCCCCCAAAATAAAGTCTGTCACTGGTTCCACTGTTTCCCCATCTATTTGCCGTGAAGTCATGGGACCAGATGCCATGATCTTAATTTTCTGAATGTTGAGTTTTAAGCCAACTTTTTCACTCTCCTCTTCCACTTTCATCAAGAGGCTCTTTAGTTCTTCTTTGCTTTCTGCAATAAGAGTGGTGCCATCTGCATATCTGAGGTTATTGAAAATTTCCTGACAATCTTGATTCCAGCTTGTGCTTCATCCAGCCTGGCATTTCACATGATGTACTCTGCATATAAGTTAAATAAGCAGGGTGACAATATACAGCCTTAACGTACTCCTTTCCGATTTAGAACCAGTCTGTTGTTCCACATCCAGTTCTAGGTCAGTTGCTTCTTGACCTGCATACAGATTTTTCAGGAGACAGGTAAGGTGGTCTGGTATTCCCATCTCTTTAAGAATTTTCCACAATTTTTTGTGACCCACACAGTCAAAGGCTTTGGCATAGTCAATAAAACAGAAGTAGATGTTTTTCTGGAACTCTCTCGATTTTTTGATAATTCAGTGGATGTTGGCAATTTGATCTCTGGTTCCTTTGCCTTTTTAAAATCCAGCTTGAACATCTGGAAGTTCACGGTTCATGTACTGCTGAAGCCTGGCTTGGAGAATTTTGAGCATTACTTTGCTAGCCTGTGAGATGAGTGCAATTGTGCGGCAGTTTGAGCATTCCTTGGCATTGCCTTTCTTTGGGATTGGAATGAAAACTGACCTTTTCCAGTCCTATGGCCACTGCTGAGTTTTCCAAATTTGCTGGCATATTGAGTGCAGCACTTTCACAGCATCATCTTTCAGGATTTGAAATAGCTCAACTGGAATTCCATGACCTCCACTAGCTTTGTTCATAGTGATGCTTCCTAAGGCCCACTTGTCTTCACATTCCAGGATGTCTAGCTCTAGGTGAATGATCACACCATCATGGTTATCTGGGTCATGAAGATCTTTTTTGTATATTTCTTCTGTGTATTCTTGCCACCTCTTCTTAATATCTTCTGCTTCTGTTAGGTCCACACCATTTCTGTCTTTTATTATGCTCTTCTTTGAATGAAATGTTCCCTTGGTATCTCTGATTTTCTTGAAGAGATGTCTAGTCTTTCCCATCCTATTATTTTCCTCTATTTCTTTGCATTGATTGCTGAGGAAGGCTTTCTTATATCTTCTTGCTATTCTTTGGAACTCTGCATTCAAATGGGTATATCTTTCCTTTTCTCCTTTGCCTTTAGCTTCTTTTCTTTTCTCAGATATTTGTAAGGCCTCATCAGACAACCATTTTGCCTTTTTGCATTTCTTTTTCTTGGGGATGGTCTTGGATGCAGGGTCCAGCCAGCTTTTAAAATGCTCCAAGCTTCTCAGTGTGCCTTCTCTCTATCCGTCCCTCAACCACAAGAGTCCCACTGCTCCCGAGGGAAAGGTGCAGTCTGGAAGTAGAGGACAGGTCGAAACAGGGTGAAGAGGGGAAGGAAGACAGCGAAGGACTCAGTTCCAGCTGTGGGAACACCAGCAGCAGGGTCAATGTGGGGCTTGGGGCCCAGAGAGTGCGTCTTGAATTTTCTCCAGAGAATAAACACAGACTACACACGTCGGTAACAGCGATGATGGTGGTGGAGCTGGTGGCTGCAGTAACCAATATTTATGGGCCCTACTGGTTATGTAGCTGTTGGTGATGGTAGTTCTGGTGATGATGGTGATGATGGTGATGGGGTGATGGCGGTGGTAATGATGACAAAGATGGAGGTAGAAAAACTGGTGGTGGTGGTGGGGGTGGTGGCTAATAGGGCTATAAAGCTACTAAGAACATTCTCGTATACATCTTTAGGTGGGAGCTGCACTCATTTCTATTGGGCACAGATCTAGGAGTGGAACTCCTAGGGTCAGAGGACAGGGCACGTGTTTAGCTTTAGTATATGTTGCCAAACAGTTTTCCAAAAAACAGTTGTTTCACACTTTTACCTGTAACGTATAAATTCTTGGTGCTCCACATCCCGACACTTAGTTTTATCTGTTTTGTTCACTAATGTATCTCAACTGCCTGGGAGCCTGGTGCATAGACGAGGCTTAATACAAATTTCCTGGATGAATGCTCAACATAAGCGTGGCAGATGTCCACTTTCACCATTAGAGACCAGAACCAGAACTGCGCTCCTGCTTGTGGACACCCAGTGATGACCACATTCAGATCCAGGTTGGGAGCTTGGTGCAAAAGACCTACCCCTAGCTCATCACACCCCAGCATGCACAGGCTTAGCCTCGGCACTTTGCTCAAAATCCCTTCAGTGTGGCTCCGCTCACTCTAGTTTGAGGAGGAACAGCAGTCTGATCAAATCAACACACACAAGATGTGAGTGACTGGTCCTTAACCCTTTTGAAAGCATTTGAAGGAGCAACTTGTTCACTTGCTGGATTTACAATTGAACAGGGCAACCTGCTGGAGCAGAAAGCTCAGGACTTAAAAGTTCCGAGTTCTCAGTTAAACCCTCTCAGATCATCCATTTACGGCTGCTTTCTCCTTAGACAAACTCCCCTGCCTACCTCTGGTTTCCTGTTTTTGTTTTTACTTTGAAAGATGGTAATTCTTGTCCTGTCTACCTCAATTATTCAAAAAATTATCATAAATTAAGGAATTTCAGAGTAGAAAAGAATCTTGGAGCTCACCAGGGATTTGCTTTTAAATAACTCTTTACAATATAAGAATCACTTTCGGTTACACTGGTTCATTGAAATCATGAAACTATAATCTCTTTTCATTGGTAGGAAACAGATTGAAGGAGGAAATAACCTGCCCTGGGCTCTGCGGTTTGTTAGTTGTGGAGCTGGAGGCAGTGGCTCTTTGCTCTCTCTAATTCCCCCTACAGATCTAGCTAGGAGCCCTATAAACCCAGAAAGTCACCTGGCTCTTGCATGCATGCCTCCAGTGCGTGGGGAATTCACTGCCACCCAAGACACACCATTCGCTATGTGGGTTGCTCTGATTGTTGGCTGTCATTTATGGTATACAGATCATGTTACATTGAGAGGGGGTGATGATTAGAACTTTCATTCTAATGTTTGTTTGAGGGAAGAGGAATTAACAGAAATATTCAGAAAACAGGCAGAGATAGCCACAATGGCAGTAATTATAACAATCAATACCCACTGACGGTGTCACTTTCCTGTTGGTAACCCTTCGTTGGCTTGTTTCACGAGTGGGGCCCGGCTTCAAATCTCTCAGTGCCACGCACATCTCCCCTCCCCACCCCGGCCTTCCGGCAGGGTGTTCCTTTGGCCTGGAATACCCTCACCCACCACTCTCACCTTCCTGCTCCTCAGTTCAGTGGCTCAGTCATGTCCGACTCTTTGCGACCCCATGAATCGCAGCCGCCAGGCCTCCCTGTCTATCACCAGCTCCTGGAGTCCACCCAAACCCATGTCCATCGAGTCGATGATGCCATCCAACCATCTCATCCTCTGTCATTCTCTTCTCTTCCTGCCCTCAATCTTTCCCAGCATCAGGGTCTTTTCCAATGAGTCAGCTCTTTAAATCAGGTGGCCAAAGTATTGGAGCTTCAGTTTCAACATCAGTCCTTCCAATGAACATCCAGGACTGATCTCTTTTAAGATGGACTGGTTGGATCTCCTTGCAGTCCAAGGGGCTCTCAAGAGTCTTCTTCAATACTACAGTTCAAAAGCACTAATTCTCTGGCACTAAGTTTTCTTTATAGTCCAACTCTCACATCCATACATGATCACTGGAAAAACCATAGCCTTGACTAGATGGACCTTTGTTGGTAAAGTAATGTCTTTGCTTTTGAATATGATGTCTAGGTTGGTCATAACTTTCCTTCCAAGGAGTAAGTGTCTTTTAATTTCATGGCTGCAGTCACCAACTGCAGTGATTTTGGAGCCCAGAAAAATAAAGTCAGCCACTATTTCCACTGTTTCCCCATCTATCTGCCATGAAGTGATGGGACTGAATGCCATGATCTTCATTTTCTGAATGTTGAGCTTTAAGCCAACTTTTTCACTCTCCTCTTTCACTTTCATCAAGAGGCTTTTTAGTTCTCCTTCACTTTCTGCCATCAGGGTTCCTGCTCCTACAGGCGTCCAAATCTACCCTCCCTCTAAACTCCTGCACTAGATTGTACTTACCTGTTTTCCTAGCAAGACTGTGAGCTCAGAAGGGCAGGATCTGCATAGGACTCTCCCGTCCTGGTGCCCTCCATAGAGGCCGGCACTGAACGGGTGGCTGCCCCACCTCAGCACATTCACAGACATCTCTGCTGCTCTCATCAGCCAGGCCAGGAGAGGGTTAAACAACTGCCCTGGCCTTGGAGAGGCAGGTGACCCAAAGTTTAAACCAGATGCTTGGGAGCCTTGTAGTCGGCTAAGCTCAGGAATTCATCCAGCCACATCTTCCTGGAACTGGAACCTGGGCCCTTCCCATGCTTCTAGACCCCTCTCCCCTCCCTGGGCTCAGCTGGAAGCAGCTGGAACTGCTGCAGAGGGGTGAGGTGGGAAGGAAGATTACAAAACGGAAGAAGTATGCGGAGAGAGTAGGAAGAGCCTGGTGGAAGAGTCTGGTCCCATGCTCTGCTCAGATTGTGTGGCCTGGGCTGAGCCGGTCCCAGTCCCGGCCTCTGTATCCCCATCTGGCACAGAGGAGATTGGTCTGGTGGTCCCTCCTGATGGGACTGGCCAAGGGCAAGAGATCCTCAGACTCTTGAACCCTCTAGCTCCAGACTTTTCCACCACACAGGTGGGAGGTTGGGTAAATCTTTAACTAGTTAGCCCTAGGCAGGTCGAGCTTTTCCGGATGGATGATTGCCTGGGAAAGGAGGGCGATGAGAGTGGGGGATATAAGTGTGTAGAGCCAGTCCCAGTGTGAAGGGGGAGGGTACTGGGGAGGGAAAAGAACGAGACTCGGGCGGAGCTAACTCCGTGTGCAAAGCAGGACATGGAGGAACGCGGGTCGCCCGATGGGTAAGTACAGATTTAGGGAGGTTCAAGGAGCCGCTGAGACACGGATGGTTAACTCGAGTTGCTGCCACAGGGACCCCGCGCGGAACCTGGAGCAGGGGCCGGAGGGGCCAGAAACGCCCATCCAGGTGGTGCTCAGGTAGGTGTAGGTTGGCTCGGAGGGGTGTGGCGAGGAAGGGACAGATGGAGATTTCAGGATGGACCATCCGCCCCCTCCCCGCCTCGTCCGACCACAGGGTGCGTCCCATGAGCGCTGCCGAGCTGCGTCGAGGGGAGCAGAGTGCGCTGCACTGCTCAGGGACCCGGACTCTGCAGGTGAGGACCTCCCGCCCCAAAAGAAAGAACCACCTTCGGGGAACACGCCGGGTCCCTCCAAGTCAATTTCCCCCAGGCCCCGCCCTCCCCGAGGCGAGCCTCGCCCCCCAGGGTGCCCCGCCCTCTTCTCT